>CM069447.1:49042088-49103616 GCA_035610835.1 Ophiura sarsii | reverse complement strand
TACTACTACTTTTCAAAGTCAATTTACACTGCTTTAAAATTGTAATTAAGCTTATTAACAGATAGATCGAACAGTGACCAAGTTGTCTGTTCACACACAGGACTGATAGGGGTATGTAAGACAACTTTGAGAGGATGCAGACAACTCTCAAATAAGCTTACTTTTTTACAAATCAAGTGATATTCAAAATTTAAACATTGGATTGGAATGATACCATGTCTGTCTGCACAAAGTAATAGGTCTCCCTATTCATGTAAGTCCACCATAGAACGATCCCATATTAGATAGAGGTCAAATATTTGTTTCCACAACAACCCCCTCCCTCCCCTTCCCCGAATACACGAAGTAAACAAAGATGAAAAACCCAGCTGTTTAGTCATAGCCGTGGGTTATTATCATGATCATCAGACTCACACTTGACTAGTCAAGGGGGCAGTGTAATAGCCAGTGCCTAGCTAGCAGTGAAGGGGTGGGGAGAAGAGGGTGGGAGGGGATATATACTGTATACAGGGGAAGGGGAGAAAAGGGGTTAGGCCTATCTATACATGTAAACCCTGATTATCATACCATATCTTTTCTTTTTGAAATTCCATTACAGATTGGCTAACCGTGTTACAGTAGGCCTAGGTCTATCCCAGGATTTGATTTGTTTCAAAGATCTTCGTTTAAGGGTTGAGAAGCGTGTAAAGAAGAAGGGATTTGCCAGTTCTATGCAAATGAAGTGTCTCTTGCAGCCTCTGTCATGGAGTCTTACATACAGGACAGGTAACCCCCGGAATTTTTTTCTTCTTCTAATTTGAACTATTCCCATAATTTCATATACAACTAAATGTGTCACTTGCCTCCCCCCCCCCCCGGTTACATCTCAGTATACACAAAAAGGATATTATAGACATTCTAAATTTGTAATATGTATTCATTACTATCATTACAACTTGTCAATTCATGCTACAAAGGCATTGAAAGTTCAAGAAATAAAGACAAACTGTGTGACCAACTTTTACCGCGTGCACATTATTTCACCATTGAAAAGCATGCTATCTTCAGTAGATAGCAAACATAATTCAAACAAACTTTGTCATACAAAAGCCTGTTAAAACTGATTTAAGTGGTTGCAATGCTATCAATGTGTTGCAGTATATTCAACCTAACAGAAAAAAATATAATTTCAAAAATATAAAGAGCTGAAGGATTCACACCACTAAATAAATAATGGAAGAGTCCACGAAAGGCTTGTTGAATTGGTTGGGATGACACTCGTCTAAGTGAAATATATAAAAATGCTTCAAAAATAGTGTTGTTGGCCAAACTTTTGATCGGATGATTATTAAATGAAGATTATCAAACAATATCAGTGCAAATTTTCTTCTTTGACCAATTTTTTATGATTTTTTAGTCATTTTAGAGACTTCAGATAATTGATTAGAATTGCTTAGACCTAGGCTAGGCCTGGGCAATCTACAAACATGTGTATCTTTGACGGCGCATATCTCGAAAATTTTGCCTTGAACTTATATTATTTTGTTGTTTACAGGAAAGCCAAGACCATGATCTTCACACAGAATGCAAAGTTGAAGCAACCAGTTGCTTTATAAGCGAGAAAATGGCGAATAATCATGGTCCATTTTACACAGTAAGCAATGGGGAATTTATTAGTGGTGTGTACTCTACATGGAAATCCAGTTAATTTATGAAAATCGGGATTTCGTATTGCCCACGCCTATCTCACGGGCTGTCTGGTTGCTATGGTCATACGAACAGATTAAAAAAAAGGTTTTCAAATTAATGATACGCTGAATTTCTGTGGCTATTTACCATTTAATGTAAGTTTTCTATTGATTTAGGAACATTTAGTGTAGAAAAAAGCAGCACAAGGAACTGCTTCATTCAGGCTATTCAGCCGCGTAAGAACGTAGGTTTAGTCAACTGTCACTGGTTTAGTAATAGTATACTACTACTTTTCAAAGTCAATTTACACTGCTTTAAAATTGTAATTAAGCTTATTAACAGATAGATCGAACAGTGACCAAGTTGTCTGTTCACACACAGGACTGATAGGGGTATGTAAGACAACTTTGTGAGGATGCAGACAACTCTCAAATAAGCTTACTTTTTTACAAATCAAGTGATATTCAAAATTTAAACATTGGATTGGAATGATACCATGTCTGTCTGCACAAAGTAATAGGTCTCCCTATTCATGTAAGTCCACCATAGAACGATCCCATATTAGATAGAGGTCAAATATTTGTTTCCACAACAACCCCCTCCCTCCCCTTCCCCGAATACACGAAGTAAACAAAGATGAAAAACCCAGCTGTTTAGTCATAGCCGTGGGTTATTATCATGATCATCAGACTCACACTTGACTAGTCAAGGGGGCAGTGTAATAGCCAGTGCCTAGCTAGCAGTGAAGGGGTGGGGAGAAGAGGGTGGGAGGGGATATATACTGTATACAGGGGAAGGGGAGAAAAGGGGTTAGGCCTATCTATACATGTAAACCCTGATTATCATACCATATCTTTTCTTTTTGAAATTCCATTACAGATTGGCTAACCGTGTTACAGTAGGCCTAGGTCTATCCCAGGATTTGATTTGTTTCAAAGATCTTCGTTTAAGGGTTGAGAAGCGTGTAAAGAAGAAGGGATTTGCCAGTTCTATGCAAATGAAGTGTCTCTTGCAGCCTCTGTCATGGAGTCTTACATACAGGACAGGTAACCCCCGGAATTTTTTTCTTCTTCTAATTTGAACTATTCCCATAATTTCATATACAACTAAATGTGTCACTTGCCTCCCCCCCCCCCCCCCCCGGTTACATCTCAGTATACACAAAAAGGATATTATAGACATTCTAAATTTGTAATATGTATTCATTACTATCATTACAACTTGTCAATTCATGCTACAAAGGCATTGAAAGTTCAAGAAATAAAGACAAACTGTGTGACCAACTTTTACCGCGTGCACATTATTTCACCATTGAAAAGCATGCTATCTTCAGTAGATAGCAAACATAATTCAAACAAACTTTGTCATACAAAAGCCTGTTAAAACTGATTTAAGTGGTTGCAATGCTATCAATGTGTTGCAGTATATTCAACCTAACAGAAAAAAATATAATTTCAAAAATATAAAGAGCTGAAGGATTCACACCACTAAATAAATAATGGAAGAGTCCACGAAAGGCTTGTTGAATTGGTTGGGATGACACTCGTCTAAGTGAAATATATAAAAATGCTTCAAAAATAGTGTTGTTGGCCAAACTTTTGATCGGATGATTATTAAATGAAGATTATCAAACAATATCAGTGCAAATTTTCTTCTTTGACCAATTTTTTATGATTTTTTAGTCATTTTAGAGACTTCAGATAATTGATTAGAATTGCTTAGACCTAGGCTAGGCCTGGGCAATCTACAAACATGTGTATCTTTGACGGCGCATATCTCGAAAATTTTGCCTTGAACTTATATTATTTTGTTGTTTACAGGAAAGCCAAGACCATGATCTTCACACAGAATGCAAAGTTGAAGCAACCAGTTGCTTTATAAGCGAGAAAATGGCGAATAATCATGGTCCATTTTACACAGTAAGCAATGGGGAATTTATTAGTGGTGTGTACTCTACATGGAAATCCAGTTAATTTATGAAAATCGGGATTTCGTATTGCCCACGCCTATCTCACGGGCTGTCTGGTTGCTATGGTCATACGAACAGATTAAAAAAAAGGTTTTCAAATTAATGATACGCTGAATTTCTGTGGCTATTTACCATTTAATGTAAGTTTTCTATTGATTTAGGAACATTTAGTGTAGAAAAAAGCAGCACAAGGAACTGCTTCATTCAGGCTATTCAGCCGCGTAAGAACGTAGGTTTAGTCAACTGTCACTGGTTTAGTAATAGTATACTACTACTTTTCAAAGTCAATTTACACTGCTTTAAAATTGTAATTAAGCTTATTAACAGATAGATCGAACAGTGACCAAGTTGTCTGTTCACACACAGGACTGATAGGGGTATGTAAGACAACTTTGAGAGGATGCAGACAACTCTCAAATAAGCTTACTTTTTTACAAATCAAGTGATATTCAAAATTTAAACATTGGATTGGAATGATACCATGTCTGTCTGCACAAAGTAATAGGTCTCCCTATTCATGTAAGTCCACCATAGAACGATC
This sequence comes from Ophiura sarsii, assembly GCA_035610835.1. Taxonomy (NCBI): domain Eukaryota; kingdom Metazoa; phylum Echinodermata; class Ophiuroidea; order Amphilepidida; family Ophiuridae; genus Ophiura; species Ophiura sarsii. The sequence continues at coordinate 49,099,438 of CM069447.1, read as the reverse complement.
CCATATTAGATAGAGGTCAAATATTTGTTTCCACAACAACCCCCTCCCTCCCCTTCCCCGAATACACGAAGTAAACAAAGATGAAAAACCCAGCTGTTTAGTCATAGCCGTGGGTTATTATCATGATCATCAGACTCACACTTGACTAGTCAAGGGGGCAGTGTAATAGCCAGTGCCTAGCTAGCAGTGAAGGGGTGGGGAGAAGAGGGTGGGAGGGGATATATACTGTATACAGGGGAAGGGGAGAAAAGGGGTTAGGCCTATCTATACATGTAAACCCTGATTATCATACCATATCTTTTCTTTTTGAAATTCCATTACAGATTGGCTAACCGTGTTACAGTAGGCCTAGGTCTATCCCAGGATTTGATTTGTTTCAAAGATCTTCGTTTAAGGGTTGAGAAGCGTGTAAAGAAGAAGGGATTTGCCAGTTCTATGCAAATGAAGTGTCTCTTGCAGCCTCTGTCATGGAGTCTTACATACAGGACAGGTAACCCCCGGAATTTTTTTCTTCTTCTAATTTGAACTATTCCCATAATTTCATATACAACTAAATGTGTCACTTGCCTCCCCCCCCCCCCCCCCCCCCCCCGGTTACATCTCAGTATACACAAAAAGGATATTATAGACATTCTAAATTTGTAATATGTATTCATTACTATCATTACAACTTGTCAATTCATGCTACAAAGGCATTGAAAGTTCAAGAAATAAAGACAAACTGTGTGACCAACTTTTACCGCGTGCACATTATTTCACCATTGAAAAGCATGCTATCTTCAGTAGATAGCAAACATAATTCAAACAAACTTTGTCATACAAAAGCCTGTTAAAACTGATTTAAGTGGTTGCAATGCTATCAATGTGTTGCAGTATATTCAACCTAACAGAAAAAAATATAATTTCAAAAATATAAAGAGCTGAAGGATTCACACCACTAAATAAATAATGGAAGAGTCCACGAAAGGCTTGTTGAATTGGTTGGGATGACACTCGTCTAAGTGAAATATATAAAAATGCTTCAAAAATAGTGTTGTTGGCCAAACTTTTGATCGGATGATTATTAAATGAAGATTATCAAACAATATCAGTGCAAATTTTCTTCTTTGACCAATTTTTTATGATTTTTTAGTCATTTTAGAGACTTCAGATAATTGATTAGAATTGCTTAGACCTAGGCTAGGCCTGGGCAATCTACAAACATGTGTATCTTTGACGGCGCATATCTCGAAAATTTTGCCTTGAACTTATATTATTTTGTTGTTTACAGGAAAGCCAAGACCATGATCTTCACACAGAATGCAAAGTTGAAGCAACCAGTTGCTTTATAAGCGAGAAAATGGCGAATAATCATGGTCCATTTTACACAGTAAGCAATGGGGAATTTATTAGTGGTGTGTACTCTACATGGAAATCCAGTTAATTTATGAAAATCGGGATTTCGTATTGCCCACGCCTATCTCACGGGCTGTCTGGTTGCTATGGTCATACGAACAGATTAAAAAAAAGGTTTTCAAATTAATGATACGCTGAATTTCTGTGGCTATTTACCATTTAATGTAAGTTTTCTATTGATTTAGGAACATTTAGTGTAGAAAAAAGCAGCACAAGGAACTGCTTCATTCAGGCTATTCAGCCGCGTAAGAACGTAGGTTTAGTCAACTGTCACTGGTTTAGTAATAGTATACTACTACTTTTCAAAGTCAATTTACACTGCTTTAAAATTGTAATTAAGCTTATTAACAGATAGATCGAACAGTGACCAAGTTGTCTGTTCACACACAGGACTGATAGGGGTATGTAAGACAACTTTGAGAGGATGCAGACAACTCTCAAATAAGCTTACTTTTTTACAAATCAAGTGATATTCAAAATTTAAACATTGGATTGGAATGATACCATGTCTGTCTGCACAAAGTAATAGGTCTCCCTATTCATGTAAGTCCACCATAGAACGATCCCATATTAGATAGAGGTCAAATATTTGTTTCCACAACAACCCCCTCCCTCCCCTTCCCCGAATACACGAAGTAAACAAAGATGAAAAACCCAGCTGTTTAGTCATAGCCGTGGGTTATTATCATGATCATCAGACTCACACTTGACTAGTCAAGGGGGCAGTGTAATAGCCAGTGCCTAGCTAGCAGTGAAGGGGTGGGGAGAAGAGGGTGGGAGGGGATATATACTGTATACAGGGGAAGGGGAGAAAAGGGGTTAGGCCTATCTATACATGTAAACCCTGATTATCATACCATATCTTTTCTTTTTGAAATTCCATTACAGATTGGCTAACCGTGTTACAGTAGGCCTAGGTCTATCCCAGGATTTGATTTGTTTCAAAGATCTTCGTTTAAGGGTTGAGAAGCGTGTAAAGAAGAAGGGATTTGCCAGTTCTATGCAAATGAAGTGTCTCTTGCAGCCTCTGTCATGGAGTCTTACATACAGGACAGGTAACCCCCGGAATTTTTTTCTTCTTCTAATTTGAACTATTCCCATAATTTCATATACAACTAAATGTGTCACTTGCCTCCCCCCCCCCCCCCCCCCGGTTACATCTCAGTATACACAAAAAGGATATTATAGACATTCTAAATTTGTAATATGTATTCATTACTATCATTACAACTTGTCAATTCATGCTACAAAGGCATTGAAAGTTCAAGAAATAAAGACAAACTGTGTGACCAACTTTTACCGCGTGCACATTATTTCACCATTGAAAAGCATGCTATCTTCAGTAGATAGCAAACATAATTCAAACAAACTTTGTCATACAAAAGCCTGTTAAAACTGATTTAAGTGGTTGCAATGCTATCAATGTGTTGCAGTATATTCAACCTAACAGAAAAAAATATAATTTCAAAAATATAAAGAGCTGAAGGATTCACACCACTAAATAAATAATGGAAGAGTCCACGAAAGGCTTGTTGAATTGGTTGGGATGACACTCGTCTAAGTGAAATATATAAAAATGCTTCAAAAATAGTGTTGTTGGCCAAACTTTTGATCGGATGATTATTAAATGAAGATTATCAAACAATATCAGTGCAAATTTTCTTCTTTGACCAATTTTTTATGATTTTTTAGTCATTTTAGAGACTTCAGATAATTGATTAGAATTGCTTAGACCTAGGCTAGGCCTGGGCAATCTACAAACATGTGTATCTTTGACGGCGCATATCTCGAAAATTTTGCCTTGAACTTATATTATTTTGTTGTTTACAGGAAAGCCAAGACCATGATCTTCACACAGAATGCAAAGTTGAAGCAACCAGTTGCTTTATAAGCGAGAAAATGGCGAATAATCATGGTCCATTTTACACAGTAAGCAATGGGGAATTTATTAGTGGTGTGTACTCTACATGGAAATCCAGTTAATTTATGAAAATCGGGATTTCGTATTGCCCACGCCTATCTCACGGGCTGTCTGGTTGCTATGGTCATACGAACAGATTAAAAAAAAGGTTTTCAAATTAATGATACGCTGAATTTCTGTGGCTATTTACCATTTAATGTAAGTTTTCTATTGATTTAGGAACATTTAGTGTAGAAAAAAGCAGCACAAGGAACTGCTTCATTCAGGCTATTCAGCCGCGTAAGAACGTAGGTTTAGTCAACTGTCACTGGTTTAGTAATAGTATACTACTACTTTTCAAAGTCAATTTACACTGCTTTAAAATTGTAATTAAGCTTATTAACAGATAGATCGAACAGTGACCAAGTTGTCTGTTCACACACAGGACTGATAGGGGTATGTAAGACAACTTTGAGAGGATGCAGACAACTCTCAAATAAGCTTACTTTTTTACAAATCAAGTGATATTCAAAATTTAAACATTGGATTGGAATGATACCATGTCTGTCTGCACAAAGTAATAGGTCTCCCTATTCATGTAAGTCCACCATAGAACGATCCCATATTAGATAGAGGTCAAATATTTGTTTCCACAACAACCCCCTCCCTCCCCTTCCCCGAATACACGAAGTAAACAAAGATGAAAAACCCAGCTGTTTAGTCATAGCCGTGGGTTATTATCATGATCATCAGACTCACACTTGACTAGTCAAGGGGGCAGTGTAATAGCCAGTGCCTAGCTAGCAGTGAAGGGGTGGGGAGAAGAGGGTGGGAGGGGATATATACTGTATACAGGGGAAGGGGAGAAAAGGGGTTAGGCCTATCTATACATGTAAACCCTGATTATCATACCATATCTTTTCTTTTTGAAATTCCATTACAGATTGGCTAACCGTGTTACAGTAGGCCTAGGTCTATCCCAGGATTTGATTTGTTTCAAAGATCTTCGTTTAAGGGTTGAGAAGCGTGTAAAGAAGAAGGGATTTGCCAGTTCTATGCAAATGAAGTGTCTCTTGCAGCCTCTGTCATGGAGTCTTACATACAGGACAGGTAACCCCCGGAATTTTTTTCTTCTTCTAATTTGAACTATTCCCATAATTTCATATACAACTAAATGTGTCACTTGCCTCCCCCCCCCCCCCCCCCCGGTTACATCTCAGTATACACAAAAAGGATATTATAGACATTCTAAATTTGTAATATGTATTCATTACTATCATTACAACTTGTCAATTCATGCTACAAAGGCATTGAAAGTTCAAGAAATAAAGACAAACTGTGTGACCAACTTTTACCGCGTGCACATTATTTCACCATTGAAAAGCATGCTATCTTCAGTAGATAGCAAACATAATTCAAACAAACTTTGTCATACAAAAGCCTGTTAAAACTGATTTAAGTGGTTGCAATGCTATCAATGTGTTGCAGTATATTCAACCTAACAGAAAAAAATATAATTTCAAAAATATAAAGAGCTGAATACATGGAAATCCAGTTAATTTATGAAAATCGGGATTTCGTATTGCCCACGCCTATCTCACGGGCTGTCTGGTTGCTATGGTCATACGAACAGATTAAAAAAAAGGTTTTCAAATTAATGATACGCTGAATTTCTGTGGCTATTTACCATTTAATGTAAGTTTTCTATTGATTTAGGAACATTTAGTGTAGAAAAAAGCAGCACAAGGAACTGCTTCATTCAGGCTATTCAGCCGCGTAAGAACGTAGGTTTAGTCAACTGTCACTGGTTTAGTAATAGTATACTACTACTTTTCAAAGTCAATTTACACTGCTTTAAAATTGTAATTAAGCTTATTAACAGATAGATCGAACAGTGACCAAGTTGTCTGTTCACACACAGGACTGATAGGGGTATGTAAGACAACTTTGAGAGGATGCAGACAACTCTCAAATAAGCTTACTTTTTTACAAATCAAGTGATATTCAAAATTTAAACATTGGATTGGAATGATACCATGTCTGTCTGCACAAAGTAATAGGTCTCCCTATTCATGTAAGTCCACCATAGAACGATCCCATATTAGATAGAGGTCAAATATTTGTTTCCACAACAACCCCCTCCCTCCCCTTCCCCGAATACACGAAGTAAACAAAGATGAAAAACCCAGCTGTTTAGTCATAGCCGTGGGTTATTATCATGATCATCAGACTCACACTTGACTAGTCAAGGGGGCAGTGTAATAGCCAGTGCCTAGCTAGCAGTGAAGGGGTGGGGAGAAGAGGGTGGGAGGGGATATATACTGTATACAGGGGAAGGGGAGAAAAGGGGTTAGGCCTATCTATACATGTAAACCCTGATTATCATACCATATCTTTTCTTTTTGAAATTCCATTACAGATTGGCTAACCGTGTTACAGTAGGCCTAGGTCTATCCCAGGATTTGATTTGTTTCAAAGATCTTCGTTTAAGGGTTGAGAAGCGTGTAAAGAAGAAGGGATTTGCCAGTTCTATGCAAATGAAGTGTCTCTTGCAGCCTCTGTCATGGAGTCTTACATACAGGACAGGTAACCCCCGGAATTTTTTTCTTCTTCTAATTTGAACTATTCCCATAATTTCATATACAACTAAATGTGTCACTTGCCTCCCCCCCCCCCCCCCCGGTTACATCTCAGTATACACAAAAAGGATATTATAGACATTCTAAATTTGTAATATGTATTCATTACTATCATTACAACTTGTCAATTCATGCTACAAAGGCATTGAAAGTTCAAGAAATAAAGACAAACTGTGTGACCAACTTTTACCGCGTGCACATTATTTCACCATTGAAAAGCATGCTATCTTCAGTAGATAGCAAACATAATTCAAACAAACTTTGTCATACAAAAGCCTGTTAAAACTGATTTAAGTGGTTGCAATGCTATCAATGTGTTGCAGTATATTCAACCTAACAGAAAAAAATATAATTTCAAAAATATAAAGAGCTGAAGGATTCACACCACTAAATAAATAATGGAAGAGTCCACGAAAGGCTTGTTGAATTGGTTGGGATGACACTCGTCTAAGTGAAATATATAAAAATGCTTCAAAAATAGTGTTGTTGGCCAAACTTTTGATCGGATGATTATTAAATGAAGATTATCAAACAATATCAGTGCAAATTTTCTTCTTTGACCAATTTTTTATGATTTTTTAGTCATTTTAGAGACTTCAGATAATTGATTAGAATTGCTTAGACCTAGGCTAGGCCTGGGCAATCTACAAACATGTGTATCTTTGACGGCGCATATCTCGAAAATTTTGCCTTGAACTTATATTATTTTGTTGTTTACAGGAAAGCCAAGACCATGATCTTCACACAGAATGCAAAGTTGAAGCAACCAGTTGCTTTATAAGCGAGAAAATGGCGAATAATCATGGTCCATTTTACACAGTAAGCAATGGGGAATTTATTAGTGGTGTGTACTCTACATGGAAATCCAGTTAATTTATGAAAATCGGGATTTCGTATTGCCCACGCCTATCTCACGGGCTGTCTGGTTGCTATGGTCATACGAACAGATTAAAAAAAAGGTTTTCAAATTAATGATACGCTGAATTTCTGTGGCTATTTACCATTTAATGTAAGTTTTCTATTGATTTAGGAACATTTAGTGTAGAAAAAAGCAGCACAAGGAACTGCTTCATTCAGGCTATTCAGCCGCGTAAGAACGTAGGTTTAGTCAACTGTCACTGGTTTAGTAATAGTATACTACTACTTTTCAAAGTCAATTTACACTGCTTTAAAATTGTAATTAAGCTTATTAACAGATAGATCGAACAGTGACCAAGTTGTCTGTTCACACACAGGACTGATAGGGGTATGTAAGACAACTTTGAGAGGATGCAGACAACTCTCAAATAAGCTTACTTTTTTACAAATCAAGTGATATTCAAAATTTAAACATTGGATTGGAATGATACCATGTCTGTCTGCACAAAGTAATAGGTCTCCCTATTCATGTAAGTCCACCATAGAACGATCCCATATTAGATAGAGGTCAAATATTTGTTTCCACAACAACCCCCTCCCTCCCCTTCCCCGAATACACGAAGTAAACAAAGATGAAAAACCCAGCTGTTTAGTCATAGCCGTGGGTTATTATCATGATCATCAGACTCACACTTGACTAGTCAAGGGGGCAGTGTAATAGCCAGTGCCTAGCTAGCAGTGAAGGGGTGGGGAGAAGAGGGTGGGAGGGGATATATACTGTATACAGGGGAAGGGGAGAAAAGGGGTTAGGCCTATCTATACATGTAAACCCTGATTATCATACCATATCTTTTCTTTTTGAAATTCCATTACAGATTGGCTAACCGTGTTACAGTAGGCCTAGGTCTATCCCAGGATTTGATTTGTTTCAAAGATCTTCGTTTAAGGGTTGAGAAGCGTGTAAAGAAGAAGGGATTTGCCAGTTCTATGCAAATGAAGTGTCTCTTGCAGCCTCTGTCATGGAGTCTTACATACAGGACAGGTAACCCCCGGAATTTTTTTCTTCTTCTAATTTGAACTATTCCCATAATTTCATATACAACTAAATGTGTCACTTGCCTCCCCCCCCCCCCCCCCCGGTTACATCTCAGTATACACAAAAAGGATATTATAGACATTCTAAATTTGTAATATGTATTCATTACTATCATTACAACTTGTCAATTCATGCTACAAAGGCATTGAAAGTTCAAGAAATAAAGACAAACTGTGTGACCAACTTTTACCGCGTGCACATTATTTCACCATTGAAAAGCATGCTATCTTCAGTAGATAGCAAACATAATTCAAACAAACTTTGTCATACAAAAGCCTGTTAAAACTGATTTAAGTGGTTGCAATGCTATCAATGTGTTGCAGTATATTCAACCTAACAGAAAAAAATATAATTTCAAAAATATAAAGAGCTGAACATGGAAATCCAGTTAATTTATGAAAATCGGGATTTCGTATTGCCCACGCCTATCTCACGGGCTGTCTGGTTGCTATGGTCATACGAACAGATTAAAAAAAAGGTTTTCAAATTAATGATACGCTGAATTTCTGTGGCTATTTACCATTTAATGTAAGTTTTCTATTGATTTAGGAACATTTAGTGTAGAAAAAAGCAGCACAAGGAACTGCTTCATTCAGGCTATTCAGCCGCGTAAGAACGTAGGTTTAGTCAACTGTCACTGGTTTAGTAATAGTATACTACTACTTTTCAAAGTCAATTTACACTGCTTTAAAATTGTAATTAAGCTTATTAACAGATAGATCGAACAGTGACCAAGTTGTCTGTTCACACACAGGACTGATAGGGGTATGTAAGACAACTTTGAGAGGATGCAGACAACTCTCAAATAAGCTTACTTTTTTACAAATCAAGTGATATTCAAAATTTAAACATTGGATTGGAATGATACCATGTCTGTCTGCACAAAGTAATAGGTCTCCCTATTCATGTAAGTCCACCATAGAACGATCCCATATTAGATAGAGGTCAAATATTTGTTTCCACAACAACCCCCTCCCTCCCCTTCCCCGAATACACGAAGTAAACAAAGATGAAAAACCCAGCTGTTTAGTCATAGCCGTGGGTTATTATCATGATCATCAGACTCACACTTGACTAGTCAAGGGGGCAGTGTAATAGCCAGTGCCTAGCTAGCAGTGAAGGGGTGGGGAGAAGAGGGTGGGAGGGGATATATACTGTATACAGGGGAAGGGGAGAAAAGGGGTTAGGCCTATCTATACATGTAAACCCTGATTATCATACCATATCTTTTCTTTTTGAAATTCCATTACAGATTGGCTAACCGTGTTACAGTAGGCCTAGGTCTATCCCAGGATTTGATTTGTTTCAAAGATCTTCGTTTAAGGGTTGAGAAGCGTGTAAAGAAGAAGGGATTTGCCAGTTCTATGCAAATGAAGTGTCTCTTGCAGCCTCTGTCATGGAGTCTTACATACAGGACAGGTAACCCCCGGAATTTTTTTCTTCTTCTAATTTGAACTATTCCCATAATTTCATATACAACTAAATGTGTCACTTGCCTCCCCCCCCCCCCCCCCCCGGTTACATCTCAGTATACACAAAAAGGATATTATAGACATTCTAAATTTGTAATATGTATTCATTACTATCATTACAACTTGTCAATTCATGCTACAAAGGCATTGAAAGTTCAAGAAATAAAGACAAACTGTGTGACCAACTTTTACCGCGTGCACATTATTTCACCATTGAAAAGCATGCTATCTTCAGTAGATAGCAAACATAATTCAAACAAACTTTGTCATACAAAAGCCTGTTAAAACTGATTTAAGTGGTTGCAATGCTATCAATGTGTTGCAGTATATTCAACCTAACAGAAAAAAATATAATTTCAAAAATATAAAGAGCTGAACATGGAAATCCAGTTAATTTATGAAAATCGGGATTTCGTATTGCCCACGCCTATCTCACGGGCTGTCTGGTTGCTATGGTCATACGAACAGATTAAAAAAAAGGTTTTCAAATTAATGATACGCTGAATTTCTGTGGCTATTTACCATTTAATGTAAGTTTTCTATTGATTTAGGAACATTTAGTGTAGAAAAAAGCAGCACAAGGAACTGCTTCATTCAGGCTATTCAGCCGCGTAAGAACGTAGGTTTAGTCAACTGTCACTGGTTTAGTAATAGTATACTACTACTTTTCAAAGTCAATTTACACTGCTTTAAAATTGTAATTAAGCTTATTAACAGATAGATCGAACAGTGACCAAGTTGTCTGTTCACACACAGGACTGATAGGGGTATGTAAGACAACTTTGAGAGGATGCAGACAACTCTCAAATAAGCTTACTTTTTTACAAATCAAGTGATATTCAAAATTTAAACATTGGATTGGAATGATACCATGTCTGTCTGCACAAAGTAATAGGTCTCCCTATTCATGTAAGTCCACCATAGAACGATCCCATATTAGATAGAGGTCAAATATTTGTTTCCACAACAACCCCCTCCCTCCCCTTCCCCGAATACACGAAGTAAACAAAGATGAAAAACCCAGCTGTTTAGTCATAGCCGTGGGTTATTATCATGATCATCAGACTCACACTTGACTAGTCAAGGGGGCAGTGTAATAGCCAGTGCCTAGCTAGCAGTGAAGGGGTGGGGAGAAGAGGGTGGGAGGGGATATATACTGTATACAGGGGAAGGGGAGAAAAGGGGTTAGGCCTATCTATACATGTAAACCCTGATTATCATACCATATCTTTTCTTTTTGAAATTCCATTACAGATTGGCTAACCGTGTTACAGTAGGCCTAGGTCTATCCCAGGATTTGATTTGTTTCAAAGATCTTCGTTTAAGGGTTGAGAAGCGTGTAAAGAAGAAGGGATTTGCCAGTTCTATGCAAATGAAGTGTCTCTTGCAGCCTCTGTCATGGAGTCTTACATACAGGACAGGTAACCCCCGGAATTTTTTTCTTCTTCTAATTTGAACTATTCCCATAATTTCATATACAACTAAATGTGTCACTTGCCTCCCCCCCCCCCCCCCCCGGTTACATCTCAGTATACACAAAAAGGATATTATAGACATTCTAAATTTGTAATATGTATTCATTACTATCATTACAACTTGTCAATTCATGCTACAAAGGCATTGAAAGTTCAAGAAATAAAGACAAACTGTGTGACCAACTTTTACCGCGTGCACATTATTTCACCATTGAAAAGCATGCTATCTTCAGTAGATAGCAAACATAATTCAAACAAACTTTGTCATACAAAAGCCTGTTAAAACTGATTTAAGTGGTTGCAATGCTATCAATGTGTTGCAGTATATTCAACCTAACAGAAAAAAATATAATTTCAAAAATATAAAGAGCTGAAGGATTCACACCACTAAATAAATAATGGAAGAGTCCACGAAAGGCTTGTTGAATTGGTTGGGATGACACTCGTCTAAGTGAAATATATAAAAATGCTTCAAAAATAGTGTTGTTGGCCAAACTTTTGATCGGATGATTATTAAATGAAGATTATCAAACAATATCAGTGCAAATTTTCTTCTTTGACCAATTTTTTATGATTTTTTAGTCATTTTAGAGACTTCAGATAATTGATTAGAATTGCTTAGACCTAGGCTAGGCCTGGGCAATCTACAAACATGTGTATCTTTGACGGCGCATATCTCGAAAATTTTGCCTTGAACTTATATTATTTTGTTGTTTACAGGAAAGCCAAGACCATGATCTTCACACAGAATGCAAAGTTGAAGCAACCAGTTGCTTTATAAGCGAGAAAATGGCGAATAATCATGGTCCATTTTACACAGTAAGCAATGGGGAATTTATTAGTGGTGTGTACTCTACATGGAAATCCAGTTAATTTATGAAAATCGGGATTTCGTATTGCCCACGCCTATCTCACGGGCTGTCTGGTTGCTATGGTCATACGAACAGATTAAAAAAAAGGTTTTCAAATTAATGATACGCTGAATTTCTGTGGCTATTTACCATTTAATGTAAGTTTTCTATTGATTTAGGAACATTTAGTGTAGAAAAAAGCAGCACAAGGAACTGCTTCATTCAGGCTATTCAGCCGCGTAAGAACGTAGGTTTAGTCAACTGTCACTGGTTTAGTAATAGTATACTACTACTTTTCAAAGTCAATTTACACTGCTTTAAAATTGTAATTAAGCTTATTAACAGATAGATCGAACAGTGACCAAGTTGTCTGTTCACACACAGGACTGATAGGGGTATGTAAGACAACTTTGAGAGGATGCAGACAACTCTCAAATAAGCTTACTTTTTTACAAATCAAGTGATATTCAAAATTTAAACATTGGATTGGAATGATACCATGTCTGTCTGCACAAAGTAATAGGTCTCCCTATTCATGTAAGTCCACCATAGAACGATCCCATATTAGATAGAGGTCAAATATTTGTTTCCACAACAACCCCCTCCCTCCCCTTCCCCGAATACACGAAGTAAACAAAGATGAAAAACCCAGCTGTTTAGTCATAGCCGTGGGTTATTATCATGATCATCAGACTCACACTTGACTAGTCAAGGGGGCAGTGTAATAGCCAGTGCCTAGCTAGCAGTGAAGGGGTGGGGAGAAGAGGGTGGGAGGGGATATATACTGTATACAGGGGAAGGGGAGAAAAGGGGTTAGGCCTATCTATACATGTAAACCCTGATTATCATACCATATCTTTTCTTTTTGAAATTCCATTACAGATTGGCTAACCGTGTTACAGTAGGCCTAGGTCTATCCCAGGATTTGATTTGTTTCAAAGATCTTCGTTTAAGGGTTGAGAAGCGTGTAAAGAAGAAGGGATTTGCCAGTTCTATGCAAATGAAGTGTCTCTTGCAGCCTCTGTCATGGAGTCTTACATACAGGACAGGTAACCCCCGGAATTTTTTTCTTCTTCTAATTTGAACTATTCCCATAATTTCATATACAACTAAATGTGTCACTTGCCTCCCCCCCCCCCCCCCCCCCCGGTTACATCTCAGTATACACAAAAAGGATATTATAGACATTCTAAATTTGTAATATGTATTCATTACTATCATTACAACTTGTCAATTCATGCTACAAAGGCATTGAAAGTTCAAGAAATAAAGACAAACTGTGTGACCAACTTTTACCGCGTGCACATTATTTCACCATTGAAAAGCATGCTATCTTCAGTAGATAGCAAACATAATTCAAACAAACTTTGTCATACAAAAGCCTGTTAAAACTGATTTAAGTGGTTGCAATGCTATCAATGTGTTGCAGTATATTCAACCTAACAGAAAAAAATATAATTTCAAAAATATAAAGAGCTGAAGGATTCACACCACTAAATAAATAATGGAAGAGTCCACGAAAGGCTTGTTGAATTGGTTGGGATGACACTCGTCTAAGTGAAATATATAAAAATGCTTCAAAAATAGTGTTGTTGGCCAAACTTTTGATCGGATGATTATTAAATGAAGATTATCAAACAATATCAGTGCAAATTTTCTTCTTTGACCAATTTTTTATGATTTTTTAGTCATTTTAGAGACTTCAGATAATTGATTAGAATTGCTTAGACCTAGGCTAGGCCTGGGCAATCTACAAACATGTGTATCTTTGACGGCGCATATCTCGAAAATTTTGCCTTGAACTTATATTATTTTGTTGTTTACAGGAAAGCCAAGACCATGATCTTCACACAGAATGCAAAGTTGAAGCAACCAGTTGCTTTATAAGCGAGAAAATGGCGAATAATCATGGTCCATTTTACACAGTAAGCAATGGGGAATTTATTAGTGGTGTGTACTCTACATGGAAATCCAGTTAATTTATGAAAATCGGGATTTCGTATTGCCCACGCCTATCTCACGGGCTGTCTGGTTGCTATGGTCATACGAACAGATTAAAAAAAAGGTTTTCAAATTAATGATACGCTGAATTTCTGTGGCTATTTACCATTTAATGTAAGTTTTCTATTGATTTAGGAACATTTAGTGTAGAAAAAAGCAGCACAAGGAACTGCTTCATTCAGGCTATTCAGCCGCGTAAGAACGTAGGTTTAGTCAACTGTCACTGGTTTAGTAATAGTATACTACTACTTTTCAAAGTCAATTTACACTGCTTTAAAATTGTAATTAAGCTTATTAACAGATAGATCGAACAGTGACCAAGTTGTCTGTTCACACACAGGACTGATAGGGGTATGTAAGACAACTTTGAGAGGATGCAGACAACTCTCAAATAAGCTTACTTTTTTACAAATCAAGTGATATTCAAAATTTAAACATTGGATTGGAATGATACCATGTCTGTCTGCACAAAGTAATAGGTCTCCCTATTCATGTAAGTCCACCATAGAACGATCCCATATTAGATAGAGGTCAAATATTTGTTTCCACAACAACCCCCTCCCTCCCCTTCCCCGAATACACGAAGTAAACAAAGATGAAAAACCCAGCTGTTTAGTCATAGCCGTGGGTTATTATCATGATCATCAGACTCACACTTGACTAGTCAAGGGGGCAGTGTAATAGCCAGTGCCTAGCTAGCAGTGAAGGGGTGGGGAGAAGAGGGTGGGAGGGGATATATACTGTATACAGGGGAAGGGGAGAAAAGGGGTTAGGCCTATCTATACATGTAAACCCTGATTATCATACCATATCTTTTCTTTTTGAAATTCCATTACAGATTGGCTAACCGTGTTACAGTAGGCCTAGGTCTATCCCAGGATTTGATTTGTTTCAAAGATCTTCGTTTAAGGGTTGAGAAGCGTGTAAAGAAGAAGGGATTTGCCAGTTCTATGCAAATGAAGTGTCTCTTGCAGCCTCTGTCATGGAGTCTTACATACAGGACAGGTAACCCCCGGAATTTTTTTCTTCTTCTAATTTGAACTATTCCCATAATTTCATATACAACTAAATGTGTCACTTGCCTCCCCCCCCCCCCCCCCCCCCCCCCGGTTACATCTCAGTATACACAAAAAGGATATTATAGACATTCTAAATTTGTAATATGTATTCATTACTATCATTACAACTTGTCAATTCATGCTACAAAGGCATTGAAAGTTCAAGAAATAAAGACAAACTGTGTGACCAACTTTTACCGCGTGCACATTATTTCACCATTGAAAAGCATGCTATCTTCAGTAGATAGCAAACATAATTCAAACAAACTTTGTCATACAAAAGCCTGTTAAAACTGATTTAAGTGGTTGCAATGCTATCAATGTGTTGCAGTATATTCAACCTAACAGAAAAAAATATAATTTCAAAAATATAAAGAGCTGAAGGATTCACACCACTAAATAAATAATGGAAGAGTCCACGAAAGGCTTGTTGAATTGGTTGGGATGACACTCGTCTAAGTGAAATATATAAAAATGCTTCAAAAATAGTGTTGTTGGCCAAACTTTTGATCGGATGATTATTAAATGAAGATTATCAAACAATATCAGTGCAAATTTTCTTCTTTGACCAATTTTTTATGATTTTTTAGTCATTTTAGAGACTTCAGATAATTGATTAGAATTGCTTAGACCTAGGCTAGGCCTGGGCAATCTACAAACATGTGTATCTTTGACGGCGCATATCTCGAAAATTTTGCCTTGAACTTATATTATTTTGTTGTTTACAGGAAAGCCAAGACCATGATCTTCACACAGAATGCAAAGTTGAAGCAACCAGTTGCTTTATAAGCGAGAAAATGGCGAATAATCATGGTCCATTTTACACAGTAAGCAATGGGGAATTTATTAGTGGTGTGTACTCTACATGGAAATCCAGTTAATTTATGAAAATCGGGATTTCGTATTGCCCACGCCTATCTCACGGGCTGTCTGGTTGCTATGGTCATACGAACAGATTAAAAAAAAGGTTTTCAAATTAATGATACGCTGAATTTCTGTGGCTATTTACCATTTAATGTAAGTTTTCTATTGATTTAGGAACATTTAGTGTAGAAAAAAGCAGCACAAGGAACTGCTTCATTCAGGCTATTCAGCCGCGTAAGAACGTAGGTTTAGTCAACTGTCACTGGTTTAGTAATAGTATACTACTACTTTTCAAAGTCAATTTACACTGCTTTAAAATTGTAATTAAGCTTATTAACAGATAGATCGAACAGTGACCAAGTTGTCTGTTCACACACAGGACTGATAGGGGTATGTAAGACAACTTTGAGAGGATGCAGACAACTCTCAAATAAGCTTACTTTTTTACAAATCAAGTGATATTCAAAATTTAAACATTGGATTGGAATGATACCATGTCTGTCTGCACAAAGTAATAGGTCTCCCTATTCATGTAAGTCCACCATAGAACGATCCCATATTAGATAGAGGTCAAATATTTGTTTCCACAACAACCCCCTCCCTCCCCTTCCCCGAATACACGAAGTAAACAAAGATGAAAAACCCAGCTGTTTAGTCATAGCCGTGGGTTATTATCATGATCATCAGACTCACACTTGACTAGTCAAGGGGGCAGTGTAATAGCCAGTGCCTAGCTAGCAGTGAAGGGGTGGGGAGAAGAGGGTGGGAGGGGATATATACTGTATACAGGGGAAGGGGAGAAAAGGGGTTAGGCCTATCTATACATGTAAACCCTGATTATCATACCATATCTGTGTGGTGGTATGGGAAAACCCGTCGGAAGTCGCTAGTGTTAATAATGAGATATCTGGGTCATACCAAAATAGTTCTAATAAATGAGTTCCAAGTCAATTTTCCAACTTTGGTCCCAAGATAGAGATTACACCTTGAACTTTAGTCTCCAGGAGTTTTTAATGCAAAATTCCAGATGTTAAGTTTATTTTAGTACTTTTCTGAACCTTGTTTATCAAATTGTATTGTATGTGTAAAATGCTATGTTTACGTAAAATGACATTGTTACCATGGTAACCACTTGTGAATTTCGACAATGCATTGTAAAGATTTTGAAAATGAAGAACTTACAATTGTTAATAATATCGCAAAAAAATAGGTTCATATCAAAAGTCCTTTTCATATGAGAAGCTATTCTGTGTGATATAACAATGTAGTTTTATTAATTTTAGAGCATTTAAAAGATTTTGTGTACACCTTTGAATTGTCAGTTTCAATTTTTAGTGTTGCGTTTAAACTTGCCGACTTTAAAATACTATAACTGTAGTTCTAGATGGAATTTCTGAAAAATGTAAACAGCCCTATACTCAGAAGAGTATGAAGCTCTCTGCCAAAGAAAAAACACAAGTTGCTAGAAAATGACCATGTGAAGGGTTTTCCCATGCCACCACACATCTTTTCTTTTTGAAATTCCATTACAGATTGGCTAACCGTGTTACAGTAGGCCTAGGTCTATCCCAGGATTTGATTTGTTTCAAAGATCTTCGTTTAAGGGTTGAGAAGCGTGTAAAGAAGAAGGGATTTGCCAGTTCTATGCAAATGAAGTGTCTCTTGCAGCCTCTGTCATGGAGTCTTACATACAGGACAGGTAACCCCCGGAATTTTTTTCTTCTTCTAATTTGAACTATTCCCATAATTTCATATACAACTAAATGTGTCACTTGCCTCCCCCCCCCCCCCGGTTACATCTCAGTATACACAAAAAGGATATTATAGACATTCTAAATTTGTAATATGTATTCATTACTATCATTACAACTTGTCAATTCATGCTACAAAGGCATTGAAAGTTCAAGAAATAAAGACAAACTGTGTGACCAACTTTTACCGCGTGCACATTATTTCACCATTGAAAAGCATGCTATCTTCAGTAGATAGCAAACATAATTCAAACAAACTTTGTCATACAAAAGCCTGTTAAAACTGATTTAAGTGGTTGCAATGCTATCAATGTGTTGCAGTATATTCAACCTAACAGAAAAAAATATAATTTCAAAAATATAAAGAGCTGAAGGATTCACACCACTAAATAAATAATGGAAGAGTCCACGAAAGGCTTGTTGAATTGGTTGGGATGACACTCGTCTAAGTGAAATATATAAAAATGCTTCAAAAATAGTGTTGTTGGCCAAACTTTTGATCGGATGATTATTAAATGAAGATTATCAAACAATATCAGTGCAAATTTTCTTCTTTGACCAATTTTTTATGATTTTTTAGTCATTTTAGAGACTTCAGATAATTGATTAGAATTGCTTAGACCTAGGCTAGGCCTGGGCAATCTACAAACATGTGTATCTTTGACGGCGCATATCTCGAAAATTTTGCCTTGAACTTATATTATTTTGTTGTTTACAGGAAAGCCAAGACCATGATCTTCACACAGAATGCAAAGTTGAAGCAACCAGTTGCTTTATAAGCGAGAAAATGGCGAATAATCATGGTCCATTTTACACAGTAAGCAATGGGGAATTTATTAGTGGTGTGTACTCTACATGGAAATCCAGTTAATTTATGAAAATCGGGATTTCGTATTGCCCACGCCTATCTCACGGGCTGTCTGGTTGCTATGGTCATACGAACAGATTAAAAAAAAGGTTTTCAAATTAATGATACGCTGAATTTCTGTGGCTATTTACCATTTAATGTAAGTTTTCTATTGATTTAGGAACATTTAGTGTAGAAAAAAGCAGCACAAGGAACTGCTTCATTCAGGCTATTCAGCCGCGTAAGAACGTAGGTTTAGTCAACTGTCACTGGTTTAGTAATAGTATACTACTACTTTTCAAAGTCAATTTACACTGCTTTAAAATTGTAATTAAGCTTATTAACAGATAGATCGAACAGTGACCAAGTTGTCTGTTCACACACAGGACTGATAGGGGTATGTAAGACAACTTTGAGAGGATGCAGACAACTCTCAAATAAGCTTACTTTTTTACAAATCAAGTGATATTCAAAATTTAAACATTGGATTGGAATGATACCATGTCTGTCTGCACAAAGTAATAGGTCTCCCTATTCATGTAAGTCCACCATAGAACGATCCCATATTAGATAGAGGTCAAATATTTGTTTCCACAACAACCCCCTCCCTCCCCTTCCCCGAATACACGAAGTAAACAAAGATGAAAAACCCAGCTGTTTAGTCATAGCCGTGGGTTATTATCATGATCATCAGACTCACACTTGACTAGTCAAGGGGGCAGTGTAATAGCCAGTGCCTAGCTAGCAGTGAAGGGGTGGGGAGAAGAGGGTGGGAGGGGATATATACTGTATACAGGGGAAGGGGAGAAAAGGGGTTAGGCCTATCTATACATGTAAACCCTGATTATCATACCATATCTTTTCTTTTTGAAATTCCATTACAGATTGGCTAACCGTGTTACAGTAGGCCTAGGTCTATCCCAGGATTTGATTTGTTTCAAAGATCTTCGTTTAAGGGTTGAGAAGCGTGTAAAGAAGAAGGGATTTGCCAGTTCTATGCAAATGAAGTGTCTCTTGCAGCCTCTGTCATGGAGTCTTACATACAGGACAGGTAACCCCCGGAATTTTTTTCTTCTTCTAATTTGAACTATTCCCATAATTTCATATACAACTAAATGTGTCACTTGCCTCCCCCCCCCCCCCCCCCCCGGTTACATCTCAGTATACACAAAAAGGATATTATAGACATTCTAAATTTGTAATATGTATTCATTACTATCATTACAACTTGTCAATTCATGCTACAAAGGCATTGAAAGTTCAAGAAATAAAGACAAACTGTGTGACCAACTTTTACCGCGTGCACATTATTTCACCATTGAAAAGCATGCTATCTTCAGTAGATAGCAAACATAATTCAAACAAACTTTGTCATACAAAAGCCTGTTAAAACTGATTTAAGTGGTTGCAATGCTATCAATGTGTTGCAGTATATTCAACCTAACAGAAAAAAATATAATTTCAAAAATATAAAGAGCTGAATACATGGAAATCCAGTTAATTTATGAAAATCGGGATTTCGTATTGCCCACGCCTATCTCACGGGCTGTCTGGTTGCTATGGTCATACGAACAGATTTAAAAAAAGGTTTTCAAATTAATGATACGCTGAATTTCTGTGGCTATTTACCATTTAATGTAAGTTTTCTATTGATTTAGGAACATTTAGTGTAGAAAAAAGCAGCACAAGGAACTGCTTCATTCAGGCTATTCAGCCGCGTAAGAACGTAGGTTTAGTCAACTGTCACTGGTTTAGTAATAGTATACTACTACTTTTCAAAGTCAATTTACACTGCTTTAAAATTGTAATTAAGCTTATTAACAGATAGATCGAACAGTGACGAAGTTGTCTGTTCACACACAGGACTGATAGGGGTATGTAAGACAACTTTGAGAGGATGCAGACAACTCTCAAATAAGCTTACTTTTTTACAAATCAAGTGATATTCAAAATTTAAACATTGGATTGGAATGATACCATGTCTGTCTGCACAAAGTAATAGGTCTCCCTATTCATGTAAGTCCACCATAGAACGATCCCATATTAGATAGAGGTCAAATATTTGTTTCCACAACAACCCCCTCCCTCCCCTTCCCCGAATACACGAAGTAAACAAAGATGAAAAACCCAGCTGTTTAGTGATAGCCGTGGGTTATTATCATGATCATCAGACTCACACTTGACTAGTCAAGGGGGCAGTGTAATAGCCAGTGCCTAGCTAGCAGTGAAGGGGTGGGGAGAAGAGGGTGGGAGGGGATATATACTGTATACAGGGGAAGGGGAGAAAAGGGGTTAGGCCTATCTATACATGTAAACCCTGATTATCATACCATATCTTTTCTTTTTGAAATTCCATTACAGATTGGCTAACCGTGTTACAGTAGGCCTAGGTCTATCCCAGGATTTGATTTGTTTCAAAGATCTTCGTTTAAGGGTTGAGAAGCGTGTAAAGAAGAAGGGATTTGCCAGTTCTATGCAAATGAAGTGTCTCTTGCAGCCTCTGTCATGGAGTCTTACATACAGGACAGGTAACCCCCGGAATTTTTTTCTTCTTCTAATTTGAACTATTCCCATAATTTCATATACAACTAAATGTGTCACTTGCCTCCCCCCCCCCCCCCCCCCCCCCGGTTACATCTCAGTATACACAAAAAGGATATTATAGACATTCTAAATTTGTAATATGTATTCATTACTATCATTACAACTTGTCAATTCATGCTACAAAGGCATTGAAAGTTCAAGAAATAAAGACAAACTGTGTGACCAACTTTTACCGCGTGCACATTATTTCACCATTGAAAAGCATGCTATCTTCAGTAGATAGCAAACATAATTCAAACAAACTTTGTCATACAAAAGCCTGTTAAAACTGATTTAAGTGGTTGCAATGCTATCAATGTGTTGCAGTATATTCAACCTAACAGAAAAAAATATAATTTCAAAAATATAAAGAGCTGAAGGATTCACACCACTAAATAAATAATGGAAGAGTCCACGAAAGGCTTGTTGAATTGGTTGGGATGACACTCGTCTAAGTGAAATATATAAAAATGCTTCAAAAATAGTGTTGTTGGCCAAACTTTTGATCGGATGATTATTAAATGAAGATTATCAAACAATATCAGTGCAAATTTTCTTCTTTGACCAATTTTTTATGATTTTTTAGTCATTTTAGAGACTTCAGATAATTGATTAGAATTGCTTAGACCTAGGCTAGGCCTGGGCAATCTACAAACATGTGTATCTTTGACGGCGCATATCTCGAAAATTTTGCCTTGAACTTATATTATTTTGTTGTTTACAGGAAAGCCAAGACCATGATCTTCACACAGAATGCAAAGTTGAAGCAACCAGTTGCTTTATAAGCGAGAAAATGGCGAATAATCATGGTCCATTTTACACAGTAAGCAATGGGGGAATTTATTAGTGGTGTGTACTCTACAGGGATACTTTAACTAACTTCATTTAACTTTCCTTGAACGCGAAACAGCCTTTCGTAGATTTCACACACGTCGGGTCAATATGGACCATTTAAGTCAAGTTTACACCCCACAGACACGAGCCCATCACACCATACTTCTGGATTTCAAGCAACGATGATCTGTTTAATAAATATTACTTGGTTTCTTAATCACATACCAGGTGCAAACACGATAAATCCACACTTTCACGACGGTAGAAAAACTTGTCTCGCCACCAGATCGCCATGTTTTGCTTCAGATGAAAGAGTAACGTACGGGCCGTGCAAACAAGCACATCCTAAAAGGGAACCACACAAACAAGGGTGGAAGATCGGATAGCGAGGCCAACACACAATATACCAATACAAAATAACTATCCCAAATGATATAAATGGCATTAACAGCCTCATTGTAAAATTAGTACGTATGACTTGTACGTTCGAATGACTTGTATGTATGACAGTTACGATAGGCACCATGGTAATAGTGTGCATCACATACGTACAATAATGACCCACGAAAATGTCCAATTAAAGGCATATTATGTGATCTTTTCCAGGGGGCGCCCTCTATTCATGATTTTTTTTAAAAGTAGATTTTCTTGCAGATTTACATTTCTGATCATAAATCATAATGTATTATGAGTTACAGAGCGATACGATTCCTAATTGCTTCAAAATCATGGTTTAAAGAGTGAAAATAAACTGTCCTGCTAGCAGGACAGTTCATTTTTCACTCTAAATTCACTCTAAAACCAATATTTTTTTGTATTTAGAGATATTTTCATTAGTATCAGTTTAGTGTTCATTGGTGCTTCTTGTGTAAAGCATAATTTTGGTGGATATAGTACAAGGTGTTACGTATAAGTAACTTGTCATACGTACTAATTATGTAATGCGGCCTAAAGGTGTCTTTAGGAGCACATTGATCAGCGCTTAGAGAGGATTGAATCGATATTCATGTTCGTGATGGGCAGCATAACATAGCAAATAAATACGTGAACATGTGGGTATTTGATCACAGCTTCATAATTGTTTATTTAATTCTAAATTAGGGCTATATCTCATCGACAAGATATGATTTACGATCGACCTGTTATGGAAAACCTTTTCTGCGTTCTAGAATTCGGTTGGTTTCATAGAGTGAAATTACGCAGAGCTTATGACTGTCACACATGATTTCCACACCAAAGCTATACATTGTTAATAATATATTGCCACAATTAATTCCATGTTCAACTATTAGGGCTAGAAGGTAAATTATATTGTTCGCTCAACTTCGCAGTTTCTTCTGGCTCCTCCATCTTATCGCGAGGTGTCAACCATTCATTATGGCAGAAGGGCGTTTAGTGTGGCTGCTCCAAAACTATGGAACACCATTCCTCTCGTGATTAGAAATGCCAAGTCTCTTGCCGAATTCAAACGCTTGTTAAAAACATACATGTTTAAACATCCTACAGATTAGTGCAATATGGTTTCTCATGTTCAGTTTCTGCTAGACAAGTGCATATTGTTGACACCTCGCGATGTGATGACTTTTTTAATGTGATGACTTTTTAAATACTATGATGACTTTTAAATATTTTGTGCCTTTTAATTTTTATCTGTATTCCACCGGATTCATTGCCGGATTTTCCATATTATGACCAGTTGCTGGTTCACTGGCTTGTGTTAAATGTCTGTAGTTTTATGTTTTATAACATATTTTGTGGGAAATTGTGTATTTTATCATGTAATTACCTATTGTATTTATATTGTAAAGCGCTTGGAGATCTTACGTATCAAGCGCTTGGAGATCTTACGTATCAAGCGCTTGAATAAATGCGGTGTATTATTATTATTATTGTTATTGTTAAAAAGTTAATATCCCGTCCTATTTCGATAACCACAATAATTGTATACGTTCAATTTTCCTAACATTCTTTCTATCATTTCCGAAAACCATTTCTAAGTACTTTAATTTTGAGTATACACAAAACAAATGGATATGATAATGCTAAAATTGTATTAACCGCTCGTATAATATTATACCCTGCATATAACATGTCGTAAAATGAAATCATTGTTTTGAGTAATGCAAATTTTCTTGTTTATGGTTTATAGTTATGTCTGGGCTGAAATTCAGTCTTGTGCAATATTGATTGTGTACATGTTCGAATTTTGAAAATAGTTCTTTTGTCTGAGAATTTGTCTGATAATGTTATGCTCCTGTATAAATATAAAATGTCGTAAAATCAAATCATTGTTTTGAGTAATTCAAATTTAATAATTTATTGTTTATTGATTATGCCTGGGCTGAATTTTATTAATTGTCTTGTGCAATATGGATCGTGTACATGCTTGCAATTTGGACGAAGATTCTAATCATTTTTTTTCCAATAATGTTTCAAATCCTGTTTCAGGTAGTTGAGTGAATGCTAGTATGAAATGTTCAGTAACACCGTAGGCACCATGACATGATATAAATGAACATAAATTGGGTGAGAACATATAATCCAATCTGTCGTTCAAATTTGAATTCATTACAGCAAAACGATAAATAAAATTGTCTATCAATCCCAACTCTATGTATTTCATGAGGGTTTTGAAGAAGAGAATTTCAAACAAATCTGTATGCTTGATATTAAAGGAGAAAACGGTCGTAAACAGTTGTTAATACCATGTGCGTGAGAGATTGACGCGTCAGCTATCGAAAGTTGCTGACGAAAGTTGCAAGAATTATGGAGGAAAAATGAATGGCTATAGAGAACAGACGACGGTAAGGAAACAATTCCATTTATACTCGATAAAATGTTCGAGACCTCATCGAGACCGGGTGAGGTTTTTTTTATTGAGACTGTTTAGAAAAATATATCGAGACCCGTATCGAACAGTAAGGGATTATTAAAGAGCAGCATATAATGAAGGACAAATGTTACGGCATGTAAATATAGCTTAACAATTTCCACGTGGCTATAAGTTTTACCATATTCAATACCATATTTACCATATTTTAGAAACTTGTCTCAACTTTCAGGGTCTATCTCGAGGATTACTGCACCAATACTAGGCATGTTTGTACTTATGACAATGCATTTCTCATGGTGGTTCCTAATATGGTAACGAAATTTAATAATTTTGACAACCTTACAATGGATATCATGGGGAAAATGGACAAAAGAAAGCAAAAACATTTCGAGAGAGAAAGGGACTTAAACAGATCAAACAGGACAGTATTGTAGCTCGGGGGGGGGGGGGGGGGGGGGGCAAGCGGGCCGGATGTAGTGTTTATATGCGTTGTAACTATTTAAAAATAACTATTTTTCGCCTGGCTTTCATAAATAAATGAAAATGTTATAGAGATGTTTTTTGGACTGTGCGATTTTGTCTCCGTGCGAATTTTTTTGACCTTTCACCCCCAAAACGCATTAAGCAAAGCTCGCCGTATGATGAACGCTTCATCCATTGCGAATACAAGCAATATTAGCTCTATGAGAAAGCTATAATTAGTGGCAGATAGAAGTCGCAAGAATGAATGACTAAATGAATTAAATGTAGTTAAAATATAAAGCAGTCTGTGTGTTTCAAGTTGGAAAGAAAAGCTCGTCGGACATGTAGTCACTTCAAGCCGGTCGTTTGGAAAATCGAGCAGGCTACCCTAACTACTGTTTTCACTTTTTGGTGGGTAAAGGAATCATCTGTACTGTACAGTCTGATATGACTGTACAGTCGGTTATGACCACCCCCTTGATCACAGGCCCATCCCTCGTGCCCCCCCCCCCCCCCCCCCCCCCATCCAAAAACAAAAAAGAACATAAAGACACATTGATAGTTTATAGTTACGCTACCGTGATGATCAATATAGCTGGTATGTGCAGTCTGAAAATAGTTTTAATTCCTTGGATCGGAGAATGGTAAAGAATAAGAACATGTCATAAGTTGCATCATGTTAAATTTCCTTAAAAATACGTTTGTACATTATTGGATGACAAAGGTCCGTCGTTTCATGCATGTTTTTGGACAAAAACATGCATTATTCCCTTGGACTTGAAAAACATTACATCGATTACATCACAAATTAAAATGTGGCCCTTTTATTGCATAACATTTTGCTGGACGCAAACAAATGATCCTTAATATTACACCATGGTGGCAAAAATTCGAGGCCAAATTTGCACTTTTCAACAAAAAAACAGTGGTGCGATACTTTTTCCAGGTGTATATATCAGCAAGGAAGGGACCGTGTAATAACATTTATTCAATGCTAATTATCGTCGGTATTGTTCTAAGAAATGTGATCTATATAATACTTTGTATTGAACATATGATGTCCAATCGTAACTGCCAATGTTTTCCTATAGGCAATTTTATTATATTGTTGGAAACAAGATGCTATGGCCATATAACGAGGATGTATATTTCTGTTGAGTGATCTGTTCGCCATGGGGTGTATCGTTAACTGAGCACGTTTCAAGAACTGACGTCTTGAAATATCTTTTCCATGTAGACTTGTTTATGTTTCATATTTGTTTTCACTATAAGCAAAGCAAACATATTTACTGCAAACTATTCTGAAAACTTGGGGTCGAAAAAAAAAAGAGGTTTCTAATCGAGTACGATGGCTAAACTTTTTAAACAATGCATTCTTTTTTTGCAATGTGATAACAAAAACATACTGCCAAGACTTGTCAAATATGGCAATTTCATTGACATTTCATGGTTTACTTATTTTCCCTTGAAGGGCCTCATAATTATGTTTGAGTTGTATTTAGCAGCGGCTGACCATTGTAGACTTTATGTCAAGATAAACATCATATTGGATGAACCTGAATTGTCTCTTTAAATATTTGGAAATTACGGTACAGTAGATTGTTGAAAATATCTAATGTAGCGTAATGTTTACAAGAAAAAAACGCAAATATCTGCAGCCAGGGCAAAAGTCCTGATTTTGAATGGTTTTCAAATCTGGTAAGATCTTTCCCGATCTGTAAAGTTAGGAAATAATAATGTCGAATTCGACTACATTAATGACTATTAATGATTATGTTCATCACGTTCAGGTTTCAAATATTGGTTTTCCGACAATACTAATTAATTAAATAACAAGATCTATGTCATGAGAAACTGTAATGTACACGCCTACTGTGTATACAATATAGAAAAACGCAATTGCAACATTTCACATTTTGAACAGATGACTTCAATAACATCATGAAAACAAGGACATAAAGGCATTACCAAAAGTGGAAAGATATACTACTTCCTTACCTTCAAATTTGTCAATGTATTCCGGAGGAACTCCCCACCGGCTGAGTGTTTCTCTAACGCTCGCCATCTTGTATAATTATACGAGGAGATTTTACCCGGCGATTAGGGAAAGATTACGACTTTCACCAATCATATCGATAATTCTTACTTAACACGTTGGGCGAAATCACCTTTTACCGATTAAATTGTATTTTAGACTTTTGTTTTACTTAATTTCGATAAAATATCTACAAACCCCGGTAATTATCTCCGATACATTTCAAAAATGTAATTTTAAAAGTTACAAAATGGTTTAGTAATAAAGAATACCTCGCATTGTGTACTTTTTGCATAATTTTACTTTACATTACGTTATTTTACTTAACGTGCGCAAAATTTCTGTGAGTGTAGAGGCGGGCAATGGAGTGGGGGCATTAATTTGACCTCCCTGTCCGAAGACTCGCTTCCTGATGCCCCCTAAATGAAATAACAAACTATATACATCCCCCACCCGATTACAGGTCTGTCACCCTCTTTTAGCTATGCATTTACGTACTATCTTAAATTCAGGAAAGATTAGAGCTAAGTATGTACAAATCGATCTGGCTTTATATTTGTACCTGGAATGTGTATGCCAACCTATATTTCACTCATTAAAAATAATGGATGTTAAAATGCATGGTGAACTTGAAATAGGAAAACTAACGTTACGTGATTCAATGACTAGCATTCAGGTTTCTATGTTTCCAACGAAAAATACGAAATTAATGGTAGTCGAACACAGGTGTCAGATATTAAGTAATAAAGCCCTTTTACCAGTCAGCTGTAGAACGGGCCCCGTTTCATTGAGGGCGCTCTATTTAGTGACGCACTGCCGTCATTATTTACACGGCGATTCATTAAGTGACGGAAGTCCGTCGCCCGCCGGAATGCAAACAAAAAACACTTTTCAATAGAGGGCGGGCTTGAGAACGAGACTGCGTTAGCAAGGGAACGGCCTCA
Source organism: Ophiura sarsii (assembly GCA_035610835.1). Taxonomy (NCBI): domain Eukaryota; kingdom Metazoa; phylum Echinodermata; class Ophiuroidea; order Amphilepidida; family Ophiuridae; genus Ophiura; species Ophiura sarsii. Next base: position 49,071,540 of record CM069447.1, on the reverse strand, counting down.
CGTCACAGTAATTTAAAAAAATCATAAATAGCCGATTCTGCCGATTTTAAACAACGAAATAACTCTCTTATCAAAGAGATAACCGTTACAAGGGCATCACTTCTAAATACTTCGGGGCTTATATTTAATGTAAAAATTATCACTCTTACACTAAAAATTCTATAAAATGGTGTAATCTCGTCTAGAAAATGGTGGTCTCATCGCAGCAAACCGGTCAAAAAAGACATAATTAAAGCTTGTGTCGTGTGATGTTGCGGTTAAAGGTTAAATTAAATCATCTAACTGGATGTCGCAAGGAGTTCTGATACCTTATGCTGCCCTCAACTCGATGGATAGTTACTTTTTATGCAGATAATTGGGTGTAAAAGGGGAAAATTCAATCATTGCGCAAATTGACGGGTATGCGTTACCTTGGTTACGTACACCCGTCGTTTTAGAGCGCCCTCAATTGAAACGGGCTCCCGTTCTACAGCTGACTGTTTACCACAATGCGAGTTTGACTGAGTAACCGATTCAAACGACTCCATTCTTATCATAGCTATAGTGAACGAGCTGTTTTGTTTTCCAATGTTTCAGTAATGAAGCCTTTAATACAATACGAGTTTGAGTGAGTTACTGACTTAAACAAATTCGTTCTTATTGTAGATGTCAGACACGAAACGAAATATATGTTGTTAGCCAGTAAAAGAAATTATATCAATGAGTAACCAAGCGAGACCGTTATTATCATATATTACGATAATACGAGTTTGAATGAGTAACTAAGTCAAATGAATCCATTCTTATCATAGGTTTCAGATACGAACTCTTTTGTTTGCCAATTATATGAGCAATTAAGCCTTTGTTACGATTATGCCAGTTTGAATTAGTAACCGATTCAAACGACTCCAAATGTTCTTACATTCTTATGATTGAATCATGATAAAGAGGCTGGTCACTCAACAGAAGCTTTATAGTAATTGTCATGCAATTTGGTAATGGACACGTCGATCCTTTTTATTGGTTAATTCCACGTTATTTCTCAGTACGATCAATCAGTTATAATAACAAATATTGATACACCAATCAATCGTGAGCCTCAGCCACAACGTAGTGAAGCACATCACATTTAATAGCATTGAACTAGAGAAGATGATGAATGAGATAAAAGCGGTTTTTAAATATTTGTTGTCACTCTATCCAGAAGTAGTTTTCATTATTGTACGTACCGATTAATCAACGTTAACACCCCTATAAGCGCACTACTTGGCATTATAATTCAATTAGTCTTGGCTAAATATTAACTTTTTAAAAGGTTAAACGTCACGGAAGATTTCTAGCATCAATTCATTAAGCATCATCTAGGGGCTAAGGATAAGTAACAGAGAAATGGATGTCTTGTCTGAGAATTCCAGCTTATGCACGAATCTCACTGCCCAAGAGGCCATTGGCTACAAATATACAGCTGCTGAAGTGATATTCATGACTGTTTTAACTCCAGTGATATCAGTGTTTGGAGTGTTAGCTAACTGTGCATTTCTGTTCGTCATCTATAGAGTAAATAGTATGAGAACCACAACTAATTTCTTCCTCGCTAATTTAGCCGCAGCGGATGGAATGATGCTAATTATTTCCACAATGAGGTATATGTGGACTTACTTCGACATGCCACAGATGAATTATGGGGATCCATTTAGCAGTGAAGCTGGATGTGTTATTCCAGTCTGTCTAACTTACACATCAACGTGTGCCTCGATGTGTTTTCTCGTATTAGTTGCCTTCGAAAGATACATAGCCGTGTGCGAGCCCCTGCTTTACCGTAGAAAAAGTGGTAAGAGGCAGAGCCACCTTAACATGTCACTTGCAATGTGGTTCATCGCTATAGCGTTTGTCTTACCATATGTTATTTTTGTTGAGTTGCGGACGGATTGCTTCATATGGCCCTGTACAGAAGAATTCGTGAACTATCCCACAATAGTACGGAAGTGTGTCTGGAAAGATTGGGCTGTTGTTACAATCTGTTTAGCCCATCTGATGTTATTTTGTACATCATTTGTAGCTAACTCTTTCATGTATGTTAGAATTGTACGCTCACTCTCGGAAAGAAATCGTAGCATATCTAGTGAAAATCAACTGTCGCGAACCCGTGCCCATATTGCCCGAATGCTTGGCATCAATGCGCTTGTGTTTTTCATATGTCTGGCTCCGTATCAATTGATCAATATCGCCGATGTGGTCTTTGTGATAGCGAATCATGTGATTTTCGACAACAATGCGTATGACACACTTGTCTGGATTGGCCGTTTCGCGATCCTTCTAAATTCTACCATTAATCCTGTGTTATACAGCATAATAAACCCAGATTATCGTAAGGCTTTTTTTATAGCCTTTACAAAGAGATCAGGGTCTGCATACATAACCGAGTATAATAGTGAGTCGGCAAGTAACAGTGTTATTGGCATCCATGATAAATTTAACAATGGAGTTGTACAAATGGATTGCACTATCAATGTACCCGAATAAGGTTTTCTGAAAATGTGCCATGACATTTTAAGTGACATTCGATTTCACCAAAAGATCAACCGTATTCGTTGGTATGTTATATACATGAGTTAAAAATATTCTAGTTTGTGACGCAAGAGATTTGATCGGTGTCAACACGAAATCCAATAATGATATGATGAAATTCCCTCTTAACATTTTTGAAGATAACCGCCAGACGTGTACCCAACTCCAACTCTACCCATGGTCGGATTTCTTCTATCTAATCTTATAATTATTCGTCATTGGATATTGTCTTGTTATATATTCGTGAGTCCCAACAAATAGTGACACACAACATACTGACCAGCCTGGTCCCTCGTGTGCCCAATTTCAGGCCAATCAGTGTTTTCTCTTTACATACTCTCTGCTTAAAGACAAGAACAATGTGTAAATGTGACATTGAATTTTTATTTCTTAATTTCAACTTCCGAACCCTCGCTGTACGATTTGATTACGTCGTTACAACCACTATGGCATATCACCAAACTATTTCAGTTCTTCAACTTCAAGAGTTATACCAGAGCTGATCTTCTGAACGGAAGGCGCCTTTTTGGGACAGTCTTCTCCAGCACCGAAAACTAGTTATTGTATTAGTGTATTATGTTCCACGTGTAATACACATCATGCCGCGTAACTCATTCTTCTGCACTACCATGGCGTAAATCCTTATAACACGCGTTCATAATGCGTCATTTTTATTTACACATCCTTGTTTTCGGAATGTTTCAAGTGTTATGCATTAATAGAAAATGAATTTCGAATTGTAAATAGGTACTACGAAATAATGTTTGTCTTTTTCATTTCCCCAATGTCCATTATATTTCGTTAAGACATGGGACCAATGCATCTAAATCAAGCCGAGATACCAAATCTAAAGTAAATTGTAAATAACAACAACAAAAAACGGTTATACATGTAAGTCATGAACCTCTTTCATTCAACATAATCAATCGAATTTGTTGCGGTTCAGTTTGGTAACCATGTACTACATAGTCGACTAGTCCTAGACCTTCAATTAATGGACAATCACCTATATCGAAATATTGCGTATAACTGATACTACATTGTATATTGTGTCTCGGTCAAACCTGTATGCCTGTTTGAATTGAAAAGACCGGTAATAAGTAAAGCCCGATTAAAAATATAGTACGTACGGCTCAAACGTATTTAGTACGTACGTACGTAAGACTTATACGATGTTCGACAACATAATATGTGGCATCATTATACACACAGGCATCAATGAAAATTGAACTGGGTAACAAATGCGCAAATGTCCATTATACATAAACGAGAAAAAGAAGTGTACTACATTTTGGGATTTTATTTCTAAACATCTGTGCAAAATAATCTCAAATTATTTGTTGGCTATGTCTCATTAGCTTTCTAATGAAATTTAGTTGGTTACAATTGGTAGAGGAAAACATGTTTCATGTCCATTCGATAAAAGTGCACATTTTAAAAACCGAACAAGATTTGTGATATTTCTCTAACAAGCTCTTTTGAATTCCACTATTGAATAATGACACATGTAGCGCCGTAAAACGTATCAACAAAATCCAGTCATCACAAAAGTCTGATTTTATCTTTGCTCTTCAGAATTCACCAAATAATGACATTGTTTTGTCATGTCAAAAGAATGTCATTTACATTTGAAATTAATGTATGAACTTATTAATTAGCTATCGTTTGAGTACACTTTTTATACACACCCTGTATATAAACAAACACATATCTAATTTAAAATTGATCCTTTGTTCTCAACACAAGATAATATACCTGGAATTTTCAGGTGTTGCTGCACACCTTTCATTAGCAGACAAATGACCCGAACTGACGTGACGGACTTAACCTGTCGGAAATGCGACGTCAGAATCGGGTCATGGATTACTAACACATATGAACTTTCACTCTAAACCAATACCTGTTGGTCTCAAATCAATTTCTATGAATATCACGTAATAGTTTGGCAGTACGACCTAGGAGCATTGACAATTTATTTTAGCAATAGAAAATAACTATACAAAATCGTCAAACTCTCTTAAATCAAAAGATTCAAAATTTCACTCTATAGATTGAACATTTTCAATCTTTTAAGATCCTTTCCTAAGCACAAATGTTAAGATTGACTTTTCAATCTTTTGATTTAAGAGATAATGCAGCGTTGTGAGAGCAGTAATACCTGATTAACACTTTCCGTGCGGCAAAATTCTGCAGACGACAGTCATGACAGTCCCAAAAATTAACAAAATTGTTTCAAACAAATTCAAAATTATTAATAAATATTTGGAATCACAATGAGAAATGCCTAGTATCGGTCCAGTTAATTATTAAAACCCTTTCCACGCTGGGGTATAAAAATCCATTGCAACCCCTCACCACTGGGTATATTTCTAGATCCCAAAATTTGTTGACATGGCCAAAGTATAGTCGTACTCCAACTCAACTAAATTGGTATTTCCGGTTACCTGATCAAAAAATGTTGTTCACCAAAGTTGGAGGGAATTTATTCTTATCAATAACTCTACAAAAATTATATATGAATAAGATATTAAATTGTTAAGATTAAATAAAAATTGCACCAATATAAAATATTGTTGACCATTTTTGAACACACAACCCTATGACCAGTAGGTGTGAAGTAGGTGCTATTGTATTCATGCAGTCATGGTGAAATACACTGTCAAGTACCTATTCAATAAGAGCATGTTCTCAGGTACACTACTTAGAAATCAATAACATAACAATAGAGTTTTCCCCCCAATTCCCACACACACAAATTATAAATTTCTGTTTTCTGTTCAAGTTTTTTTAAACTCAAGATATCTCTAAAATTTCAAATATAACATGAACCTTATTTTCACAAATTCATAAAGATGAAACGCTCCTCTTTCTAACCATACCAAATGTTAGTAGTAAATGCAAATTGTGTCTAAATAATTAGCATGTTATAACAGGGCTAATTTAAATCTATGAATTGGCTGCCACAGCAGCCTGCCGTTATATATGATGCAATGGATGGGCTGCCACAGCAGCCTGCCGCATGCAAAGGGAAAATGCAGATGGCAATATTTCTATTTACATTACAAAAAGGAACCCTTTATTGACCTAGGAATTATACTATTGGCTTTTCAACATTCACTTTTATTTCGTTAACCTCTTTCCAACGTAATGCTTTGTGTTACATTGAAAATATTTACTGAAAGCAAATATTGATAGTAAGACAAGTCGTGAGTCTTGTAAAGTCGGTGGTAATTTCAATATTAAAGGGAACAAGATAAAAAGCATGAATGTGATTGTAACATATTACTGTTCTACTTCCTTTTGTTATTCATTGTCATCCTACGAGGGTCATTCAATAAGTTCTACCTCCTCACTCATTACTTCGCTATTATGAATGTCAGCCTCATGACATTTGTCAGAATTATAGCTCTGAATCATAGCTACACATTGATAGTATATGATATATGATATATGTTTCTCTTTAATTATGATGCGATCAAAGCCAGAGAGAGATTTTGGACAACGGACACGGAAAATTAGCCCAAAGATAAAAAACATGTTTTTTTCTTCTTTTCTCTCCGTATTGTATGATTAGATATAACAGCCTGATTTGAATACTGAAAATAGAAAACAATGGATGGTTTCTGAATATAATACTGTATATTCATGTATAAATCCGATTGTAGGCAATATCAACCTTTGTAGGCTTGAAATAGTATAATAACAACTAGAATGTATTGCTACGTCTTTAGCATACCGGAATACTGCTATTCAGTCAAATGGTCGTTGTAACAAGTCAAGGCACAGTGATGCCTCGAGTGTTAAATCTTAATATGATAGTCATTTTATGAGTTTTCCTTATATGCAACCTTTAGAATAGTCAATCTGGTAGTCAATGGTAGACAATTATCTCTTTGAGAGACTTGAAATATATCTATTTAGTCCTGTGTATTGAAGATCTCTTATTTCTTATGAAAAGCAAATATGACTTTTGCAGGAGTTCTCTAGGGTAGGGTTAAATTAATGGCTGTCCTGGTCTGGTTCTGGCTAATTAGAGGGAATTTTCTCAAAGAAATCAGTCACTTTTATTGTTTATAGACTGTTCAAGATATATTTGTAATTTAGAACGATTTTATTTGACCGATAGGTACGTTTTGTCTCTTAGAATTAGCCAAATAAATAGAACTTAGGAGATAGTATGCTTTTTTTTATCCGTTTCCGTCGCACTAAATGGATGTTTGGTTTTTACTGCATCTCCAGAAAAGTAAAATCAGTACTCAGATCAATTTACTATGAATTAGTAGCTGAGATTCAAAGCTACAATTGTGGAATATTTCATATAACCCTATCAGGTTTCCTCTTGGTTCTCCGGTTTCCTCCTGCTTTCAAAATCGGTGATCAGTTGTTTCGGTTATAAAAAAAAACTTCGTTGACCCGATGGTATTTGGGGAGCTGCATTGAAAAATGGTGGATGTTGTTCATGTATGTTTATATGTCGCAACTTGGCGCTGATTTAGCTGCTGCCTGGACGTTGCATTGTTTAGTATGATTCACCAGCAGCAAAATTACAGCGCTTTGAACCTTTGAAAAAGGCGCTATATAAATATACTGATTATTATTATCAAGCGAGTGCATACATTCTCTGTGATTTGAAAGAACGTTAATACAATAGAAACAGAAACGATTCTTTTTTCGCGGACAACTGACTCGTACTAACTTTCAAGGGTCTTCTGGTTCGGAATGCAAATTAAAGGGACTAGTAATTGGCTAATTCAGACAATGTAAAAAAGCAGATTTTTGAATTTTTGTACGTTGTTTATATGTGCTAATAAACGTTGCGAAAATAAGACTGGAAAAGCATCAAAATAGGAATCAAATTTGAAATGTTATGTTTTTTTATGCATTTCTGTACGTTCATACAATCCACAATATATCTGGCTGTCTTTTTTATTTTCTTCCTTATTATAGATTTCAAATCCAAAATACAACCTAAATGATTACTTACCAATTATATATACGTGTAAACAATGGCCTGGTATTAAATGATATTGACATGATTGTGACAATTGTATTATAAAGATAACACACATTAGGCGACGAAAACCCCTGATATTCGGCAAACATCCCTCACGGGTAAAATCGGTCGTCAGGCATTTTTTTCTTCTCAAAATGATCGAGGAAAGACAACAAATCAAAACTGTCCAATAATATTCAAACCAAAAAATTTCAAAAAATTCAAACCAAAATTGAAAAATGTAAACACGGATTTGTAAATTCCACAATGCAAATGAATCTGAGTGTACTTTTTTTTTTTCTTCCGTAAAGTGCAGAATTCATTATATGAAAAAAACCTGCTCAAAAATAAGTTTGAAATATTTTTTCAATCACAATTTGATCAAATATATCGGGATGTGTTCATTTAGTGTAATATATCATTTAAAAGCTGTGTTCATCTTTTCAATGATATCCAATTTGAAGCACTCCCTTGTTCCAGTGCTCAGCCATATGCTTGAGAACATGGGGAGGTCGCAAACTGAAAGTGCCAAAATGAACACTATTTTGTGCTTAAAAATCAATAGATCATCACGCTACACTGTAGTCGTCAATGTAACACTTCATTGAACAGATGACAAAGATGTTCTTTTGAGCACGAAATAGTGTTGATTTTGGCACATTCAGATTGTGACCTCCCCATGTTCTCAAGCAAGTAACTGAGCACTGGAGCAATGGATTGCTTTAAATTTGGTATCATTGTAAAGATGAACACATCAGCTTAACATGGATATATAGCACATAATGAACATATCCCGCGATATTTGAAAATATTGTGCTTGACAAAAATGTACACACTTTTTTGAAGCAGTTTAGTCGCACTGCGTATCTCTGGAACCTAGGAATACATACAGGGTTAGTCAAATTAGTCAGGTCCCATTTTCAAAAAATCAGGAAAAATACTTCTTCATACCTGGTGATGTTTTCACGACAATATCATATTCCACGCTAGATTTACAACATATTTACGAACAGATGCTAAATCCAAAGTGTTCCAAGTTTGGTGGTGGATGTTAATACTACTGTAATATTAGTTATTCATACAACACAACACGTTAAAATTTATACCAAACTAACATGGTTTTTTTTGTTGAATCTCTGATAAATAAAACGATATTGCATGCAAGTTATTTAAATATATTATAATATAACTCAGTATTGAACAAACATATTCATAAAAATGGACTATGCACTTGGCATGGAAAGTTGTCAAAGCACAAACTGCTCAAAGATGTAAGATCTGTTTTTCTCTCAGACTCTCATATCAGTTCGATTATAATACCAAGTTTAAATAATACTTTGGTCAACATTTTGTTAACATTCAATACTGTTTGTTATAGGCTATCTCTGATTGCACGAAAATTATTGTCCGAGTCAAAAATGACACCTAAATTACGTGCATCACTAGATGGTACAACTTGTGAGTTCCCGATGAAAATATTATTGATGACAGTCTTGGATTTATGGTGTTTTGAGCCGATGATGAGAAACTCTGTTTTGCTGTCGTTGAGTTTAAGAAAGTGTTCACGCATCCACAGTCTGATCTCCTCGATGCATTTTTCGATGCGTGAAATACTTGTAGAGTAGTCCATAGATTGAAAAGCAAAATATATTTGGGTGTCGTCAGCGTAAAGATGAAAGTGAAGATTGTGCTTCCTGACTATATCACCAATGGGATATATATAGTCTGCAGTTGTTTAACCACTACGAATAGACATCGGCATTCTCAAGAGTTATCGCAAGATATTTTGAGTATTGGTTGGCTAGTCCCTTTCATTGCATTGTACATTAGGATATCAAACGCATCCTTGTTACTTGTCCACAAGTAGTTTTAGAGAGAATAATTGAAGAGCCTAAAGTAGCGGTATACATGTTCTACTAACAGCAATGTTTGAAGGAAGTTATATCTACGTGTCTAAATAATAATAAATATGAAATAATATAAAAAAAGGAGATCATATTATTTTCATTTCCTGACTTGAGATTCGACTCCCGAGCTACGACATGTGATAGCAACTGAGGGGCTGGCTTTTTAAAATAACGGTTCTGTTACGTGAGTACTGAGCAATTCTTGTACGAAACACTATTATTAAATGTCCATCAAACGTGCTATAAATCCAACTTTCAAGTATGTAGAGAGGTTTTTTTTTTCAAAAGCGAAATATGCTTCTCAAATTATTAACAATCATATGAGGAGATTTTTTAAATTTAATTAGTTTATTCATTATTGTTATTAAAGTCGCTCGGTTAGCAGAAGATCATTACTTTTTTTGTAATAGGACACCCGAGCTCCATCAATACGTTCAAATGTTGAAGTTCAAATATTGCATGGTCAAACGATCTTTACAGATCAGTGACCGCACTATGCATTAGACTTATTGTAGTCTGTAGTAGACACGGGGCAGTCTCTAGGTTATTTCCATTGGTCAAGGGGCAGTCCTTTGGAGGTTCTATTAGAACCAAAGTTATGTACAGTAGGCCAGTGGCAACCTACGTGTAGAGCTCTCTTTTCAGAGCCACCGTCTCTGTTCAGTGGAAGCGGCAATCCATCTGAACGGCTCTTTTCAGAGCCACCAATTATTTCACAAGTAGGAAAGGGCACCTATTCTCAAATCATCGGGCAAGGGGCAGCCCAAATGATGATAACAAGAGAAGTGGCAATCTCTATGTTTTGTTTGATATTATAATAATTTGGTCCTGAAGAAGTCAGAGCTAATCCTGACGAAAGTTTGACAGATTAAAACTTGTCCGACGGCAAACCCGTTAAACTTTTAACTTATATTATGAATACCCGTCGTAAAAGCCTATCTCACAATTTTCTCACAATTTCAAATATCATCTTCACCTGAAAACATCTGATATACCGTATAACGATATGGTAGTAGAAAAGTAAGATGTTTGATCACCAATTTCTATATTACTCTTTTCTTTTAAGCCACATGTAGTTTACATTCAAATACATGTGCTGAATTCTACTAGTTCTATATTTACCTAGGTACAATGTATAGTGGAATTCCGGTTAACGCCATGACTAAAATAATATATAGACCTCACCACTTTTAACTTTGCTTCAAAATAGAGAAAAGCATACAAAATCAGACGTCTCCTTTATCTTGCCACATCCATAAATGCATCAATGACCGTATATAAATATACAGCCATGCACCATGAATATGAATGAATCTTCAACATGTGTCAACATGTCGTGTTCGAGGAATTTGAATGTTTTCAATGGAAGAAGTTACTAAGGTTTCGGGGGAGGGGAGCGGTATGCATGAGTTGTCAACGTCCCATTTTTGTTGTTACATTTTAATTTCTCTTTTTAAATTATTCCATATGGTCACGAAAGGCTGTTTCGTGCTTGTGCACTCCTCATGTGGCAAGATGGCAAACATCTGGACTAATTTAAATTACTTTTATAATGTATTTATTTTTGCTTTGCCTTGGTATCGAGCACTCTGATCCAAGTGATCTATTCCTGTTGTATTTTACATTTAGGTATTGTGAAATTCAGGTAAATACCCTGACGAAAATAATATATAGAACTCGCACCTTTTAGCTTTGCTTCAAAATAGAGAAATATATAATAAATCAGACTCTATCTTGTCACATCCATAAATGCATCAACAGAACATTAAATGCATACAAATATACAGCCATATGCACCATGAACGAATCTTAACATTGTCCACGAGGTTATTAGTTAGTTACTAGTACCATATACAAAACAGATTTTAAGAAACCTTTCCAAACTTTCGAAGTCTATCTATCAATAATCACTGAACCAATACTAGGTATGTTTGTACTTTTAAAATGCATTTGTCATCGTGATTCCAAATATGGTGATAAAGTTCAATATTGTTAATATTTTTGGAACATTTTGTGAAATTTTGGAACTGTCGTCTGCAGACGATTGCCGCATGGCAAGTGTTAATACAACGCATGTGTCAAATTGTTACGTTCTAGGATTGAATCTTTTGAATATGGAATAAGTTAATAAGGTTTCTGGAGGGGTAGGCATGACGTCCCAATTCTGTTGTTCAGCCATATCTGGTTTCTTAACAATGCTGTGACTTATATATAGTATTCCTGTGTCCGTAAAAAAGACTTTCATAACTTCTCTCCGTCTGACGTTGCAACTAAGGCATATAAGACTCCCGGATAAGACTACCGAAATTTACCTTTCATACATGCAACGTTTTGTTAATTACAAACGTTCAAGCGAGACAAATATTACACATCACTATAACATCAAATTTGTGTGGTTTTGCTCCACTAAATTTGACGACGTTTGGTATACTTTAGCTCGGATATGATAAGGCACTCATAAAGATTCTCTGTGTTGATACTAATTCTAAACCAATTCACTCTAAACACTAAATCTACCAACTGGTTACTGACACATCAGACAATCTTGAGAAGCATTAATTGCTACATGACTATGACATACTCGAAGACCGTGTTTGAATATGCAATAAGGACAGCGGCTATTCGTTCAAGGTAGCGATGGATTAGGTGCACACACAGCACTCTTTTGTTCGCATAGACTACCAAAAAAATGGTTATCAGAGCATACAGCTTCTCAAACCCGTTTGCTACGAGCTTTGCTTGAGTGCACACCCATGTATGCAGACTCCACGCAGACTCCACACTATTATTTGTATCCTAGTGCACGCTTCCCTGCATCAATACGATACCAAGTTTGTCGGCCCTAGCAACAGAGTACAGTAGGCGCTTCAACGTTTGAGCAAATTAGTGCTGTACAATTTTGTCATGGCGTCTGATATTTAAAAAAAAAATATGATGGATACCCTTTATTGTTAAAACAACACAATCCATCATATTGAGTAAAAGCTATGGTACCGCGATTTTCATCACCGTGTGAACATTTCAGTGATCAATTTGTATTGTAATGGCATAAGTATATATATATTTAAAGAGAATTTTAAAAAAAATCGTATAATTTGCGGGAACATATATTTCACTGGTTTTTACCAATATCACCTGTTTCCATCAATTAATTTATCAACATATAAGCTACGTAAATAGTACTCAAAAGTCTGTGATCATGCATCCCAGATTACCTTCACTTACGTTGTGTGATAAATGGGGTTTCCAAATGCGCGGGAGGAAATGCCTGTTCTTTCCCACTTGTTGAATTGCTTGAGGTTCCTAAGAAATGAACACAGGACGCCTCAAAAAAGTGGACACTTTCATTTTGTGCAGCGTTTATTTAAACGAAATTGACAACATATGCAGCAGGGGGGGGGGGGGGGGGGGGGCGGTAACTTAAGTCAAGATATCAACGCATACAACATTTAAAGCACGTCTCCATCAGTCATGTCTGCTTACGTCCCCATCATCCATCATCCGTTTAAGTTTATGTCAGTCTGCGGTTTTCAATTAACTTTCAGAAACCCTACTTGTGTAAAATAACCTTCGATCTCAAGGTGATCAGGTAATTTTAAGATATCTTTTGATAACTTTCGCCTTGTGAAAGTTGATATTCATCCAGTCAGGCATGCAAATATATCGTGTGTCATAAGAAAACCATATATTGCATGCAATATATATACAGTTGCCTGCGGTTTTTGATTTGGTTAATAAAATCATACTTCAGTAGAAACTGACCTTTACGATTTCAATTATTAATTATAAGGTTATCTACAATATACTTTCGTCTACTGAAAGTTGATACTCAATCATACATACGAGTATATCATTAGCGTAGCCAGGACGGGGGGGGGGGGGGGGGGGGGGGGGGGGGGTCTAAGGGTCACGTGCCCCCGGGTCCCTGGCACACAAAAAAGGAGAAGAAGACGAACGAGGAGGAGAAGAACTGGGTACAAGAGAGTAAAGGGGAGTTTGTTGTTTGTTTGTTTGTTTTTTGTTTACTTTTCTACATACAATAGTGTACACCCCCTCCTCCAGGCAATAAGTGTTGTATGTCCCGGCGACCGGTCTCCGCCATGCAGGACCAAAGGGGCAGGGCTTGCAAACGATTTAGAAAACCCATCCAAAATAGTCAATGTAATAAAGAGAAATACATGCCAGAAGAAACATGCCTTAAATGGCAGAGAACCGTTATTATTATACCGATATACTCTATCACAGCTTTCCCCAGCTTTCCTAGGGAAAGCTGTGTCAATGAATGAAATTCTTTGTTGTTATTCATTGTTATAACAACAAAGAAACATATCAAGTATATCGGTATGAGACCCTACATCTCTAACATCGGGGCGCTGTCTCCGTAATGTCGCAGTCACATTAGCTGTGTGGGCTCACTGCCACCGTGTGATCAAATGATGCGGACGGCAGCACACGGTAAGGACACACGGTGGGCCGTTTCCCGTCTGTTGAACACGTTCAGGGGACTTTTCCGGCCATCCGCGCCCGGATGAGTAAAAGCGGCGGTGCACGTCGAGAGCTCGGTATAAGGACGGTATAAGGACGGAGAGCCCGTGAGACTTTAAAGTAGAAACACAATGGGTCGTAATAAGAGCGCCGTGAAAATGTGATAAGCGGGATAAGGAGCGTAATAAGAGCTACCTTGTTTTAAAATTTGACACATTTTAGCAGTTTTCCGCGCTCTTCCTGCGTGTTTGGGGACCCTCTCCTGCTCTAGCCAGTGTCCACTGTGTCCACAATTTGTTCTTATGCGTTTGCTTGGCGCTCTGATACTTTTTCAGCGAAACGCAAGCTCAAGGCCTGATCGCCGTATGCGTGACAGCCCTATTACAAACTCAGAGTATATTTAAAGAACAATTTAACCAAATCAAATAAAAAGAACGCGTGTAACACCTGTTGGAAAATGTTCATCAACTAATACCCCTTTAGCTTCATAATCGATTTTGGTCGATTGTCCGTTGGCTCAAAATTGTCAGGCTACCCGTTACTATTTCATAGTTTTATGCCTTATGCGTGATGTGCATCGCTCATTTATCTTATATACATCACTTTTAATTCATTCCACGCTCGCTCTCATTCTGCAGTTCTACGATTGGTGAGACGCAATGTTTTCAGTCATTTCGATAGGTTATCATCTCATAAGACAGCAGCAAAGCAAATAGTCAGGATCTATTACGAGTTTTTATTTATTACATGTCCAACTTCTGCCATGGTTACCTTGGCCTGTCACACCTACGGTGATCAGGCAAGCAATTGCATTGCGCTGAAAACGTATCACAATCTGGATAGCACCTATATAGGAAGAGCGCGAAAAACAGTTCGCAATTCTCAATTTTTAAACCAAGGTAACTAAGACCCTTTTCGCAAACGTCTAATGCACACAGAGCGCTGAAGCCGCTGCCGGACAATGTACTGATAGGGTGATAAACCTAATGACAGGAAACTTGCGGCTGAGTTATCTGCATTGACTTTGCCGGTAAACAGGTGTTGTCAATTCAATCCCGCGTAATTTCGATAAAGAAGATGAGTTGCTCTTCAGATAAAATCTCCCAATCTCCTAATATTCAGGTGGTCTCATAGCCAAGTAAGGTTTATAATCCGTATCTTGGTTGATATAACTTTTTCTCGATCTAGGCCAAATGTGTTGTACCTAGGTTTATACCAAAAATGATGATTGGATTATTTCGTTTTTCTTACAAACCAATACGTAGAACTTATTTCTTTTATTTTCATGTTTCCTTTATTTCACGTGCAAATAAATCCAACCAACACACATCTTGGTCCAGTCTTATGCCTACATAAGTCATTCATACGCATAACTAAGAAATGTACTTATAATTAAGAATGTTTTAATAGATCGGAGTTATTTTTGGTGTTCATAATAAAAATGGAAACAAATAAAATGTGAAACTTGACTATCAACTAAATTATGAATAGTTAAAATGACAAACATAACATTTTTCTTTCGGAAACTGGCCCTGATACTTCTTGATACTTTTTCAGCGCAGGCGCAAGGTATGATTGCCGTAAGTGTGACAGCCATTTATTAATAACTATAAAAGTACCGCTGTTTCATCATTGGTCAAAATGGGTTCCTCTAACGCCCAATCTAGAAGGTCCAAAATCGAAATCGATACGGCAGAGTTTATGAGTCTACTATAAAAGCTACCTTGTATTAAAGATTTGACAATGTTGGACAGTAATTACAGTTGTCCGCGCTCTTACCGAATGTTATTCGTGTTTTCATACTTTTCAGCGCAATGCAAGCGCTGGCTTGATCGCAGCAGAGTGAAAACAAGCGCGGAGCTCTGTCTGGCGTTCAAGAGTGACCATGAGGACCCTTCGCCCGTTCTAACCAGTGTCCACTGCGTCACCCACTGGTTATTAGTGACCTTTTAATTGGCTCTTTGATACTTCTTGATACTTTTTCAGCGCAGTGCAAGCGCAAGGTCTAATTTTATTTTGGTACCTCATGTCATCAATAGTGTGGTTAAATAATAAATAACCCTATCCCTCTCGCTATCGCCGCGAAGGAGACCACAGAGACCGTGTTGGCATAGGCACCAACAGTCCCAAGCTGCCGAAAGACACATAGTAAATATTATGTTGGCCCATAAAAGTATAAATCTATTCAGAACCTATAAAAAACGAAACTCAATTCAATATAATATAATAATATATTTCCGTTTTATAATCTTTATGCTGGAACAATAAAATAATTTGGTCGTGGACTCCCATTGGCCCTCTCAAATTTAACATTCAGTTTCCCCCACACAGGTCTATTATTGAATAGTATATTAATTTAAATTCTGGTTGATAGTGATAGGCCACCCATAACTGAGATTGGTCAGTTTTATAGCCAGCTGTCACTTCACTGTCAGATCATATTTATTTCAACAGATAAAGGGTAAAACACCAAGATTGATGCCTCAACGTAAAATAGTCTGGTCGCTTATAAATTGCTTGCTATATACAAGATAGTGAATATTCTAGTGCCTACCCAACACTAGAGCAGGGTCTCTGCTAATAAGTTTCAGAGGATTATACATTTTACCTGTCATTTACCACGGCGAAAATGTCCCAAAAGTCAGTGGGTGGCAGGGCAGTTATTTATTCGGATTGTATTCCTGAGTTTGTTTTTCATGAGAACTACATGTATGTCAGACAGGTTAGATGTTATTGTCGATTTCCTATTCAAAGTTCAGCAATGCGTACGCATTTTATGCGACGTGTTGTTAGATGTATCAAGATTATCGCGAGTGAGATTTACGATTGGGAGTGTGTTCTATATACACTAGCAACCAAAAGTATTGGGACACCTTGCAAGCTGCAAATTTAGAGAATACACTGGGAATCTATTAAACTAATGTGTTAGCTTTTTGGTATTCTATTGTTATAAAATTAATGGAAAGTTCTTAAAAGCTTGTTACAATAAATTTGGGATGATATTCCCAGGTCATATGGGTGCTATGAGAAAGTACGAAGAATTTGGTTGGTTTCCATTTAAAATACGAAAGTAAAGGTGTAAAAATGAAACTAAATGTCCCTCTTAAATATCTTATTTTGAAGATGAATGAAGAGATCATGTATCAATGTATGTGAGAGATTAAAGACTAGTGATAATATTGGGATTATCTTTACTTGAGTGAATACAGTGACAAACAATTGAGAAGGTATTTTTTAAAAGGAAGTCAAATTTGTGAGACTACCCACCATAGGATAACATAATGAGGTTGATGAATTATTCATGAGCTATTTCCAACGGGAGATTTGTATGGGGATTTCAAGAAGGCGCATGTGTTCTTCAATTCCATGGAATTGAATTAGCAGATGTGTATTTATTAATGATATTTATTAATAAGAAGAGATTCAACAACACATTTGTTCAACTTCTAAGTGAGATATTACACTCCAAATTGAATATATGGGATGATTTTGACACCGTAACTAAGTGTCCTAATACTTTTGGTTGCTAGTGTTAGTGTAGTAATGCCTCATTATTGCTTAGGCAACAGAAGATTCTCACCGTGCCGTATATCTCTCTATTATGTTCTCCGACCTCATTTAACAGGAATGAGATAGACTGATTATCGTCCTGTCATAGACAACAGAAGATTCTCGCAGAGCCGTATCTATTAGGTTTTCCGGCCTGCAGTCCTGGCCTTCAGGGCATCCGCCCTTCCGTCCCGTTTTCCAGCGTCCTTCGTTCTCCCTCTCCGTTTGTTTTGTTTCTTCTGTCTCCCACGTTGCTTCGTCGTCACGACGCCCGCGTCGCGTATTGCCGCGTTGCGCGTTGCATATTTAAGTCAGGCTGTGTAAGCCTTGGACCCTGACAGATATGATATACTGGCCTGCAATAAAAACATAAGACTCATACAGCTCAACGTGAAACTAACCTCGTAATATTAACTTAACGTTAGTTTTCATGCAAATGATACTATATTATACGAAACTCTTTTTTGAAGATAAATAGTTCCACTCACCAACAATGCTGATCGGATTTTTTACAATTGCATGGGCAATAACCATGATAACAACAACGTTATTTTTGGAAACATTGATGTTTGGAATCAGAACACCAGATTGACTTAAAAAGTTAATGTTCTCACCCAAAATGCCTTAGGACTTTTGCCCAAACACAAGTAGAGGAAAGCTCGAGGAAAGAGCGGGGAAAGCGCGATCCTTTTTCTATATTGTTAAAAGGAGTGACAAAGGATCGGTGATTTTCTATTTAAGCGCCCACAAAATGGGCATTATTATTTTACAACAACAGAACACATGTAGGCCTACAATCACAGAACATTCACAATACAGATACAGGAGTATTTCAGATGCATAAAGTATAAACTTCACTGTATATTAGAAGGCGTTACATGATCATTAAACACTGTACTGAATGTGAAATTAATTTCGCTATTTTTGTTATCATTATATTCATATTATAGCTGACAACGACAGAACAAACATACTGCAATACAGAGAAGTATTATAAGCCTACAAATATATAGTCAAGATAAATCATATAATAATAATATGAGAATGCATCCAAAATGCGTAACATAATGAATGCAATATGCACAATGTGAAATTTACATAAGTTAGTTTGTTACAGTGTCATTTTTCTGCATATGTATGTCAAACTGGATGATATTTGGAAAAAGTGTACCTAAGGTCCCCAGTGCCGTTCAATTTGGAAACATAAAGTTTGCTAGTATCGCTCGATACTATTACGATTTAACTGTCCCAGTATCGTCCGGTACTAGAACACAGACTTTGTACCAGTATCGTCCGATACTGGGTGTTCGGGTTTCGGACGATACTAGTACAGTCCGGAATCTGGAACCTAAAGTTCACTTTTTCCAATCATTTCAATGGTGTTGCTGTCAACGTGATATTTGAGTTAACAAGTTACATATAGGCTAACACGTTCTTGGACAAAGGTGCGTGCTCACATTTAACGATTTTCAATAACCAAGAAATATACATTTCATCCGACACTCTAATCTCCAAAATTCAATTGTGAATAAATAATCAACATTGTTAAATTGGTTTTGAAATCTCGTGTGATCAAGGAGATGGAAAAAGTGTACCGTAGATTCCTGTATTAAAACCAGTATTGTTAAATACTGGAACATAATTATGTTCCAGTATCGCCCGATACCTGAACATTTTATTTATATGTGCTATATATATAGTATCGGCCGATACTCGTAACGAAATGCGTGTATGAATCCATTCAGTAATCGCAATATTATCTTACATTTTGAAAATATTTGAATACCAACAATATTATTAAAATAAATATATTTATTGTTCAATATTGTACATAAACAATTATTATTCATGTACAAATCATACAGAGATTAACGAAGCGATATAATTACCGGGTTGCGCAGCTGCAACACTGTCGATGTCCGTAAAATCGGTTGAATGTGTTTCGGACATGCTTAATTGAAAAACCAATTGGACATCTTAGATTTTATGTCATAAATAGAAAGTAGAGATTTGAAGGTTTTCAGAATGTGCAAACACTATTGTAATTTGTTGTGTATTAGTACAAATAGAGCTCCTTCAAAATGATTTGCAGGTTTTCCGGGACACCATGTATGCCAAAGAGTGCTTGCAATTCAACCTTGCAGAAAGCGTCCTTCTTTCCTTCAACTTCTCTGACATTCAAAGGTGCCATCTGCTATCTGTGGATTGCTTGTTGTTATTATTGATTGTTTGATGGGTTGCACGGATGGAAATAAACCTGCAAGTGGCGAAAACATCTAATTCGCTATGTCCAGGTCGTTGAAATAAGTATTTATTTACATTAAACGATCAATCAACTGTCTAGGAGATGCCAACAGCATAGATCTGGAGCGGTTTGAAAGAGCCAGAAGAAACAGTCTAAACAGAAAAAACAATCAAAGAATTAAGGCAAATCTATATGTCTCAAGTGGGAGAAAAGACGCGCGTCAGTTAAGTCCACGTTGCTAGAAGCACTGTGGACTTAGTATGTAAAGACAAGTATTTTAAGAGTTTCATTGTGTACCAGTCAAAGCAAATCAAAATATGACAGCAGACTTTAAACAAAAGTTTCTCTTTTTACTTTATATCAGAATGCAGCTTTGGTCAAAGTCATTTTGGACGTTGCTGTCTCCCGGCAGTTGCCAAAACCTTTGCGAGGGGTATAGGAACTATTTTCTCTTATTCTAAATACCCTAAAGTAAATCCATCTTCAACCTCCATTTGTTCTTGTGTTTCACTGAATATGACGCTACTAATGGTTATGAGCAATAGCTTCGTGGAGTTGCATTTATTCTGGCAACGCTGTTGTTTAAATATGATCAAATCATGTCCCACTAATGCTGAATTGATTCAAATATCATTTGAAAGCATATCAATCCTTATCAGAATTTTGTATGAAAGTAAATTCTCAAAATTCCGATTTGTTCTCAATAAAATAAATGTTAATAAACCGAAAGTTCCTCGCAAAACTGCTCTCCGGTACAACAATTACCGTAACTTGATTTTCTTGAACAGTTGAAACATATATACCATTCTGTCTATTAACCCTGAATAAGCTAATTTGAAAACAAAACCACGTAGGGGCTATGCATATATTACAACCATCATTTTTCATATAATTACAATTAATCAAAACACCCCTATTATACATAATGGTTTCACCCACATTAAAAAAAGGATTGTTAATGTTTACATCATTTTTGGAAAGAACAATGAGTGTTTTTTACATGCACACGTACGGCTTTGGCTGTTAAAAGGAAACTGGTCTAAGTTATCTGCGATGAAAAACCCAAATCATTGACGTCACATTTTTGTCATGCCGTCCTATGTTTGCCAATAAGTGATTTCGGGGTAAGGCGCTGGTGAATAAGACAAGACGTACCGACATTTCAATTACACAATGCAACCAGACTGTTACATACACTGGTTACGGACAAAAAGTGTCGGTGTGCGGTAAACATGTCACGTTTTTGGCAATCAACCAGCATGCTTATATATACGCTTTTTAAGCCTGGCCCGAGCATTTTGCTTGAGCCTGGTCCCTTCAAGACCCACGCGTGTGTCCGTACGGATCGACCGTTTAAACACACATACCGACAAGAGATACATTGTGGGGTGTTTTTTGTATGTTCTTTGTGGGTATATGTGGAATCAGTAGAAAGCTACATTGTGGGAATGCGTTTTTCTTGTAACATTATGGGGATACATTGTATGTCATTGTGGGGTTAATATTACTATATGTCATTGTGGGGTTAATATCTATATGTCATTGTGGGGTTAATATCTATATGTCATTGTGGGGTTAATATCTATATGTCATTGTGGGGTTAATATCTATATGTCATTGTGGGGTTAATATCTATATGTCATTGTGGGGTTAATATCTATATGTCATTGTGGGGTTAATATCTATATGTCATTGTGGGGTTAATATCACTATATGTCATTGTGGGGTTAATATTACTATATGTCATTGTGGGGTTAATATTACTATATGTCAATGTGGGGTTAATATCACTATATGTCATTGTGGGGTTAATATTACTATATGACATGTCACTGTGGGGTTAATATCACTACTATTTAGAGAATAATTACTGCGTAACAACTGTTTTCGTGAATTTGTTTTAAAATCAGAGGTTTTTGTTCTGGTCTGAGGAATTGTCCCGAGGGGCGCAGCCCCCGAGGGACAATTCCGAATGACCAGAACAAAACCCGAGGATTTCAAAACAAATTCACGAAAACAGTTGTTAAGCAGTCATTATTCTCATTCATTACTGAAAAAATATGCATATTTTATCCAAATCGTTGATTTGTACCGATATAATCTTGCTAATAATTAATTAGTTTTCTGTTTATTTTGTCCACCCCTTCTTAGTTATTGAAACAGTCCAAGTCGGGTCATCCCCTCATTAACATTTTTATCATTCAACCAATCAAAAATAAGCTTTAATCGTGTATCCTCATAACTCGTTGAATATTCAGTTTAGGGGCGTGAGGCGTTAATTTGATTGGTCGGTCAGTGAGCAAAACAATGGAACACTTTGGCGCAGTACTTTCGGGCAATTATTAGTAACCCGCGCTCGGCGTGCGCGTTCTCATCTAACGATTAATTTCATTGGAACGCACTTGGTACGCAGCTATCGCGATTATTCATGAAGTAATGAATTATATTTCATTACTTCATGAATAATCGCGATAGCTGCGTATCAACACAGTTAAAGAGGGTGGTAATTTTTCGAGCGGTAAAGTGAATGGGGTGAAATATTGTGCTTTTTTTACCCCAAAATGAGTGAATAAACAATTTTTGATTCACAACACACACCGGTAAACTTTTACCGTGGCAGATGAGTGACGGTTTCCCCGGCAACGGGGTAAAAGCAACCATGATGACACCGCGCGCGGCATTTATTGCCAAAATGATGTGCGAAACTTGACTATACGAACGACACACATGCTGCAATGATGGCGTCGAAGACGGTCACGGTGTTCCTGATGGAAAACGACATGAGCTTTTTATTGCCATTATTTCAAGGTATGTGTTTCTATCATTGATATCCTAAATATGTCATTATCAAATTTAAAGGTATACGCTGACTCAAAAACATATACAGGCTGGTAAAGCACGGTACATGACGATAAAAAAATGACCTGCATGAATGCATTGCATGTGTTATAAAAGTTTAAGCTTACTTGGTTGGTATCCTCCGTATAGTACTCAGACCGTTTGGAAGTTTTCACATGATGCATGCAATGATTTTATAATGACATATTTAGGATATCAATAGAAACACATACCTTGAAATAATGGCAATAAAAAGCTCATGTGTAACGTTGAAAGAAACATGTTCAGAATAAAGGCTTTTGCAAAAATTGAATAAATGTATTCAGTGATGTTCATTTCATTGTGATGTGTAATTTATTTCCTGCAGGTTTCATCATGTTTACACAAAATTGTGTAAATATCTACAACAAATGTACACAAACAGTTGTAAAAATATTACACAACTCTATGGGGTAAGAATATTTAACCCCATTTATGTGTAAAATAATACACAATTGAGGGGTAAAACTACTACCGCTGTTGAATTTGGTAAAGTTTACCCCATTCAGCGGTTCTGGGGAAACATGCGAGCAATTGTGTAAAAGTTACCCCATTTTCGGTAAAATGTTACTCCGAACTGGTGTAAATTTGTTACTCCCCTTTGCTGTGTAAAGCTTACTCCAGTGACGACCATGTTTCCCCAGAACCGCTGAGATGTGTAATATTTTTTACACCATACTGGGTAATTATTTTTTACAGTGAAGTGCGTTCCAATAAAATGAATCGTTAATGTGAACGCGCACGCCGAGCGCAGGTCACTAATAATTGCCCGAAAGTACTGCGCCAAAGTTCTATTGTTTTGCTCAATGACCGACCAATCAAATTAAAGCCTCACACTCCTAAACTGAATATTCAATGAGTTATGAGGAAACACGATTAAAGCTTATTTCTGATTGGTTGAATGAGGGGATGATCCGACTCGGACTGTTTCAATAACTAAGAAGAACAGGGGTGGACAAAATAAACAGAAAACTAATTAATTATTAGCGAGATTATATCGGTACAAATCAACGATTTAAATAAATATGCATCTTTTTCAGTAATGAATGAGAATAATGACTGCTTAACAACTGTTTTTGTGAATTTGTTTTAAATCCTCGGTTGTTGTTTTGGTCATTCGGAATTGTCCCGAAGGGGCTGCGCCCCTTCGGGACAATTCCTCAGACCAAAACAAAAACCTCTGATTTCAAAACAAATTCACGAAAACAGTTGTTACGCAGTCATTATTCTCTAAGTCATTGTGGGGTTAATATGTCATTGTGGGGTTACTATATGTCATTATAGTTGGGCTTCCCAGCAAAGACGTTTTGTTACATACACACTGACACATCGCACTTGATCGCATCCATCGACTATACTCGATGTCTATTAATATTTCACTAACGGAAAAGCAACCAAAAAGGGTGAACATTTGTTGACAATAACTGTTAGGAAAACATTTTAAAAGATAAGTCGTTTTTCAAAGTTGAACAAAAATGGATACACATTGCGCTGTGGCGCGTGTTTAAAATAGGTTTAACGTAAAATGTTAGTGTCATTAGACTTTTCCTTTTTCTTGTACTGTTACTGGTAAATATCAGGTCAAATATGATGCCGGTCGTTATTTTTATGTAAGTTTCTAAAGTTATAATGTTTAAGGTTTTTCTATCATATTTAATATACGCCGAAAAAAGCAAAAAAATGCACAGTAATTTTTTAACTTTAACCTCTATTTTGTCAACGATGAGATTAGATATCTCATTCATACTTGTTGTTGATGAATTCCCAAATTGTTGTTCTCCATTGTATCCAAAGGGCATGACAATTGGTTGATAAAAAAGGAAGACATTTTAAAAGATAATTCGTTTTTTGTAATTTGAACAAAAATGGATAGGCCTACACTGATTGCGCTGTACTCAGATAATCCGTGTGGCACATGTTAAATTGGTTTTAACGTAAAATGTTGAGTAACAGACGGATGAGTGGTGGATCAACATCAGTACAGACCCACTCAAGGAAGAATGTCGTCATGACAAACAAGTTACTTGTAGACTCTTCTTTCACAAAACAATCAGAAGATGAAAGGCAAGCAAGATGGAAGTGAGCAAGGTTGTCAAAGGAGGTCGCAAATGTTAGGAAAGTAGAGAGGGACTTCATTGAGACAGTAAAGAATGCACACAGGTTGTCAATGCTAAAGAAAAAATAATTGAAGAAGAAGAAGTTGGTTAAAGTGTCGAAGCTTCTTGACTCCTGCAAAGAACACACAGGACCAGTAACACCAACGAGTATTGCTATCTTGGATGACTTGGATGAGAAGCAACTCCTCGTCGAGGTGGGATATCTCCGTGCGACAGTTGCTCCGGACATACGACAGATGCCTCAATGGGCGCTTCAAAATGGAAAGGTTTTCCATCAATGAACTAAGAATATCCATTAAAAACGCTGTGAAACCAGAGGAAAATGTCACAAGTGATGTTGACACTTTGTTAAAGAATGCGTTATGAGCACATGGATATATAACCGTTGTATTTCACGATATCAAGTACATAATAACCGTCTTCAACGCAATTAGTCATTGGCATTTGATCAACTCTGCAGAATTTGATCAATTGACATTGGAACAAGTTAAATGTCAAATTTGGCAGCCATGTTGAATTCTAAAAAGGTAAAACCAGTCACCCTGCCTATGGAGATGAATATTATTGATACATGAACGAAATATCAGTATTCAGAGATCTAAAAACATAATAAAATGTCATTTTATATGATGTAACAGACAAAATATCATACAGAATTACGTGAAAATGTTTGTTTCGGCGGCCATTTTGAATTTTCCCTTTTAGTTATGGTGCCTATATACTACATACATCATGTATAAATACTACAAGTAGTCTCCTACCTGAAAACAACTCAAAACACGTATTTATTTAACATTCGTGAGTCATTCCAGGCAGAACATCTTCAAAATTCGTTGAAAATCGGCCATTTTGAATTTTCCCTTTTAGTTATGGTGCCTATATACCCCATACATCATGTATAAATACTACAAGTAGTCCCCTACCTGAAAACAGCTAAAAACATGTGTTTATTTAACATTAGTGGGTCATTCCAGGCAGAACATTTTCAAAATATGTTGAAAATCTGTCATTTTGGCGGCCATTTTGAATTTTGCCATTTTACCAACCTAACCATTGATCTGAGATTTTTTTTATGATGATATTCTTTTTTCTCACAAAATTTGGCCATACAAAAACTGGGTTTTGTAAATTATTTCCCAAAAAAGTCTAGATTTGCCCACCCCTAGTATCATTTCAAAGCTTGTTGAAAGCCAAAAATGTAACATAATTGTGGTCAAATTCACTGTAGGCCTATAGTGAATAAATATCGCATGTTTTCTGCAAACAAATAATCTCGAAATAGGCGTTAATAGGAAATAGTCATTTGGATATAAATGGAAAACGTGCCGCCCCCCCCCTCAACATGCACCCCCCCCCCCCCCCCCCCCCCCCCCCTCTCTAATGAATGAGTAGATATTAAGCTGATTTATGTGACAACACAACTATATTATGTAAACATTCCTGCTTTTAAAGTGATGCAGAAGTTATTTTATGTTACCATGGTCCCGGTTTGATTGAGCAAATCTTGATTCTTTCCTTAATTCCCCTCTCCCACCTGTGTCTTTCTTTTATTCTTTCTTTGCTTCCTATTTTATTGGGACCTATTATATTTCATACATTAGGTCTAGGCCTATAATAGGCCCTATTTATTAGAAATATGTTTCATTTACAAATTCATTGTTTATTTTTGTACTACAAGTGGAAACAAGTTGAGCAGGCGTTCTTCCATCCATGGCTTTCTATGTGTAGGCTTTAACTTAAGATTAATTATTAGACTAAATAGGCTAGGCCTAGGCCTGATAGGCTAGGCCTATATTGTTTAATGCCTGGTTGAAAAGGACTACCTTAAGATAAGTAGGTCTAGCTTTTTAGCCCTAGATGAACCGTGTGTGGGCTGTCGGCCTAGTATTATTATAATAATAGTGTCACATGCCTACAGTAACTGTACTGGCTTCTATTCTACGTAGGCCTAACCTATTGGCCTATAGTTTTAAGGCCACTACCTTGTAGCCCACCTCTAGCCCAGGCCTAATAAACATTGTCAACCTAATGGAACAAAATTCATATAAATCTTCCACTTGGATCCTTCTTACCTTAAAGCTATTAAATGTGAACAGGAGGGTCACTGCTCTGCCGCGGCTGTAGGGGCGGCCATTTTGCTGTAGGGCTGAGCTAGGTTTTACCGCGCAATACCGTATTTGGCGGGTAACTCGGCAGGGGGTGGCGGGCATTGAGGCCAAAAGGGTTGTGTTCGCCAAAATAATGCCCAGGCGAACTCTACAGTACACGTTACGTCACTGCCATGCCACCTAGGTGTGTTGAAAAAAGTAGCGCATAGGCGCATTGATGTGGGCGTAAGATGGTGGCCAGGGGGTGTTTGTGCATAGACCGTTTATGATGTGCGTGTTAAGAATTTAGGTGCAGTGTTGGGTAGGAGCCCGGGGGTGGGAGGAGGGGGGGGGGGGCGTTGCTTTAATAAGAAAGCAGTAAATTAAATCACAGATAGTCAAAACCAGGGATAGATTTCTGTCGGTAAAGCTTGAAGCTATGCTTGTTTCGCAACAAGGTCGCCCCTTGCTCAGCATGTGGTGCCGATTGAGTTGTTACTGCTACAAGCCAGTGCACAAGCATGCTTAGCAGCATACATGTATACTATAAGGATTCCCACCCAAATACTATGATTAAAGATCATCGATTGTTATTTGCATTTGCCTGATATTACAAATTCATCATATTCACAGATGGATAACTTACTGTAAAACATTCAAAACAATGGCTTCAAAATTGTTTTCTGATGGAGATTGGTAGAAAATTCCTAAAATGTCATCATAGTACAGCACTGGTTGACACTATATCGGATCCTTTTATTATAGAAAAAAGCAATGGTGAAATCTCAATTTGCAAAGGTAGATCGAAAGAACAGGTCCTGATGTACCACCCTCAAGTGGATCCACTTTATTCCGATGAAAGATGAGGTCATGGCATCTCATTGAAAATGCAAATTAGTAATTTTCCACAGAATAGCACATGTGTTTTGTTTGTAAACATCAAATTCAGTGACCTTGCGCGTGCTTTGATTGGTTGACACTGATCATGTGATGCAACAAGCGTTATGATTGGCTCAATTACTATCAAGGGCACACATGTTCAGATGCCAAACCACAGAAATCCCACGCTGAGATCATGCTGGGATCTGTCATCGGCGAAACGAGGATAGGTTGGGCTGAATTTTCTGGCCCTATATTAATACATGGGAGGATATAGGAGAAATCTATCCCTGGTTTTGACTATCTGTGATTAAATACATTATTCCGACGGCATGGTTTGATACGTAATCTAATAATTTATCCGACCCTTAAGAATCTGTCCGCATGTCCGGTGTAGGCACTAGGCCACGTACGATTTTGGCAAAAGTACCACCCCCCCCCCCCCCCCCCCCCCCCCCCCCCCCCCCCTCGGGGTGTTTTTATCCGGGTTTTTATTATTACTTGTAGTTTTATTTTAATGTAATCATGTTTCATGTCATTGTCCCGGGGGTCATTTCATTGCCAACAACAAAACATTACGCTACTTCATGATCCTATAAAATCATTTGAATTGTTCTAAATATCATTTTATTTAGTGAACCTCGAGATGGACAATGAACGGCACCCCCGGGCTAATGCAATTTAATTAAATTCATTTTTAAAATGTGGAGGTTTGTTTACTCATGGGAGGGGAAATTCGAATAGCAAAACAAGAGCCTCCCATATAAGGGCACATGGGCGCGAGTACGCGCGATGTGACACGTAAAAGGAGGGCGTCGCTATGATTGACAGCATGAAAGTCCTTATAAGGCACATGAGATGCCCAAAAGTCACACTTAATTCAAGTATTCAAACAATCAGTACGATAAACAGGCGAACTCTACCCCACGAAGTGGCGAACTCTACCATACGTACAGCACTACTAATTTACGGTAACCTAGAGGTGCCTGGTAGAGTTCGCCAATTTAAAATGGCGTCCGAAAAGCGAACACAACCTCATACGCGGCATTGAGCACCGGCCCTATGTTACAGTGTGTGATGCTATCTACCCCTGATAGTACCATTGCTATATGTTACAGTGTGTGTTGCTATATCTACCCCTGATAACACTATATCTATGTTACAGTGTGTGTTACTATCTTCCCCTGATACACTATGTTACAGTGTGTGGTGCTATCTACCCCTGGTAACACTATATCTATGTTACACAATTAGTTGCTTGCTCCCATGACTACATAGTGCGATTTATGACAGGTACAGATTTTTTATACAAATCCTATGGAATAAGTAGGAGGCGAAGCTGGTTAACCAGAGCTATGCTCTTTGTCGGTATAGCCCACGCGATCACGCAAGTGAACTAGAGCTATGCTCTTTGTCGGTATACCGTACCCCACGCGCGCGATCACGCAAGCCATCACTTGTTATACTAAAGCCTATATGATATGCCAGGAGAAATAGAATTCCATGCGCCTCCTTCCATGCCCCCCCCCCCCCCCCCCCCTCCTCCCTTAAAATCAGAAAACTCGAAAATAATGGCAGTAGGCCTGCGCCTATTTCAAAGAACCCGTGTGAGTCGAATTTCTTTGCTTTTTTACGATTTTCTCCCCATTTTTCCCATAGACAACGGACCAACATAAAAAGAAGTTGGATGTAGGGAAATTTAATACATTTGCTTAAACCAATGTTTTGGTATCACAAACACTTTAATAGTACAAAAACCCGCCTTT
>CM069447.1:48985319-49041988 GCA_035610835.1 Ophiura sarsii | reverse complement strand
TGATTGAAACAGTGGAACTTTGTTTGCTGGTGGGACTGTATATCCTCAACCAATTGAGACAAAGCTCAAACTCAGCATAGGGCTCTACAAAGACGACGGGTTAGCCACCAGGCAGCAACGCTGACCGTACTAGAAAAAATCGTCAAAATATTCCAAGACTGTGGGCTCAAAATCACCATTGAAACCAACCTCACGCCTGTCAATTTTCTTGATGTTAACCTTGATCTCACCTCTGGTACCCAAAAACCTATAGAAAACCCAATGATACACCTACTTACGTCAATAGCCTATCAACCCCACCTCACCATCTATAACAAAGAACATCCTGAAGCTATTGCCAAACGAATCTCAACCGTGCGTCAATATGTGCCTCTGTTGGCCGGGTAAGGTATAAATACGTACCCCAAAATGCCGAGAAAGACCTTGATTACAACACACAAGAAAGAACGTCTGACATTTGGGTCTCCGTTATTTACCATGCGCATTGTACGGGTTTGTAGTTGTAATAGGAATTCTTTTGCAGGGGCTATATAAGGCAGGCACACGTGTTAAGTTTAAAGGGTTATGTCTTTAATATTATACTCTATCCTTCGGACAACTAAATACCGCTACACTTTGCAAGTGTATTGACACTGGGCACACCCCTTTAGAGGGGTTCGGATTTTGCACTTTTTTTGGTTCGAATGATCATCCGAAATCGAGACTTTTTCTGTCCCAGTGAACACTGGAAATCAAGACAATATCTCTTACATAAACTCTCTTTACTCTCGTAGTAGCGCCAACAAATATTCGTACAAACAAGAAAATAAAATAAAAAACCCGCATACACTTTACACTAATAAAATACATCACGTTTCAATTCAACTTTCGCCTATCCTTTAGCGTAAATAAAGAGTAAGACTTGGATAAGTCTAAAAAATAGACGCGGACAGGCGTTAAATTGAATTGAATGTATACCGGCAGCATGTGCAGCGGGTGACTTGCCACTACATGTAGGTCTAAAACCATTTTGTCTAATAGTATACCCATTTAGTCATACCAAATTGGTGTAAGACAAGTTGGGCTAAATGTCAGTTGGTCTAACATCCAATTGGTCTAATAACCATTTAGTCAAATAACCACTTTGTTAAAACACAGTTGGTCTAATGCCAATTGGTCTAATAATAAATGGTATAATTCCACTTAGTCTAATATCCATTTGGTCTAATTGAAATCATGCGTCTACGTTGAGCGGAGAGGTTACGTACGGCCAAAAAGAAACTGAGACTCGACAGGAATAAATGAACTCATTTTGCCTGTATACAAACAACAATTTATATCATGGTCTCGGTTTAATGTAGGACTGACAATTTAAGAGCTGTTGAGAGATTGGTGGCTAAAAACTAAAAAAAATCTCGTTTTTACTATTTAGCCGCCACATCAAACGCTTAAAAGTGCTTCGTTATTATCTTAAGAGTGTAAACGGATTCAATGGTGCCATATTTCTAAATCTGAAGAAACTGTTTTTTTTAAATCCTTTAATTAAAGGCACGAACACTATAAGGTATTTTAACATTAAGAAATTATGGTAGGGGCCGCTGCCATTACGGGCATATTATGTCACTCAGAAGCTGGCGACCATTGGCCCCTTTTTATAAATTCACAAATTGTGACAATTTGCATTCGAAATCTAGTTTTCGTCAAAATCCAATCAAAAAGCCCCCATTTTAGAGACCCTGAATGCCCCCTCCCCGCATGTGGAGAGATATGCCGGTGGTCGGGTATATATAAATAATAATCATAATAATAAAACCATACTTATTGAGCGCATAACACAATTAAGTCCCTATGCGCTATCGCAAAAAAAACCAAAAAAACCCACAGTAACATGAGTAACAAAAGACAAAACAAAAATAAATTAAACATTAACATTAAATAGGTAAGTTTTTAGCAATGATTTGAACTGTTCAAGAGTTTTGGCGGATTTAACATGATATGGTAAATTGTTTCAAAGTTCAGCAGAAGCATCTTAAAAGAACGGCGACCATACGACTATTTTTAGTCATATATACATGCAGTTTTGTCACTCATTTAGGAGAATATCTCCCCCGCGGTAGTTATGCCACTGAAGGACTAATACCGCTCAGTCACCCCCCCCCCCCCCCCCCCCCCTCCTGAAAATACCGCACCAACCCGATCAGCTTTGTTCTATTGGCAAATTTTTAATAGTGGCGTTTGAAGTCTATATTTCGAATATAACCTTGTCCCATTTCATAACCAACTTTTCTTATTCCTTGTTACCCCCCCCCCCCCCCCCCCACTACCCCCACCCCCACACACACCACCGTAGACTAATACAAAGATCTTTTACAAGTCTATTGTAACGAACCGTTCTTCAAATCAGAAGAGTAAGACTTATTACGCTCTTGTGGGCTCGCGCCGAAACAGTCATACAAATTATACACGTAATGTTAAAACGCCACGACAATGCAGGCTAACTATAGGCGGAACTCGAACTACGGCAGTCTTATAGAGTTCAAACCTTAACTGGATTGTCCTACATTCTTGCGAGGGCGCCCACACTGTTCTCGATTTCTAAAAGAGTAAGTCCTCCTTAGTATTCCTCCATGGTTATACCAGAGTAGGAAGTATTGTCACTCAAACGGAACCTCGCTTGTCTGGTAGGTGACACTAACGACCTCGTCCTGCATAGCCATTAAGGCGATTGCCTTGATCGTGATAACATGTCACTAACAACTTGTCAATTGACAGCTGTTGTGCACCAATGAGGAGAATCTCATACGGTGCCTGGACCAGTAAATCCGGTGTACCTTGATGATAAACGCGGATTGAGGATCGAATATCTCTTTCGCTGACTATCATTAGTTTACCTACTTTCCCGGGGTTGTCTGACCTTTGAACTATCGTTAGCACGTTGTTGTTGTAAGGAAAATGTTACTGTAGAAATGAACAAACCAAAACAAAACTTGTATGAGGTGCGGTGAATGACTAGTATATAGCTGGGTGGGTGGGTGTAAAACTTGAGTGACACAGCAGCAGTCAGCCAAACCTGGGATGACAGTGACTTGTCACTGTCACTGTCTCATCTCGTGTGCACGCCGCACAATAATTTTGCCAGGAGAGTAAGTCCTCTTGAGAGGCAGAAACGTAGTAAGCAAAAGCCCCATATTATCAGGGGTGAGACGTTTGCGCGGATTAACTCTCGCGTGCACCATCCCTAAAAAATTTGAAGTTACAAAAATTACCTTTTGTGAGCTGAATTAACCGCAAATTGAGTGCAACGAAATTCGCCAACCTGAAATGAGCGCATAAGAACTTAATAACATTAAATTGCAGCACCCATCGGGTCTAGAATTATATTGTTGCCTTCCCGATTTAGGTTCACCCCGTCCTCTAACTGCAAAATGGTGCAATTGTTGAAACGGGGGAGGCACGAAAAGGCCGCCAACCCTGTCCATTGCTCGGCGCATAAACCTGTTTACTGCCAGTATTCCGTTAGTACCTTTATGATAAAAGCTGATTGAGGAATATCTCTTTTCGCTGACCTTCATCAGTTATCCGATTTGCCAGGGGATGGCTGACCTTGGACCTACAGGGTGACCCAGAAAATGTTGAACCCAAAAATCACAAACTTAAAAAAAAAAAATGAAAAATGAAAATAAATAAATATGGCATTCTGTTTTCAACAGTTGTGTACAAAATTTATTCAGCTTTCTGGAGAACTTTAGATCATGTAAATTGGCCTTACCAGACTAAAGATACACTTGATTGTGTGACAGGGGGTGTTTTCGCCCTTTTGTAAAAGTGAAAAAATTGTAACTTGGTTCAGATATGAAACTTAATTCTGTTCTAAGTACGGTGAGTTAAGTAATCTTTTCTTTTGATCTGTATTTATCAAATTAACATTTTCAAATGAAGTCAAGGGGACTTCAGTTTTTGTTTTCAAAGTCTCTTATATAATAATAATATTGATTTACATAATAAATGAATATTGATGAGATACTGTGCAGAAATGGTTTCAAACAGGCACTTGTTCTGCTCATGTAGCATGAAACCATTTTTTTGCACTTCACTTACACTACAAAACAACCCTTCTTACAAAATTACACGTATTTTAAGTTTCGTGTGGCCTATTTTTATGATCTAAAATGTTTCAGAAAGTTAAATGTATGGTGCACATAGCTGGTGAACGAGTTATGCAATATTTTGTTATTTTAATGGTAAAACAAAATATTGAATTTTGTGATTTTTGGGTTCAACATTTTCTGGGTCACCCTGTATGATCGGTAGCACACTGTAGTTGTAAGGAAAATCTTACTTGTTTTAACTGAATTATTAACCACCAAAATTAAACCTGTGGATTGGGCAAACGCGAAACAAAATCAAAACATGACACAGCTTAGTTCAGTAGTTCAATAGCGTTAACCAGTCAGCTGTAGAACGGGGCCCCGTTTCAATTGAGGGCGCTCCAAAACGACGGGTGTACGTAACAAAGGTAACGCACACCCGTCAATTTGCGCAATGATTGAGTTTTCGATTCTTACCCCCATTATCTGCATAAAAAAGTAACTATCCGTCGAGTTGAGGGCAGTACAAGGTACCAGAACTCATTACGACATCCAGTTCGATGATTTAATTTACCCTTTGACCCCAACATCGCTTGACACAAGCTAAAATAATGTATTTTTTGTCCGGTTTGCTGCGATGAGACCACCATTTTCTAGACGAGATTACACCATTTTATAGAATTTTAATGGTAAGTGTGATAATTTTTACATTAAATATAAGTCCTATAGTATTCAGAAGTGATGCCTTTGTAACGGTTATCTCTGTGATAAGAGAGTTATTTCATTGTTTAAAATCGGCAAAATCGGCTTAATATGAATATTGAAAATTACTGTGACGGGAGGCCGTTCCCTTCGAAACGCACTCCCGTTCCCAAGCCCGCCCTCTATTGAAAAGTGGTTTTTGTTCGTATTCCGACGGGCGACGGACTTCCGTCAATTGATGAATCGCCTTGTAAAAGATTGACGGCAGTGCGTCACTAAATAGAGCGCCCTCAATTGAAACGGGGCCCGTTCTACAGCTGACTGTTAACTGTCGTTACGCACACGCTAGCCACTCATCCTACCATAAGTATACACGTTAATGGCCGACACGTACATACTGAGAGGCCCCAACGAACCAAAATGTCCTATTAAGAGTAACATACTCAATATGTGCCCCACTAGATATTTACCTTTATACCCTCGGCATACGACAGTTAAATTGCAGTTATAATTCCATTGTTTTGAACTTAGATACTCGCCAAAACTGCGAATTCGCAAACCAGTTTAGTAGCGCCGCGTTACATGCTAAATTGGTTATGAAAAGTGGGGCATTCAAGTGAACGCCGTCATGGAGGTTAGGCGGGTCATAATACAATCGTGGATGAGGGATTTAAATTACATCGATATTAGCAAATCGAATGCTTGGGTAGCATAGTAACTCCACGCGTGACCAAGCCCCATCGACCAGATTTAAACGAAATGAATTGAAACCATGCGAAATGGGCTGAATACAGAAAATGACACAAACATGCTTTGTTGCTAGAAAGTGCAGAGTGAGCCCGTTTCGCATTTTATCAATCAATAAACTGCGTAATGAAGCGAGATGAAGGTGCTACTCCCATATAAAAGCATTGAACTAGGAAAAGACGATGCTGTTGGATTTCTAATAATCCAACCAATGTAGGCATACCCTCACTTTCTTGATACACATTATGAAGTGCAGTGAAACCGTTTCGCATCATTTCGCATTTTATCAATTGATAAACTGCGAAATTAAGGTACTACTCTCACATAAAAGCATTGAACTAGCAACAAAACGAAGTCTAACAACTCAATCAAATGAAGGTGTACCCTAACTTTCTTGATACACAATTGCTAGGAAGTTCAGTGAGCCCGTTTCACTTCATTTCGCATTTTATCAAGTAATGAAGCGAACTGAAGGTGATACTCTTTTAAACTAGTAGGAACAGAACCAGACTGCAACGACGTGTTAACCAAGTGGGTGAGAACGGGAATGAATGTATCAATACCATCTTTTACAAGCCATAGTACAGGGTCCAAAAAGCAGGATTTGCTTGGTGAGCTCATGATAATTTTCTTTACTTCTTCGTCTGAAGTTAAAGTAAAGTTATCAAGTCAGTTATTGGTTGGCTCAACCGTAGAAGCAGAGATGTCAATCGTAGAAAACATGTCGCGAATAGTTTGGATTTTCTATAATATGAAATATTCCGAACATCTGTTGGCTAGAGACTGATCAGAAGCAGATTTTGGCAGAGGAGAGTCTTTCCTGTGGTGAAGAAGCTTGTTCACAGTCTGGAAAATCTGCTTCTGATCAGTCGATGATTCATTTATTAGCTCAGAATAATAACTCTTCTTGGCATTGCACATGAGCGAGATTACACACACTCGCTGTTTACAATACAGTTGCCCATCAATCTCCAGTTTAGAACGATGCCACTATTTCTGTGGGCCACGTGCTGCAGTAGTTCATGACGGGAGAAGATATCATTGAATTGAACCGTTTTAGAGTCGTTGGTAATGTCCATATTGATATTAAATCGCCCGTGACAATGAGATTTGATTGAAGAAGGATACAGATCCATTAAAGACTGAAAGTCTTTGATAAAATCATTGAATGAACAGCCTGTGCTCTTCGATTGGTGTCGATAAACATTTACAAGACGAAGAGATTGCGAGGTATCAGTGATTTCACAGTGAATGGATTCAAAGAACTTGAATTGGTCAAACTTCTAAACAGTGACATTGAGAAGAAAAACCAAGGGAACCTATACAAATTGTAAGTGATGATAATATTGTGCAATCCAATGCTGTTTATACAATGTGAATGTATTTGGGGGTTTTTTGTCCCAAAATATAAAAATTACTAACAAATAGGAATATTCATTGGCTATTTTTAAGCTTCCAAGAGCAGCTGACTTTAGTGGATTAGGGATAACACATTCTTTAGTGAAAAAAAAGATAACATGGCAGTGGAGGAAATTACTTTGCAGTATATTCAATCACGACCCTTTTATTTATAATCAGCCTTTCTTGGGGCCTTAAAAAGTGAAATGAATGTTGTTGACCAAATAAAAGACTAGTTATATCACATCGAAATCTATTTTTTTCTTCAAATTACTTTATATACCTTTAAGGTTTCATTTCAGGAAAATATCATAACATTTACCTGATATGGTTTCTCTGGTGCAGTGGCGAAGCTAGGTTTTTCCTATGAAGGCGGGGCGAAAAATGAAAGTGAGCCGACAATTGCCGCAGAGTCAACAAATTGTGAGCGGGGAAGTTGGGCGAGGGGGTGCATGGGGTTCAGTGGTGGGGGCTGCAGGGGGGTTCAGGGGGTGCAGGGGGTTCAGGGGTGCAGAGGATCAGTGGTGGGGTGCAGGGGGTGCATGGGGGAGATTGGTGTCCCTCAACTGGCGCGAAATAACGAGCATTCGAAAACCGTTAGTACCGAACACAGCAGACAGTGATCATTTCGACCGACACAACTCAAATATTGGAAGGGGGTATCATACCCTCCTCCCACTGGCTAGGCCACTGCTTTGGTGTGAGTTATTGGGATGTAAACTTCAATTCACGCCCCAAGAAGCATTGCATGAATCAACATTAAATCGAACTATGAGATGTGTTTCACATTTGTTCATTATAAAATAACGAACAATCTTATTTTGGTTCACTAAAGTGTGTTGCAGATATCTAACCCATTGCGCCCCAATTTAAGAATGTTTCTTAAATTACCTAGAGAGATCTACTTTATGATATTTCTTTCATGGGGTATTTCATTTATAGTTCAATATTACAGGAATTTGTTTGATACAAATCATCTTCACAATTGAAATTGAAAACCAGCTGATAGAAATAAATCACCCTTGAATTCAGATTTCAATATACCAACATCATTTCAATTCCTATTTACAATAGCTTTTACGTCACTTTATGAAATTTAACACATGATGATGCGTACGCCCTTTGGCCTTTGAACTTCAAGGAAAGGGTCGACTGTAAGACATATTGGCGCATGGCCCGTATACTCGTGCGTTGACCACGATTTAAGCTTAACATGCGTTAACATGCGTTAACATCGTGTAACTAAACGCATTTCTCAATAATGTGTTCTCGAAGATTCTCGAAAATGTGTTTACATATTTATAATATTTAATTGTTTTATTCCAGTCGTGTATGCCTATTATGTCTGTAAATGTGTACTATAACATTTTATGCTTGCTAATCGTATGCACAAGCTATACACTTGAATGAGTAACCGAACGAGTCAATTCTTATCATGTTCGTACGTAAGGAAGCCTGTATTACGATAATACGAGTTTGAATGAGTAAATCGATTCAAATGAATCCATTCTTATCATAGGTGTCAGATACTAACTCTTTTGTTTGCCAATGATTATAAGCGATTGAAATCGTTAACGATAAAACGAGTTTGAATGAGTAACCGTTTCAAACGACTCCATACGTATCATATTATATAGATATAAGAAAAAAAACAGATTATATAGGCAATCGTGTATAATTATTAGTAACGAAGCATGCGACCCCTCTGACCGCGCTAACAGGCTTTCTAAGCTGGAAGACTGTATTTGTGATATTCGAACGTGGTTGACCAAGAACAAGCTCATGCTAAACGACACTAAAACAGAACTGCTTCACGTCAAATCCCGTTACGCTAGAGCTGAGCCTCGCGATGTTTCACTTACCATCGGTAATACTATTATTTCCCCCTCCCCAGAAGTTCGCGATCTAGGAGTTGTATTTGACGAACATCTCAAGATGGTTAACCATGTAAATGTCATTTGCCGCCGAGCATCATATGCAATTTACAGAATTGGCAAACTTCGTCGCTATTTGGATTCTAGCAACGCGGAGAAATTAATCCATGCTTTCATAAGCTCGAGACTAGACAATTGTAACAGCATTCTCGCGGGTCTCCCACTCAAAGAACTGTCAAAACTGCAACGCGTCCAGAATATGGCTGCCCGTGTCGTTACTCTCTCTAGCAAATCTGAACATATCACCCCTGTTTTGTGCAAGCTCCACTGGCTTCCTATTCGAGAAAGAATTGTCTTCAAAATTCTTCTGTTGACCTTCAAAATTCTTGTCGGCGAAGCCCCTGCATATCTTTCTGATCTGGTATCTCGCTATAATCCTCCACGTACTTTGAGATCTGCGTCACGAACACTTCTCCGCGAAAAACCCAGCAAGACCTCAACATATGGGAGGGGTTTTTCTGTAATTGCAACCAAGCTATGGAATGCACTCCCGGACAACATCAGGACATTACCAACAGTGACTAAATTCAAATCAGGCCTTAAGACTCATCTTTTTAAAACTGCATATGGCATCTAATTTTTAGTCATGTACTATAATATGATTCAGTTGTGTTTTTAAAAATATATATTTGTGTTTTAATACTTGTATATTGACGCTCTGCTATTATTGCATTTTATTGTTCTATACACATATCATCGTTAATTATATATTTAATTGTCATTTTAGTGTTTTATATTGCAAATTTGCTCGTTTTTACTTCTAGCCACCTGCTGGCAGTTGGGTTTTAATCTTTTAGCTGTCTTGATTTATGTTTTTTACATAGTTATAAAAATTGGTCTTTAGTCGTTTGTTAGTTGTACAGCGCATAGATACCACTTGTTTGATGCGCTTTATAAATGATTATTATTATTATTATTATTATACGATAATGCCAGTTTAAATGGGTAACCGATTCAAACGACTCAAAATATTCTTACATTCTTAAGATTGAATCATGATAAAGAGGGTGGTCACTCAACGGAAGCTTTCTAGTAATTGTCATGCAATTTGGTAAATGGACACGTCGATCTTTTATATTGGTTAATTCCACGTTATTACTCAGCACGATCAATCAGTTATAATGACAAATATT
Organism: Ophiura sarsii; assembly: GCA_035610835.1. Classification (NCBI taxonomy): domain Eukaryota; kingdom Metazoa; phylum Echinodermata; class Ophiuroidea; order Amphilepidida; family Ophiuridae; genus Ophiura; species Ophiura sarsii. The sequence continues at coordinate 49,032,007 of CM069447.1, read as the reverse complement.
GATACACCAATCAATCGTGAGCCTCAGCGACAACGTAGTGAAGCTAAATAAACCCATTTAATAGCATTGAACTAGAGAAGATGATGAATGAGATAAAAGCGGTTTTTAAATATTTGTTGTCACTCTATCCAGAAGTAGTTTTCATTATTGTACGTACCGATTAATCAACGTTAACACCCCTATAAGCGCACTACTTGGCATTATAATTGAATTAGTCTTGGCTAAATATTAACTTTTTAAAAGGTTAAACGTCACGGAAGATTTCTAGCATCAATTCATTAAGCATCATCTAGGGGCTAAGGATAAGTAACAGAGAAATGGATGTCTTGTCTGAGAATTCCAGCTTATGCACGAATCTCACTGCCCAAGAGGCCATTGGCTACAAATATACAGCTGCTGAAGTGATATTCATGACTGTTTTAACTCCAGTGATATCAGTGTTTGGAGTGTTAGCTAACTGTGCATTTCTGTTCGTCATCTATAGAGTAAATAGTATGAGAACCACAACTAATTTCTTCCTCGCTAATTTAGCCGCAGCGGATGGAATGATGCTAATTATTTCCACAATGAGGTATATGTGGACTTACTTCGACATGCCACAGATGAATTATGGGGATCCATTTAGCAGTGAAGTTGGATGTGTTATTCCAGTCTGTCTAACTTACACATCAACGTGTGCCTCGATGTGTTTTCTCGTATTGGTTGCCTTCGAAAGATACATAGCCGTTTGCGAACCGCTTCTCTACCGTAGGAAAAGTAGTAAGAGGCAGATCCACGTTAACATGTCACTTGCAATGTGGTTTATCGCTATAGCGTTTGTCCTACCATATGTTATTTTTGTTGAGTTGCGGACGGATTGCTTCATATGGCCCTGTACAGAAGAATTCGTGAACTATCCCACAATAGTACGGAAGTGTGTCTGGAAAGATTGGGCTGTGGTTACAATCTGTTTAGCCCATCTGATGTTATTTTGTACATCATTTGTAGCTAACTCTTTCATGTATGTTAGAATTGTACGCTCACTCTCGGAAAGAAATCGTAGCACATCTAGTGAAAACCAACTGTCGCGAACCCGTGCCCATATTGCCCGAATGCTTGGCATCAATGCGCTTGTGTTTTTCATATGTCTGGCTCCGTATCAATTGATCAATATCGCCGATGTGGTCTTTGTGATAGCGAATCAAGTGATTTTCGACAACAATGCGTATGACACACTTGTCTGGATTGGCCGTTTCGCGATCCTTCTAAATTCTACCATTAATCCTGTGTTATACAGCATAATAAACCCAGATTATCGTAAGGCTTTCTTTATATCATTTACAAAGAGATCAGGGTCTGCATACATAACCGAATATAATGGTGAGTCGGCAAGTAACAGTGTAATTGGTATCCATGATAAATTTAACAATGGAGTTGTACAAATGGATTGCACTATCAATGTACCCGAATAAGGTTTTCTGAATAATTATGTGCCAGGACATTTTAAGTGACATTCGATTTTGCCAAAAGATCAACCGTATTCGTTGGTATGTTATATACATGAGTTAAAAATATTCTAGTTTGTGACGCAAGAGATTTAATCGGTGTCAACACGAAACCCAATAATGATATGATGAAATTCCCACTTAATATTTTTGAAGATAACCGGCAGACGTGTACCCAACTCCAACTCTACCCATGGTCGGATTTCTTCTATCTAATCCTATATTCGTGATTGGATATTGTCTTGTTTTATATTCGTGAGTCCCAACAAAAAGTGACACACAACATACTGACCAGCCTAGTCCTAGGCCAATCAGTGTTTTCTCTTTACCTACTCTCTGATTAATGTGAGACCAGAACAATGTGTAAAGGTGAAATTGAATTTTTATTTCATCATTCTAACTTTTATAGCATTACAGTACGGTTTTATCCAGATCTTCAACTTCAAGAGTTATACCTGAGCTGATCTTCTGAAAGGGAGGCTCTTTTTTGGAACAGTATTCTCTAGCACCAAAAACTAGTTATTGTATAACTCGTTAAGTACCTGTACTGACTAATTACGTATTCGGCGATACTGTATTATGTTCCACTTGTAATACACATCATGCGTATTACAAGTGGAACATAATACAGTTGTAATACACATCATGCGTAACTCATTCTTATCCACAATTATGGCGTTATTCCTTATAACACGCGTTCATAATGCGTCATTTGTTACACACCCTGGTTTTCGGATAGTTTCAAGTATTATGCAATAATAGAAAATGAATTTCGAATTGTAGATAGTTACTACGAAATGATGTATATCATTTTCATTTCCCCCACTTTCCGTTATATTTCGTTAAGACATGGGACCAATGCATCTAAACCAAGCCGAGTTTCTAAATCTAAAGTTAATTGTAAATAACAAAAAAAGAGTTATAAGTCATGAACCTCGTTCATTAAACATAATTATTCGAATCTGTTGCGGTTCGGTTTGGTAACAATGTACAGCATAGACCTTCAATTAGTGGACAATCATCTATATTAAAATATTTTGTGTAACTGATACTCCATGTATGATATGATTCGCTCAAACGTGTATGCCTGTTTGAAAAGACCGGTAATAAGTAAAGCCCGATTACAAAATTAGTACGTACGGCTCAAACGTATTTAGTGACCCGTACACTCCCGAGACATTTTAAGTGACATTCGATTTTCCAAAAAGATCAACCGTATTCGTTGGTATGTTATATACATGAGTTAAAAATATTCTAGTTTGTGACGCAAGAGGTAATCGGTGTCAACACGAAACCCAATAATGATATGATGAAATTCCCACTTAACATTTTTGAAGATAACCGGCAGACGTGTACCCAACTCCAACTCTACCCATGGTCGGATTTCTTCTATCTAATCCTATATTCGTGATTGGATATTGTCTTGTTTTATATTCGTGAGTCCCAACAAAAAGTGACACACAACATACTGACCAGCCTAGTCCCAGGCCAATTAGTGTTTTCTCTTTACCTACTCTCTGATTAATGTGAGACCAGAACAATGTGTAAAGGTGAAATTGAATTTTCATAATTCTAACTTTTTTAGCCTTACTGTACGGTTTTATCCAGATCTTCAACTTGAAGAGTTATTCCTGAGCTGATCTTCTGAAAGGGAGGCTCTTTTTTGGAACATGCAGTATTCTCTAGCACCAAAAACTAGTTATTGTATAACTCGTTAAGTACCTGTACTGACTAATTAAGTATTCGGCGATACTGTATTATGTTCCACTTGTAATACACATCATGCGTATTACAAGTGGAACATAATACAGTTGTAATATACATCATGCGTAACTCATTCTTATCCACAATTATGGCGTTATTCCTTATAACACGCGTTCATAATGCGTCATTTGTTACACACCCTGGTTTTCGGATAGTTTCAAGTATTATGCAATAATAGAAAAGAGGAACCCTTTATTGACCTAGGAATTATACTATTGGCTTTTCCACATTCACTTTTATTTCGTTAACCTCTTTCCAAGCTTTGTGTTACATTGAAAATATTTATTTAAAGCAAATATTGATAGTAAAACAAGTCGTGAGTCTTGTAAAGTCGGTGGTAATTTAAAGTAAATATTATCAATAGCATGAACGTGATCGTTACAAAACTGTTCTACTTCCATTTGTTATTCATTGTCTTCCTATATACAGGGTGTCCCAGAAGTCTATGCATGTTTTTGAAGAGTCATATGTCATAAAATATAAATCATATGGTATAAATTTAACCATATTTTGATGGACGAGATTTGGGAAATTATTTTGATACCAAACCCAACCCTATTGGCGAACCCACAACATCATTAAACTGGTTGAAAGTTTTTGGCCGTGTGAGACCACGTACCACACATTGTTGCTAAAACAGATGCGCATAAATTAACGGTATGAAAGCAACGTTGCGCATTAGTCACAGTTCACTGCTTACTTTGCAACATCAATGTTATTACCAAACTCGGACACTTACTCACTACATAAATAGACGTAGTAGACAACATTGCACAGCAAAAGTCTTCATTCAAGATGGTTTACAGCATAGATAAGCGAATACAAATTGTATGGTTCTACGCTGAAACAAATTCAGTTCAACTTACTCAACAAAAGTTCAGAAAACATTTAAAGTGAAACGCGCACCTGGAAGAATATCTATTCTTTGGTGGATACATTTTTGAACACAGGAACTGCGCATGATTTGTCTCGATGTGGTAGAAAAAAGACTGATAGATCAACAAGTCACATTGATGTCATAAGACATGCAGTAGCCAAAAGTTCAAAGAGATCTATTCACTGTGTGATGTGTGTGTTCACTTTTCTGTTACGTTATTCAATTCGGTCTGTGCTTTTGCATTAGCACACGTCTCTGTATAAATGGACAACATTTAAACTAGAGTTCACTATAGAAACGAAAACTATGTGTGATATAGTTTGCTATTATGATGGGATCACTGTAATGTAAAATTGTAAATATTACAATTGACGGATCACTTTCCGTGTAACCAAATCTACCCGTCTTTTTGTTAATCTCAATAGGTATGGATTTATGAACTTTATTCCTCCGAAGTATAACATTACATTTTTGCAGTAATACATATTTTACTTCTAGGGTGGCATTACAAACAGATGTTACTCCAATGTTTGGTATCAAAATTATTTCCCACATCTCCTCTTTCTAAATATGTATTCATATTTTCAATACGACTTATATTTTGTGAAATACAGAGCTTCAAAGTCGTGCATAGACTTTTGGGACACCCTGTTCATACTAATCAGTTCACATGGATATAGCCTATGCTGAATAGTTAGTTTGAACTTGTCAAACCCTATCAAGCGAGTGCGTAAATTCTCTGTGATTTGAAAGAACGTTGATACAATAGAAACAGATGCGATTCTTTTTTCGCGGACAACTGACTCGTACTACTATCAAGGGTCTTCTGGTTCGGAATGCAAATTAAAGGGACTAGTAATTGGCTAATTCAGAAATTTGTGTACGTTGTTTATATGTGCTAATAAACGTTGCGAAAATAAGACTGGAAAAGCATCAAAATAGGAATCAAATTTGAAATGTTACGTGTTTTATGAATTTCTGTACGTTCATACAATTAACAATACATTACAAATGCATCTGGGTGTCGTTTTTATTGACACTGGTATTTTCTTCCTTATTATAGATTTCAAATCCAAACTACACCCTAAATGATTACTCACCAATTATATATAAGTTTAGATAATGGCCTGGTATCAAATGATATTGACATGATTGTGATAATTGTATTATTTTTAAGACGCTGCGATCTAAAGATAAACACATAATATGCGACGAAAAACCCTGATATTCGGCAAACATCCCTCACGGGTAAGATCGGTCGTCAGGCATTTTTTTCTACTCAAAATGATCGAGGAAAGACAACAAATCAAAACTGTCCAATAATATTCAAACCAAAATTTTCCAAAAAATTCTAAACAAAATTGAAAAATTTAAACACGGATTTGTAAATTCCGCAATGCAAATGAATCTGGGTGTACTTTAATTTTCTCCTTCCGTAAAGATAGTCGAACTGCGTATCCCTGGAACCTAGGAATACATATTATGAGCGTACAAAATCAGAATTAGGATGATCCCCTACTCTTAACGTGCTCGGGCATAGCTTTTACGACATGATATCCGAACCGCGGTGCGCTGTTTTATATATAGATGTCACGAGCCGAGTTAGCTCGAGTTCACTGAAACACTTTACTCTAGACAGACTTTAAATTAACAACACTTTAATATAACAGACGTAGCATAATATGATGAAATTGGCAAAGCAATGCGCTATCGCGGTCAGTGATCACTGATTACAGAAGAAGATTAAGTGCACTTATCGTTCGTATTTGTTTCAGGTACGGCGGTTTGCCATCCAACTCCGACGTATAAATATCAAGACAGTTCTCCATTTGTCAATGTCCTGTTATGAATCTGCCGCATATTCTTCGAAGTAAGGTTCAAACAGTTCAAGCAGTTATCCACTTTTCATGGTATATGTATCTGCCGCAGAGGTACCCTGGATTACAGTTCTCAAGTTCTCTGAGTATATTGTAACTCCATGAGGTGTAATCTTCCTGGGCTCTTCACTCTTGGTTTCATTCACGTCTATAATCCAGAACTCCGAATTGGCATTCGGCCCTTAGGCCCACAGCCCTTCCGTCCTGTTTCCGTCGTATTTCGTTCTGCCTTTCTTTGTTTTGTTTCCCTGTTTCCTGCCCTGCTGTTGCCTCGTTGTCACGACGCCCGCGTTGCGTATAATAGTCTATTTATAATCTTGGACCCTGACAATAGATTTCAAAGCCAAAATGCACCCTAGATTAGTAAACCAATTGCGTCAACAGTGTTCAAAACTAGATCTTATGCATTTAATTGCTATATGGGTTATTTTTATGAATTGATTTGATGATGAATAGCCTGTTATTTAATGATATTGATAGTATTGTGAGTGACAATAGTTTTGTGACACTTGTATCCCCCGGTTGTAACCCTTTCAAGAGAACTACGCTACGATCTTTACAAAAACACTCCTTGGGCGACTAACGTTCCTCTCAGGTAAGATCAGTCGGTCCGGATTTTTTTTCTTCTTTAAAATGATCGAGAAAAGGTTGGTGAATGTCCACACTTTAGGATATTCAAAAACAAATTCCAAAATGTTCACAAATTACAAAATTGTCCAAGAAAATATCAACCGTGTTTTTCAACACGATTTTGTAGACAAAATAGCGGAACAAAGTGTCGGTCGGCCCAGTAGAACAGCTTCTCTTTCGTCGCCTCATTAGTCATTACGCGATTGTTTATGTTTGTGGCCACGTACGATAATATTAAGTTGGCTGGCCCTCAGGCTTATCTCAACTGTTCCATTTCAAATTTAGAAATTAATGATTTTGGCCATATGGGACAAGAAAGGAAAGCATAGTTAACAATCAAACGTGTTATATTTTTTCATCATCAGACCAATGTTCCGATTATAACACAATCGTGCCAAAGGGCGTCACTGGAGGCGTATGCCAACTAGCATCAATGGCATATTATGAATTCTCGTCGTCTAGAGTAAAGTATACTATGACACTTGAGTCCTATGTTTTCCCACTTCTGTCTAAGCTCAAACTGACATCAGAAAATAACAGGTTATACCGAGTGGATTATGCGTGTCTTGTTTGGTGCACTTGATAAGAAAAGACGACCCTATGCCAATAAATTGCCAGTACATACGAGGGTCATTCAATAAGTTCTACCTCCTCATTCATACCATCGCTAATATGAATGTCAGCCTCATGACATTTGTCATGATTATAGCTCTGAATCATAGCTATACGTTTATAGTAAATGATAATTGATACCTATTTCATTTTTGTCATGATGCAATCAAAGCCAGAGAGAGATTTTGGACAACGGACACGAAAATTACCCCAAAGATAAATACATGTTTTTTTTCGTTTTCTCTCCGTATTGTATGATTAGGTATAACCGCCCGAATTAAATATTGAAAATAGAAAACAATGGATAATTTCTGAATATAATGCTACACTATCATGTATAAATGAGATTGTTGGCAATATTAACATTTTTAGCTTGCAAATAGTATTATATCAACTCGAATGTATTGACACGCCTTTAGCATGCTGGAATACTGATATTCAGTCGAATGTCCGTTGATACAAGTCAAGCCACAGTGATGCCTCGAATGTTAAATCTTAACATGATAGTAACTTGATCAGTTTTACTTATATGCTTATATGCGACATTTAGATTAGTTAATCAGGTAGTCAGTGATAGAAAAATAAATATTCGAGAGACTTGAAATATATCCATTTAGTCCTGTATAATGAAGATATATTAGTTCTCTTTTGCAGCGGTTCTCTAGGGTAGTGTTAAAATTGATGGCTGTCATGGTCTGGTTCAGGCTAATTAGAGGGAATTTTCTACCAACAAATCAGTCACTTGTATTGTTTAAGGTCTGTTCAAGAGATATTTGTAATTTAGTAATATGTAATTGACCGATAGGTACATTTTGTCTCTTAGAATTGGCCAAATGAATAGCACTTAGGATACATTTGGCTGTTTTTTACCCGTTTTCGTCGCACTAAATGGAAGTTTGGTTTTTACTGCATATCCAGAAAAGTACAATGAGTATTCAGAATAATCTACTATGATTTTGTAGCTGAGATTCAAAGCTTTAATTGTGGAATAGTTCATATGACTGGCTTGTATAATAGCAAAGTTATGAGGTAGGAGGTAGAACTTATTGAATGACCCTCGTATTTAACCCTCGTCTTGCGAAAGGGTGGTTGGGTGTATCGCAGTGGCGTATCCAGGGGAATAAAGCTTAACAAGACGGCTTCAGGAAAGTTTTCCATGACGATTTTAGATCAAAAACTTATTTATTTATTTTCTGCGCGTTTAAAACGTCAGACTATACCTTTTAAGTGTTAAAAATCACAATTTTTGCGCGCTTCGCGCGTATTAGTTCCAATGTTTTTCAATTCAATTCAACTCAATTTATTCAGCAAAATTAACATAACCAAATAATACTACAATATGAAGGAGAGGCTAGGACCCCATCCGCAGGTAGCTCCACTCGGTTTGCTCACTCCGCTCACAATGATACAACAGTTGGCCCCCATCAAAACACTCAAATCCTGTGAAAGAAACCTAAGTGATATATCATGACACTTTTTAGCATTTAAAGAGAGTCATGCACATACAATTTCTACTTTAAAATGGAGGTTATGCGAAATGTTCATATTTTAGAGGCCAAAAAACCCCATTTATGGTGTAGAATTTGGCAATTTCCGGTTCCCGAAATAATTTAATTGGAAATCCTCATGTTTATGACGTTATTGTGGCATCAAATGTATGACTGCTGGTAGTGTGGTTTAGTAGGAAGGGGGAAAGGTGCATCATATCTATCCACATGTATCAGACACATAAGCATGTAATTTATAATAGAAAACATCGAGGGTTTGCATCTACACCCTTTTACGGAGACCCTGTCACACAAAATATAATACGTTACACAGAATAGCTCAAAAGGACGAGGGTAAAGTTGTTTGTGTAATAAAAGTTAAAACATCGCATCGTCTTTCATTCCTTTATCGATCACAACCGTCGTAAGGTTACTAAGCAACTCATATATATAAGCAAACACATGTATCAAATAAAAGAACTTGTTCAAGTAAAAACGTTAGGGAGCACATCAAAACTCGACCGCGCGGCAAACCGCCGGTTCCGCCCGGTTAGGCCGCATATAATTGTTTAGAACAATAGAAACCGGCTGCAACCGCACGGAACCCCACGGAACCCCACGGAACCGGCGGTTGCCGGGCGGTCGAGTTTTGATGTGCTCCCTTATTTGGTTATGCTGAAAGTAAGCGGGGTTTTTTTGATGGAAAAGACACAAAATACGACGCTGATAGTTTTATAATATGACTGCATTTTAGCGAACATGCTAATTTTGATAATAGGATCTTTGAAATAATGTATGTTGTCATTTACATTACAGCTGACATTATAAGGGTTCTTTGTACGATTAGTCTAAATTCAGCTACCAAAACCGAATATTGAACTCTTGTCACGCTTGTTGTATTGGCGATTCCGTAATTTACATTTACTGCAAATAAAGAGCAATATTCCATTAGGGTGAACTCGATCGACTATAACCACAGTAGATAATGTATAGTGGTTTAGTCTGTAATTGAGATTATCATCTTTCAAAACCAAAAATTTTACTCACGATTGACAGTTTCGTGTGTTATGATCTACACACTTCCTCAGAATAACCTCTTCTGACCCGGAAAGCAGCACGGGTCAGAAGAGGTTATTCTGAGGAAGTGTGTAGATCATAACACACGATACTGTCAATCGTGAGTAAAATATTTGGTTTTGAAAGATGAAAATCTCAATTATTTGTTCCTGCAAACCTGATGAATTTATTCAGAGTTATAGTCTGTAGTTGTTAAACCACTACTACTAATAGACCTCGGCATTCTCAAGAGTTATCGCAGGATATTTGGAGTATTGAATGGCTAGTCCCTTTCATTGCATTGTAACAGGGTGTCCCAAAAGTCTATGTACGACTTTGAAGCTTTGTATTTCACAAAATATAAGTCGTATTGAAAATATGAATACATATTTAGAAAGAGGAGACGTGGGAAATCGTTTTGATACCAAACATTGGAGTAACATCTGCTTGTACAATGCCACCCTAGAAGTAAAATATGTATTACTGCAAAAATGTAATGTTATACTTCGGAGGAATAAAGTTCATGAATCCATACCTAATTGAGATTAACAAAAAGACGGGTAGAGTTGGTTACACGGAAAATGATCCGTCAATTGTAATATTTAAATGTTTACATTACAGTGATCCCATCATAATAACAAACTATATCACACATAATTTTCGTTTCTATAGTGAAATCTGGTTTAAATGTTTTCCATTTATACAGAGACGTGCTAATGCATAATTCTGTGAGCAGTTGATCTTTTAATCTCGTTTTCTGCGAAAAGTTGGCGAATAAATCTCTTTGGACTTTTGGCTACTGCATGTCTTATGACATCAATGTGACTTGTTGATATAACAGTCTGTTTCCTACCACATCGAGACAAATTATGCACAGTTCCTGTGTTAAAAAATGTATCCACCAACTTCAGAATGGATATTCTTCATGGTGCGCGTTTCACTTTGAAATGTTCTCTGAACTTTTGTTGAGTAAGTTGAACTGAATTTGTTTCAGCGTAGAACCATACAATTTGTATTCGCTTATTTATGCTGTAAACCATCTTGAATGAAGACTTTTGCTGTGCAATGTTGTCTTACTATGAATCCTTGTTACTTGTTCACAAGTAGTTTTAGAGAGAATAATAGAAGAGCCTTAAGTAGCGGTATACATGTTCTACTAACAGCAATGTTTAAAGTTTAAAGTTATATCTACGTGTGTAAATAATAATAAAATATGAAATAATATGAATAAAGGGGAGATCATATTATTTTCATTTCCTGACTGAGATTCGACTCCCGAGCTACAACATGTGTAAGCAATTGAGGGGTTGGCTTTTAACATAACGTCCAGTCATCTATGATCCTGTTACGCGTGAGGCACTGAGCAATTCTTGTACGGAACACTATTATTATGTGTCCATCAAACGTGCTATAACTTTCAAGTATGTAGAGAGGGTTTTTTTAAAACGAAATATGCTTCTCAAATTCTTAGCAATCATATGAGGAGATTTTTGTAATTTAATTAATTTATTCATAATTGTTATTCAAGTCGCTCGGTTAGCAGAAGATCATTACTTTTTTTTGTAATAGGACACCCGAACTCCATCAACACTTTCAAATTTTGAAGTTTAAATATCATCTTCAACCGAAAACATCTGAAATACCGTATAACGATATGGTAGTTAGAAAAGTAACACGTTTGATCACCAATTTCTATATTACTCTTTTCTTTTAAGCCACATGTAGTTTACATTCAAAGAAATGTGCTGAATTCTACTAGTTCTATATTTACTTAGGTACAATGTATTATACGGGACTTCCGGTTAACGCCATATGACTAAAATAATATATAGACCTCACCACTTTTTACTTTGCTTTAAAATAGAGAAAAGCATAATAAATCAGACGTCTCCTTTATCGTGCCATATCCATAAATGAATTAATGACCGTATACATATATACAGCCATGCACCATGAATATGAATGAATCTTCAACATGTGTCACGTTCGATGAATTTGAATGTTTTCAATGGTAGAAGTTACTAAGGGCGGTATGCATGATTTGTCAACGTCCCATTGTTGTTGTTACATTTCAATTTCTCTTTTTAAATTATTCCATATGGTCACGAAAGGCTGTTTCGTGCTTGTGCACTCCTCATGTGGCAAGATGGCAAACATCTGGACTAATGTGAATTACTTTTATAATGTATTTATTTTTGTTTTGCCTTGGTATGGAGCACTCTGATCCAAGTGATCTATTCCTGTTGTATTTTACATTTAGGTATTGTGAAATTCAGGTTAATACCTTGACAAAAATAATATATATAGAACTCACACCTTTTAGCTTTGCTTCAAAATAGATAAATACATACTAAATCAGACGTATCCTCTATCTTGTCACATCCATAAATGCATCAATGACTGTATACAAATGTACGGCCATGCACCATGAATATGAATGAATCTTAACATTTTCCAAGAGTTAGTTATTAGTACCATATACATAACAGATTTTCAGAAACCTTTCCAAACTGTCGAAGTTTATCTATCAGGAATCACTGAACCAATACTAGACATGTTGTACTTTTAAAATGCATTTGTCTATTCACTATTGTTAATATTTTTGGAACATTTTGTGAAATGTTGGAACTGTCGTCTGCAGACGACTGCCGATGGCAAGTGTTAATGCAATGCATGTGTCAAATTGTTACGTTCTAGGATTGAATCTTTTGAATATGGAATAAGTTAATAAGGTTTCTGGAGGGGTAGGCATGACGTCCCAATTCTGTTGTTCAGCTATATCTAGTTTATTAACAATGCTGTGACTTATATATAGTATTCCTGTGACCGTAAAAAGACTTTCATAACTTCTCTCCGTCTGACGTTGCAACTAAGGCATATAAGTCTCTCGGATAAGACAATCGAAATTTACCTTTTATACATGCAACGTTTTGTTGATTACAAACGCTCAAGCGAGACAAATATTACACATCACTATAACATCAAATTTGTGTGGTTTTGCTCCACTAAATTTGACGACGTTTGGTATACTTTAGCTCGGATATGATAAGGCACTCATAAAGATTCTCTGTGTTGATACTAATTCTAAACCAATTCACTCTATACACTAACCTACCAACCGGTTACTAACACCTCAGACAATCTTGAGAAGCATTAATTGAAAACGTGACTATGAAACATACTCGAAGACCGTGTTTGAATTGCAATTAGGACAATGGCTATTAGTTCAAGGTAGCGACGCATTAGGTGCACACACAGCACTATTTTGTTCACAAAGACTACCAAACAAATGAGAGAATAGGTTCATCAGGAATCCAAGGAAACATAATTAGAAGATTCATAAAATAATTCCAAAATTGAACTTACTGTTCCAGACAGTTTCGACGTCCGATCGGATGTCTTTCCCAATGGTGTATGACGACCGTTGATCCGGTGTTACCAGAAGTTCAATTTTGGAATTATTTTATGAATCTTCTAATTATACCAAACAAATGGTTGTCAGAGTATACAGCTTCTCAAACCCGTTTGCTACGAGCTTTGCTTGAGTGCACACCCATGTATGCAGACTCCACCCTATTATTTGTATCCTAGTGCACGCTTCCCTGCATCAATACGATACCAAGTTTGTCGGCCCTAGCAACAGAGTACAGTAGGCGCTTCAACTTTTGAGCAAATTAGTGCTGTACAATTTTGTCATGGCGTCCGATATTTTTTTTAATTTTAAATATGATGGATACCTGTTATTGTTAAAACAACACAATCCATCATATTGAGTAAAAGCTATGTTACCGCGATTTTCATCACCGTGTGAACATTTCAGTGATCAATTTGTATTGTAATGGCATAAGTATATATATTTAAAGAGAAAATAATTTTAAAAAAAATCGTATAATTTGCGGGAACATACATTTCACTGGTATTTACCAACATCACCTGTCTCCATCAATTAATTTATCAAAATATAAGCTACGTAAATAGTACTCAAAAGTCTGATATTTGAAAACACAACCACGTGTGATCATGTATCCCAGATTACCTTTACTTACGTTGTGTGATAAATGGGGTTTCAAAATGCGCGGGAGGAAATGCCTGTTCTTTCCCACTTGTTGAATTGCTTGAGGTTCCTAAGAAATTAACACAGGACGCCTCAAAAAAGTGGACACTTTCATTTTATGCAGCGTTTATTTAAAAGAAATTGGCAACATATGCAGCAGGGGGGGGGGGGGGGGGGCGGTAACTTAGGTCAAGATATCAACGCATACAACATTTAAAGCACGTCTATATCAGTCATGTCTGCTTACGTCCCCATCATCTATCATCCGTTTAAAAGTTTATGTCAGTCCGCGGTTTTTAATTAACTTTCCGAAACCCTACTTGTGTAAAATAACCTTCGATCTCAAGGTGATCAGGTAATTTTAAGATATATTTTGATAACTTTCGCCTTGTGAAAGTTGATATTCAATCAGTCAGTCATGCAAATATATCGCGTGTCATAAGAAAACAATATATTGCAATATATATACAATTGCCTGCGGTTTTTGATTTAGTTAATAAAATCATACTTCAGTGGCAACTGACCTTTACGATTTCAATTATTAATTATAAGGTTATCTTACAATATGCTTTCGTCTACTGAAATTTGATACTCAATCATACATACGAGATAGCCAGGAGGGGGGGGGGGGGGGGGGGGGGGGGTGGGGGGAGGTCTAAGGGCACGTACCCCTGGGTCCCTGGCACACAAAAAGGAGAAGAAGACGAACGAGGAGGAGAATAACTGGGTACAAGTGAGTAAAGGGGAGTTTGTTGTTTGTTTGTTTTTGTTTACTTTTCTACATACAATAGTGTACACCCCCTCCAGGCAATAAGTGTTGTATGTCCCGGCCACTGGTCTCCGCCATGCAGGACCCACGTGGCAGGGCTTACGACCGATTTAGAAAACCCATCCAAAATAGTCAATGTAATAAAGAGAAATACATGCCAGAAGAGACATGCCTTCACAATAGCAGAGAACCTTTATTAGTATACCGATATACTCTATCACAGCTTTCCCCAGCTTTCCTAGGGAAAGCTGTGTCAATGAATGAAATTCATTGTTATAACAACAAAGTAACACAGCTTTCCCCAGTAAAGCTGGGGAAAGCTGTGATAGACTCGGTATGAGCCTCTACATCTCTAACATCATGGCGCTGTCTCCGTAATGCCGCAGTCACATTAGGTGTGTTGGATCACTATTTGCCACCGTGTGATAAAATGGTGCGTACGGCAGAACACGGTGAGGACACACGGTGGGCCGTTTCCCGTCTGTTGATCACGTTCAGGGGACTTTTCCGGCCATCCGCGCCGCGGTGAACGTCAAGAGCCCAGTATGAGGACGCTATAAGGACGAAGAGCCCGTGAGACTTTAAAGTAGAAACACAATGGGTCGTAATTAAAGCGCCGTGAAAATGTGATAAGCGGGATAGGAGCGTAGAAAGAGCTACCTTGTTTTTAAAAAAATACACATTTTAGAAGTTTTCCGCGCTCTTCCTGCGTGTTTGGGACCCTCTCCCGCTCTAGCCAGTGTCCACTGCGTCCCCAATTTGTTCTTATGCGTTTGCTTGGCGCTGTGATACTTTTTTCAGCGCAACGCAAGCTCAAGGCCTAATCGCCGTATGCGTTACAGCCCTATTACAAAAGCAGAGTCTATTGAAAGAACAATTTAACCAAATAAAAAGAACGCGTGTAACACCTGTTGGAAAATATTCAACCACTAATACCCCTTTAGCTTCATAATCGATTTTGGTCGATTGTCCGTTGGCTCAAAATTGTCACCCGATACTATTTCATAGTTTAATGCCTTATGCGTGATGTGCATCGCTCATTTATTGTTATATACATCACTGTAAATTCATTCCACGCTCGCTCTCATTCTGCAGTTCTACGATTGGTGAGACTTAATGTTTTCAGTCATTTCGATAGGTTATCAGCTCATAAGACACCAGCAAAGCAAATAGTCAGGATCTATTACGAGATGTTATGTATTACATGTCCAACTTCTGCCATGGTTATCTTGGCCCTTGGTCTTGGTTATCACAATCTGGATAGCACCCAGGAAGAGCGCGAAAAACAGTTTGCAATTGTCAATTTTTAAACCAAGGTAACTAAAACCCTTTTCACAAACGTCTAATGCACACAGAGCGCTGAAGCCACTGCCGGACAATTTACAGATAGGGTGAACAACTAGTATTGAATCTAGTGACAGGGAACTTGCGGCTGAGTTATCTGCATTGACTTTGCCGGCAAACAGGTGTTGTCAATTCAATCCCGCGTAATTTTGATAAAGAAGATGAGTTGCTCTTCAGATAAAATCTCCCAATCTCCTAATATTCAGGTGGTGTCATAGCCAAGTATCTTGGTTGATATAACTTTTACTCGATCTAGGCCAAATGTTTTGTACCTAGGTTTATACAAAAAATGATGATTGGATTATTTCGTTTTTCTTACAAATCAATACGTAGAACTTATTTCTTTTATTTTCATATTTCCTTTATTTCACGTGCAAATAAATCCAACCAAACTCATCTTGGTTCAGTCTTATGCCTAAATAAGTCTTTCACACGCATAACTAAGAAATGTACTTATAATTAAGAATGTTTTAATAGATCGGGGTTATTTTTGGTGTTCATTATAAAAATGGAAACATATAAAATGTGAAACTTGACTATCAACTAAATTATGAATAGGTAAAATGACAAACATAACATTTTTTATTCGGAAACTGGCCCTTCGATGCCTCTTGATACTTTTTCAGCGCAAGCGCAAGGTATATAATATTTATGATTGCCGTAAGTGTGACAGCCATTTATTAACAACTATAAAAGTACCACTGTTTCATCATTGGTCAAAATGGGTTCCTCTAACGCCCAATCTAGAAGGTCCAAAATCGAAATCGATACGGCAGAGTTTATGAGTCTACTATAAGAGCTACCTTGTATTAAAGATTTGACAAAGTTTTGGACAGTTGTCCGCGCTCTTACCGAATGTTATTCGTGTTTTCATACTTTTCAGCGCAATGCAAGCGCTGGCTTGATCGCAGCAGAGTGAAAACAAGCGCGGAGCTCTGTCTGGCGTTCAAGAGTGACCATGAGGACCCTTCGCCCGTTCTAACCAGTGTCCACTGCGTCACCCACTGGTTCTTAGTGACCTTTTAATTGGCCCTTTGATACTTCTTGATACTTTTTCAGCGCAGTGCAAGCGCAAGGTCTGTAAGTGTAATTTTATTTTGGTATCTCATGTCATCAATAGTTTGGTCAAATAATACATAACCCTATCCCTCTCGCTATGGCCGCGAAGGAGACCACAGAGACCGTGTTGGCATGGGCACCAACAGTCTTAAGCTGCCGAAAGACACGTTGTAAATATTATATATATGTTGGCCCATAAAAGTATGATTCTATTCAGAACCTATAAAAAACGAAACTCAATTCAATATAATATAATAATATATTTCCGTTTTATAATCTTTATGCTGGAACAATAAAATAATTTGGTCGTGGACTCCCATTGGCCCTCTCAAATTTAACATTCAGTTTCCCCCACACAGGTCTATTATTGAATAGTATATTAATTTAAATTCTGGTTGATAGTGATAGGCCACCCATAACTGAGATTGGTCAGTTTTATAGCCAGCTGTCACTTCACTGTCAGATCATATTTATTTCAACAGATAAAGGGTAAAACACCAAGATTGATGCCTCAACGTAAAATAGTCTGGTCGCTTATTAATTGCTTGCTATATACAAGATAGTGAATATGCTAGTGCCTACCCAACACTAGAGCAGGGTCTCTGCTAATAATTTTCAAATTTTCAGAGGATTATACATTTTACCTGTCATTTACCACGACGAAAATGTCCCAAAAGTCAGTGGGTGGCAGGGCATTTATTTATTCGGATTGTATGCCTGAGTTTATTTTCATGAGAACTACATGTATGTCAGGTTAGATGTTATTGTCGATTTCCTATTCAAAGTTCACCAATGCGTACGCATTTTATGCGACGTTGTTGTTAGATGTATCAAGATTATCGCGAGTGGGATTTACGATTGGGAGTGTGTTCTATATACACTAGCAACCAAAAGTATTGGGACACCTTGCAAGCTGCAAATTTAGAGAATACACTGGGAATCTATTAAACTAATGTGTTAGCTTTTTGGTATTCTAGAGTTATAAAATTAATGGAAAGTTCTTAAAAGCTTGTTACAATAAATTTGGGATGATATTCCCAGGTCATATGGGTGCTATGAGAAAGTACGGAGAATTTGGTTGGTTTCCATTTAAAATACGAAAGTAAAGGTGTAAAAATGAAACTAAATTTCCCTCTTAAATATCTTATTTTGAAGATGAATGAAGAGATCAGGTATCAATGTATGTGAGAGATTAAAGACTAGTGATAATATTGGGATTAGCTTTACTTGAGTGAATACAGTGACAAACAATTGAGAAGGTTTTTTTTAAAAGGAAGTCAAATGTGTGAGACTACCCACCATAGGATAACATAATGAGGTTGATGAATTATTCATGAGCTATTTCCAACGGGATATTTGTATGGGGATTTCAAGAAGGCGCATGTTTTCTTCAATTCCATGGAATTGAATTAGCAGATTTGTATTTATTAATGATATTTATTAATAAGAAGAGATTCAACAACACATTTGTTCAACTTGTAAGTGAGATATTACACTCCAAATTGAATATATGGAATGATTTTGGCACCGTAACTAAGTGTCCTAATACTTTTGGTTGCTAGTATTGTGACGTGGTTTTAGGGATAATACTCGCATGGCGGAGAGGGGATCAAAACACACAGAATGACTATAACGGATATAGCTTCCAAGTTATTTATATATACATTTTATTAATTCATCATAAATAGTTCACTTACTCATATTATAAACGAACACAGCACCCAGCATCTAGACTATCCTAAAGAAATGACATGACACGCATCAATCGTGAGCTTCTGTAATTCAGAGCTCACCAGTCCTGTTGTGTGAATAGAAAACTATATGGCCTAAACTTATGAGGTGTTGTCAGCGTGGCACGAAGACTTGGATTGGTCAGAGATATTGTCGCGTAGACTGAATGAGATTCAGAATACGGAAGTACGGTGTTGCCATTTCAAGTCAATCATGGCCTGAATTCTAGATATGAAAATACCTAATAGAATTAATAATAATATTAATAATATCAATATAAATTTAAATTTAGCGTCACAACATACGCCCTTCCTAACAAAATTGACACCTGACAATTTAACTTAAAGAATGCTGGGTGAAATATTTATAAAAGAAACTGATATCTTTATCATATATAGAAACGAATTATTTATTTCGTCACAACATTTAACATGTGCTTTATCCATGTTTCCGTCTGCCAAATTGACGGCATCTAATATCAGGTTGTATAATTTTAACTCTCAGAGAATGTTATTTTATTTTTAAACGAGTGGCCTTAAATATAAATTTATTATTAATCTTCTGCGACGCCAAACCTGTGGAAACCTGCGACCGTATTAACCCGGAATTCACGTGAAAAATTCCAAGTGATTACGCTCACACGGTAAAGAGGGATTTTTTCTGAACAAACACGCATACGGGATATCCCTTAAATGGCCTAACACAAACACACACTCTCATACATAATCCTCGGATTAACGTGTGCGTCTAAAGGTTTCATCAAAAGTTGAAGCGCATAAGAATTGGAAAATTTCCTTCCAATTTCGATGTTTCATACGGAAACATATTTTCTTATTTCAAAGAAATCACGTTTTTGTGACCCTTTAAAATTAAATAGTCATCAATGGTGACTATATATTATGTGTACACAACAAGACAATACAGGACAGACAAAACAAGACAAAGGTAGCACTACTGAAATATTTAGTAATTTACATTAAACTTTCTTTTGTTTGCGTCTATTCATGTGAGACTAATGTTGCCAGAAAACCTCACAACATATGCCTCTTCCGAAAAGATACAAATAAATATAACACTTATTTGATCATACTGCATTTCCGCATTTTTGCTCAACTATATAAATTCAAACTTTCTACATGAAGAATATCATTGTGTGCCATTCTTTGCAACAATCATTTCTATATACAAATTAACGAAAGTGAACACACACTTTCAGGCAATGTTGCCCAAATTACAAATTGCTCTCATTCAACAATTTTATCAAAATAACACATTTTGTGTCATAAGAATTGTAATACTCATACCATGACATATCTCAGCCTACGGACTATAAATTTTATTCATATACTTCCTCTGTGTTCTCTATACTTGTA
This sequence comes from Ophiura sarsii, assembly GCA_035610835.1. Lineage (NCBI taxonomy): Eukaryota > Metazoa > Echinodermata > Ophiuroidea > Amphilepidida > Ophiuridae > Ophiura > Ophiura sarsii. The sequence continues at coordinate 49,011,890 of CM069447.1, read as the reverse complement.
CACTTTTCTCAATACTACTTATTTATTTGCTGTTTCAGACTCTGTTCCTGCAATGATTCTTGCCCGCTGGCTTTACATCTTGCCAGTAATTTTGACTGGGTTAGCTTTCAGAGATTCTAAAGCGGCCGCGTTTAGGTTAGTCTCTGGTTCCCAAGTATTTCTTGAATTTGGGAAGCCCTGCCATTTTATCAAATACTCAAGACGTTTATTTTTAAAACGTCCCCTGAGAATACGCTCTATCACATATTCTGGAGTTTCATCTTGAATAGGAGGCAAACCTGGAATAATTGGAATCTGATTCTTGTCAGACTCGTGGGTAGCCAAAAGTTGTTCAAATATATCATCAGGACAATCGTCTAGAACTAATCCTGGAATTGGATCTCTATTTTCAGGATCCACAGGGGGAGTATCATTGCTTGGACGGACAAATCTATTATATGCAAATTTCATACGGTTAACATGTACAGTAGATGTTACCAATTTGTTGTTCTCAAGATTTCGCACCTTGAAATTTACAGGACCAGTCTGTTCGACTAGTAGAAAGGGTCCCGCCCAGAACTTTGAGAGTTTACGTGACAATCCTTGTTGCAATGCAGGTATATAAATCCAAACTGAATCACCAACTTGATATGGAACATCTTGCGCACGATCATCAAAACGCTCTTTCATTTTGGCTTGATTACGTTCAGCATGACGTTTTGAAATGTCCCTAAATACTTCGAGTTGTGATACTAGATTGTGAATGTGCTCACGAAGTGTCTTATCTGGATATTTGCATTGTGCTAGGAGTGTAACGTCTATCGGAAGTCTTGCCTCTCTACCATACAACAAGAAGAAGGGACTAAATCCGACTGAATTTTCAGCGGGAGTTGTTCTATAGGCAAATTGTATAGCTGTTATGTACTTATCCCAATCGCTTTGGTATTCATTGACATAATGTGAAATGGTATCCAGAATTACTGCATTAAAACGTTCCTGAATTGCATTGCATTGTGGATGATATGAACTTGTATTCAGTTTGTGAGTGCGCATAATACGACAAACTTCCAATACAATCTTGGAGAGGAAATTTTGACCTCTGTCGCTCAACAAGGTTTGAGGACAACCATGTTCACAAATTACATAATCAAAGAATGCGCGAGCAATGGTTGACGCATCAGTAACTTTCAATGGTACCAAAATTGGCCATCTAGTACAATGATCTGAAAAACAGAGTACATAGCGATTACCTGAAGTGGTAATAGGTAAAGGACCTAAAATGTCAACACTTACTCGTTCGAAAGCGCCTGGCACTTTCATAGTTACCATTGGGGCTAGTACTTTATGTCTATGAGTTTTTCGTTGAGAGCAAGAAATACATGAACGGACCCAGTTGTCTACGTCACGATACATGCATTTCCAAAAGTAACGTTGACGGATTCTATTGTAGGTTCGCTGAAATCCAAAATGTGCGGCTAACACGTGATCATGACAGTTATTTAGAACTGTATCAATTAATTGCACGGGTATATACAAACGATGGACATTTCTTTCAGGCATGTGCCCTTTAGCAGGAGTATGCCAAATGTGATACAACAACCCTTCGTGTGCATAGTACTGATCAGCCTGTAAAACTACATTCCTAGCCTTAACAGCATTATCTGGCAATTCATCGTTTTCCAGATATTGCAACATTGATCCCGCAAATATATCCGTCAACAAAACTTGTTTGAATTTGTCTAAGTTGAGCTCATTTGGAAAGTTTGGAATATTTAGCTTGACTGAATCTTTGTCATTCTCAACACGTTTCCCTTTTTGAAATCGAAGATTTCTAACCACGTTTACTGTAGGACGAGAGTTCACATCATTACTAGGATTTTGTATGATGTCGCTCACCATCTCGTCTAATCCCGACTTTACCCAGGCTACCTTATTAACTTCTACAGCATCAGTGACTTTGGAATGAGAATGATTGCAATCAGTACAAATATCCATTCTGTCATAATCTATTCTACTTAATGCATCAGCGTTGCCATTATGGCGTCCACGAATGTGAATTACATCAAACTTATATGACTGCAGTTTAAGTGCCCATCGCGCTAATCGACTTCCGGTATTTTTGTTTATACCAAAGAGCCATTTCAAAGCGCAATGATCAGTTACAACAGTGAATTTGATACTATGTTGCAAATATGGAGCATATTTCTTGATTCCCTCGACAACTGCCAAAGCTTCAATTTCTGTAACAGTGTAATTTCTTTCCGCATCATGTAATGCTCTTCCACCATAAGATATCACACGTTCTTTGCCCTCCTGCTTTTGGGCCAAGATAAAACCTAAACCAGTACGACTAGCATCGGTTTGCAATATGAATTCTGTGCCATCGAACTTTGGATATGCTAGAATTGGTGGCTCTAACAATTTTCGTTTGAGCGTTTTGAATGCTTCTTGACAACTTTGATCCCAAACAAAAGATACATCTTTTCTAGTTAAATTGGTTAGTGGTTCAGCAATTTTGCAAAAGTCCTTTATGAACTTTCGATAATATCCCACAAATCCAAGAAAAGATTTGACTTCGGTTACTTTGGCAGGAGTTGGATAATCTTGGACAATTTTCAATTTTGCTGGATCTGTTGCTACACCATCTTTGTTCACTACGTGACCTAAATATTTGACCTCAGTTTGACCAAAAGTACATTTCTTAGGTTGTAATTTTAGACCAGCTGCGCGCAACCTATCGAAAACTTGCCTTAAATGGTCCATGTGTTCGGAGAAAGAACTACTGAATATAATTATGTCATCTAAGTAACAGAGAACGAATTTCCAATTCAAACCTCTCAAAACTTCTTGCATAGCTCGTTGGAAAGTGGCTGGGGCGTTATGTAAACCAAATGGCATTCTTTGGAATTCATATAGGCCATCTTGAGTGATGAATGCAGTTTTAGATTTGGAACTTTCTTCCAAGCCTATTTGCCAATATCCAGCCGCAAGATCAAGAGTTGTAATGAAATTTGGTTTGGCTGCACCTAAACTATCTAAAGCATCGTTTATGTTAGGTAACGGAAAGTTATCGCGTGCGCAAATCTTATTCAAGGCTCTAAAATCAATTGCAAATCTATAAGTATTTGGGTCACCAGCTTTAGGTGTCATGCATACTGGAAAGGACCAAGGACTTGCCGACTCCTTTATAATGTCTTGTTCTAACATTTCGTGGACTTGTCTACGTACTTCGGCTTGAATGTGAGGAGCTTGCCTATACGGTCTAGATCTAATAGGAGGGTGATCACCAGTGTTAATAGCGTGTTTAACACGGGAGTAATTACCAGTAGGACCCCCTTTTACTTGAAATATATCAATATATTCAGTGAGTAAACCATTGATTTCAGATGCTTCAGTACCTGACATGTGATCAGTATTTAAATTCACTTTTGAAAGGACTTCCTTTACTGAATCTTGTTTACTGTTTACATCGCTAGCTACCGCGGATGCTTGCCTTATATTAACATTGTTAACATTGTTTTTCTCAAGATCGGGGAAGGAGTGAATCCTATGCGGGTCAACGAGAGAAAAAATGCCCAATTTAGTACGAGGGTACAAAGTTATTGGTTCATCAGTAGTATTCATAACTAATAAATGAATACAGTTATTCTGTACACTAGAAGCAGTATTCGCGATCAATACACCTAATGCAGAGACACGCCTACCTCCATGAGAGAGACCAATTGTATTGAATGGCAATTTATTTGACAGTCTTGCGCACACAACAGACTGAGTGTGAGCAGGAATTTCCTGTTTCTCAATGACAAGTATTTTACTCTCCTTAGCAAGTCTTAGTGTACGAGATTCACAATCTATTCTTGCGCAGTGCCTGTTTAAAAACTGAGACCCAAGTATGATACGTGTACTTAAGTTACGAGCAATATTCATAGGTACAGGAAATTGTGTGCCATTGACAGATATGGACAAAACTATGAATCCAGTAATTTCCAAACTACTACCATTTGCTGCGCGTGCTTCAGCTACACGTGATTTTTCTATAGAAAAACGCAAATTGGAAAGATTAGCATGAAACCAATCGTGATCAATAATGTTGACAGATGCACCTGTATCAATCAAACATTGAACAGGGTTACCATTAACAAATGCTGCTATGGTATTCAACGTAGACAAATTAATCTCAATATGCGCTTGTGAAAAACTGGAATTCGATTTTTGTCCAAATGTCTGTCTGTTCAAATCAAGAGGTACACGGTTTGCATTGCCATTTCGGTCTACACCTCTTACATGTTCAAATCTTTGAAACCTTAACCCATCTACATGTCGTGGAACATGTTTCTTTTTCTGTCTAGCAGATGGGTTTATTAGTTTAAAGGATTCCTATTTACGTCAAATTTGGCATAGCATTTTCTCCACCCATGTCCCACACGACCACACCTATTGCATACTAATTTTCTGTACGATCTATAGGGGGCCTGTGACTGCCTTGGTTGATTCCAAGTTTGACTATGTTGATGCCTAGGTTGAGAGGAACTACTTATACTATCTGAATTGTAAGTAGGCCTACGATCTAACGGGGAAGAAAAAGAGACATGTTTGTCGTGTTCTAATTTCTCCATTCTGGTGGCTATATTAGACACGACTCCCGTCAGTGTGTCCAGAACAGAATTAATGCTATTTACCTGGGGCTCAGTATTTTGTGACTGTGCGGGTGCGAATAATGAGTCATTTGCCGTTTGCTGTACTGAAATTCCCAATCTCGCGGCGTCTAGTGCTTGTTTAAATGATTCAGGTTCTTTTGAAAACACAAACGCTCTGACAGAAGGCAAAAGACCGCGAACAAAAATAGATAATTTTTCTGCTTCAGATTTACCAATCTGCTTGCACCATCTTATTATTTCACAAGCATAGTCGTCAAGTGTTTCTGATGTCAATTGCTTACGCGACAACAGCTTAGATTCGACGCTCCATTTCCAAGATGAACCTTCGAAATTACTTTTAAGTAAATCTTTAATCTTGGTTATGGTATTCTTATCTGTATCAGGAATTGAATCCAAATAGACGCGAGCATTTCCATACACTTTTGTTTGTAAGGCAAGTATAGATTTTGGCGCGGTGTAATCTCTCAGATCAGCATACGTCTTGAATCTACTAATGAAGTTATCTACGTCATCATCTGGATTACCAGAATATTTAATATCGCAATTATGCATATCATATTTAGCCATATTTGCTACGTCAAGTTCAACCTCCTCTATACTATTAAGTGATATAACAGACTTACTATCACTATCACTATCGCTATCGCTATCGCTCATTGCCTTTTTAACAATCTATGTCAAAATCACCAGCTAATTCCAAAGAGAATTCGGAATTTAATCAACAACAAAATTTTAGTCAATCTCAAGTTCAAGATCAAAATTCAAGTTCAAATTCAATCAAAATTTGAAAAATCTGAACATGAACCAAGTTTATTAATTATTAAACTTGATTAAGATTATCAATTAAAATTTATTGATTATGATTGATGATTAAATTTAATTAATAGACTAACAATGAACTTAATTGATGAAGTTTAAATTCACCAATGAGAAAAAAATTAAAAGCTCAATGAAATCCAAGTCAACAATTTAAAGTTGACATCAAATTAAATGAATAAAGTCCCAAGTTACAGCTGAATATATAAAATATTTATTCAATTGCAGTGCAGTGTATCAATATTATGTATCTTGATTTAGAAATCAGTCCATTCAAAAATAAACAAGATTTATTTCATCCGAAGAAATTGTCTGTCTGAAACGCACCTGTCCAGTAGAAGAGCTTATAAAATCTTCACAATAGAATTTTACCGCGCTCGAGAATTTCAATCTCGGATTAAATTTTTTTTTCAATGGATATCAGACCGTGGTCATGCACTTTTGAACCAGATTATCAGAGACTTGCAAATCGGAACAATTACATGTATATAAAAGACTTTATCGACTTGCCACGTTGAACATGTAGAATGCGCCCATTATTGCCAGCGTAAATAAGACCTAAATATTGATAGGCCATACTACATGTATTTCGTGTATACTATTTTAAACACAATTTTAATAGACCTTTCTGGGTCTATAAAACAAATTTCAATAGACATATAATTAAATTTCAGCAGTGCATACCAACAAAATGCTACCTGAATTCAAACCCTCTCACCACGCTGAGTTATAGTCGTCGACACTGGATGCGATGAACAACAAAATACATATACAACTTTGTAGCTACAGTCCTAATTATTCAAAATGAAGGGGGCTGGTAAATTGACCGGAATAATAAACATTGATATAGGAATATCAAAAAAGACGGAATTCTCCACCAGATATTGTGACGTGGTTTTAGGGATAATACTCGCATGGCGGAGAGGGGATCAAAACACACAGAATGACTATAACGGATATAGCTTCCAAGTTATTTATATATACATTTTATTAATTCATCATAAATAGTTCACTTACTCATATTATAAACGAACACAGCACCCAGCATCTAGACTATCCTAAAGAAATGACATGACACGCATCAATCGTGAGCTTCTGTAATTCAGAGCTCACCAGTCCTGTTGTGTGAATAGAAAACTATATGGCCTAAACTTATGAGGTGTTGTCAGCGTGGCACGAAGACTTGAATTGGTCAGAGATATTGTCGCGTAGACTGAATGAGATTCAGAATACGGAAGTACGGTGTTGCCATTTCAAGTCAATCATGGCCTGAATTCTAGATATGAAAATACCTAATAGAATTAATAATAATATTAATAATATCAATATAAATTTAAATTTAGCGTCACAACACTAGTGTTAGTGTAGTAATGCCTCATTATTGCTGTTCTTTATTATTTCTTATGTTACTTGCACACATCTTATTTTACACGTAGCAAACATACCTCTTTTCTAAAGTTAAGAAAGTATCCATAATATCTGGTGACGGATCATCGAGGTAATGCGATTTTTTCGATATGAACTTGATTGATATTGTCTAAACCTTGCGCAAACGCTCAGTTTCTTAGGAAGTTTAGATTTTGAAAATACAATTTTTTTTGTAACGATAGTAGATTTCAAGTTTTTGTCGAAATTATCCATTATGAAAAACTATAAAGTCACTAACCCTTTTAAACGTTACAGTGTTTCTGAAATATTATTCGCATTATTTATTGCACCCTCTTCGTATTGATAACAATCGATTGTTGTGTGCATCGAAACAAAGCTTTTATTGAATAGGGCAGAATTTGTTTTGCTTGAGTGGTTTTAACCTTACTAACTTTTTTGAATATAACTTATGGGGTGTTCATTGTTTGAACAGCTGGTAGTGCCAGAGAGAATAGCTGTAAAGATGAGTTATAGCCAAATATGAATATACGTTTTTTGTCGATTTTCGATTATGTCTTGCCACAGCGGAACAAAAAGAGAAAACTCAATGAAATTAACAGAATAAGTATAAAACATTTCACCATAAATCGTAAGTATGTACATTTGAAACACTATTCGTTTTATATTTTGTATATGTTTTTGAAACCCGGTGTAGATCATTCTGGGATAATTGGATTCTTATCACAAGAAACATAATAACAATTCAAAAATCGTCATTACGTTCCAGTTACCTGTATAAATTGAGCCCGAGTTTGGGATATTTTCTGACAGGTTGAACTGGCCATGAAGCTTGTATTTGCGTGTGAATGGTGTGAACACCCTGGACAAACTATCGGGACGACCCAAAATGCAGTCTACACTCCGAGATGTGCCTTGCCACATGTGTTGACCTTTAGCCCCAATAGGCTATTTTTTTTAAAACGGCTCTATTTAGTCTATATAGTAACGTCTATCAACATTTAATTTTACAAAATCTGAAATAGCAATAATGTTTGAAACAAATTGAAGTTCAAACATTGACTTTCTTAACACAAATTTCAAATGTCGCGTGCTTGGGCTCTTAGTTCCCCAAAGATTTGGTCGATCCAACACCATTGACCGTGTGATTGCTGGGGGACCTTGAGAATGGTCAAGGCAAAGTACAATATTGACACATGACTTTTCTAAAACTAAAATCTGCTCTAGGGATATTATATTGTGACTTTCTTTTCGAAATCTTGAACTTTTGATTTTACAAACTTTGAAATATCACTAATTTTTATAACAAATTGAAGCTCAAAGTTCCAGTTATAGTAAATGTGGTGGGGTTAGGACGCAACCTGAACTCTAAATCCAGCAATATACAGCAATAAGTTGTAGAGAAGAATGTGAGGACATGATCTTCAACAACCATAAGTTGTTAAAGGTTTGGGCTAATATAGTCCCGGGGGAGGGAGATAGTCATGCAGAAAAGGAGAGATTTTATATTCCAAACCTGCATGTATTGCATGCGTAAGCACTGATGAATGTTAGGAGAGAGATAATTTCTTTCTAATATTCGTCAATAGAGGGTAGTATAATTAAATGTTGCTTTATATTTCTTTTATTGCAGTCAACGGGAGGATATAAGTATATAACCAGTAATTAAAACATAACTAGTTGCCATTTCATATGAAATCTCAATATACCCAGGAGAATGTGTCGAAAAAAACCACTTGTAACATGCAAAGATAAGGTACACCATAGATAGTCGTCATCCCAACCCGTCTAACAATATTCAAATAACACAAAAGGTTCCTGACCAGGTGGCGATATTATTTACCGTACACAACATTTAATACCTTGACGGAATAAAGCGTATAGTATTATAATACATGATGAGACTGATAATACATGTATGCACCGTTGGCCAAATGTTGTTTACGGTTAATAAATTCGCGACCAGGTGCTGCTTTTATTTGAGCTTATTTGAAATTTGACAACCTCATCTATACTTTTCTAGTAATGGAGAAAAAAATAACGTGAAATCAAGAAGAGAATAGTGCAAGTCAACAACACTGCATGTCATAACCGAAATAATTTCTCGACGGCTAAACAAAGATGAACTCTAAAAAGATTTAAAGAATATCCCTTAAATATGACCACACATATCTCAAGTCGCTTTAACCCATACATGTGTGAAGTAATGAATTTTTCCACAACGGCTTACTTGGATCAAAAAGTGTATTCAAAGCAAATCCACAAGATGGCAATAACTCAAAGTAGAAAGTAGTTGGCTGGCTAATTCAGAGATGTCAATCAATGAAACTGGTGAAAAGCCTGCAAAAGCGCATGAATTGTGGATGTATAATCTAACAATTACGGAAAATAAATAGAATTGTGGAATAATGAGCAAGAAAATATACTGGGATTGTGCGTTTTACTAAAACTAGCGGAAGATGATAACGCAACGGTCGATTTTTAAGATTCTTTATTTAAGCTAAATTATGGATCTTTTAGCCTTATTATTTTAGCCTGAAATGTTTGTGACGCCTTTGGTCCCGTTAGACTTAATAATAATAATAATAATAATGTGGATTTATAATGCGCACTAATCCACCAAAAATGGTGCTCGAGGTGCGATACAAAAAATAACTTTTATTACAACATACATTTTAAAGTACAACTTAATCTAAAATCATTTAACTAAATACAAATACCCTGTATCTGTATAATGATGATGATGTGATAAAGTTGTTAATTTCTTTTGAGAATGTAACTTGTGGTAATAATAATAATAATAATAATAATCAGTATTTATATACACTACATCTTACCTGAAGGCGAGTCAATAAGATCATAAATTCTCGTGTAATCAAAATACGTTTTACTCGGAAATTAATATCCGTTTGTCATCAGTTTAATAGTTTGACCGGATTCAAGATACGCTGTGGGTTATGTTTCCATGGATGCTAGTAAGTGAATGGAACTTGTTCGGATTCGGATTTCAGGAACGTGATACTTACTTTGTACCGACCTAACGTTTAATTGGGAACCATCAAATGGAACTAGTGCACTAATATTTACTGCCGCTCTCACGCGCCAGTAACGGAAACTACTTCCAGGTGTCTCAGACTCAAATGCTTCGAGATAATTACCCCCGAAAAGTAGGTATAACAGCATCAAGAGGATCTTCAAACAGTGCCATATAGTGACAACTTTACGACAAATGAGGCTTTCCCCACTGTATTAGATAGCATGATAATCGTGAATGGTAAAGCATGTTGACCTACTTTGTGGCGTGATTTTCTTTCCATGTATGTAACCACATGGTAAACTGTCGTCAATAAAGCTTTGTTAATAATTTGCATCCTGTTACGTATTTAAATCGAGGAGGAAAATCACTCATATTGAATTGAAAACAAAATATTACTACCGATTTTGAGATTCTGATATCTTGAGCGAGTATTTCGTGATCATAGCGAGCAAATCACAGGAAATCATTGGGGTAACAGTTTTCTTCAAGATAGTTCGCCCTTACATAATCGCTGTGATAACTTTCAACGACATTTCCATGCGTCACTATACAAATCCGGTTTCCAATTGCAATGTGTGCTGACACCGTGGACCGGGAAGAGAAGGGCGGTTACACATACACCATTACATCATAAGGTCATTCGAACTGTGAGGTCTTCTGTATACTGGACCAAATGTAGGGATTCCAAGTCTCTGACTATTCTGAAAGTTGGATATAAAGTCGCTAATACACCTATCAGTTGTAAGACGCACTATACGACCCCCTGGAGTGGTGCGTCACTTTGGTGCGTCACTTTACCGAAGTGCGTCAACTTCTCATGTACCATTACGCACCCGGTGTCAAAAAAACGACGGACATTTGTCATCCAAATACGCACCCTCAGTCATTTTTGGACGCACCATTGGTGGATTCTGACGGACCATGACGACGCACCCCGTCGTCAGATATCGTTGACTAAACTGGATAAAACACACCGACTACTAAAAATGAAACTACTTTTGATTCACGGGGGATCTGCCCTTATTCGATGTTGTCAACCTGGCCCCTCTAACATATAGACCCCGGACCGGGACCGGGACGGAACCAAGATAACTTTTATATGCACAATAATGTCTGACTGGTATAAAATTCAAATAATGTCTGACTGGTCTAAAATTCATAAAATATTTAACTGATTATCATAAACGTCAGGATGAGGATCCCTTAAACAATTTCGAGACAATTCCCATTCTGCATCGACCCATTCAGTGGCGTAACCATGGGGTCGGGGGAGGGGGGCAGGGGCATCCTTCATCCCTTGTTATACATGTAGGGCTATTTAAAAGTGATGTTTGCGGTATTAAAGTACAGGGTGAGTCAAAAAGACTGCAATAGTGGAAAGAAGCCACTTCTGAATTTTACAACTTTTTAAACGTTGCAAGAATGATGTATTTAATCCTAACTTTGTGTGAAAAAATGAAGTCGATCGCATTTTCCGTTTGTCTTTGGTGAACCTTTTGACCAGTGCACCCATTTTACACGTTTGTCCACGAGATACCCAAAATATGCATCAGATCGCAAAATGTGTCTCTCATTCAAATTTGGAAACTTGAGTTCATTTGTGATGTTATGTGAGTTAGCATAATCAATTATAATCGTACCCATACAATGAAAGCGTATAATGTTCTAAATTTTAATAAAACACTGAAATTTTCCATTTCTTTGTTGGCGGGATATTCAAATATGAAAATGCAATGTGTGCCATTTCAAATGAAAATCACTGTGCTCGTGAACAAACAGGTAAATTTGGTTGTGCAGCAAAGAGGGTCACCAAATACAAACGAAAAATGTGATCGACATCATTTTTTCACACAAAGTTAGGATTAAATACAGCATTCTTGCAACGTTTAAAAAGTTTTAAAATTCATTTTTGGTTTTGAAAACAAAATGGCTTCTTTCCACTATTGCAGTCTTTTTGACTCACCCTGTAGAGCCTGGTTGGTAGTATAGTATAGCATTATTTTAAAAGTCGTATTTTGGTTGTTCGTAAAAAGATGTACACTGCACGCACCCATGTAAAGTGACGGACATTGACGCAGCCTCCGTCAATTTTTTGACGGACCAAAGGTTGCCACTGACGTACCCTCCGTCAAGAATGTGGTGGTAAACGACACACCTATGACGCACCTCCCCCGGGGGTCGTATAGTGCGTTCCATATGAGGCATTACTGTAGCATGAATTGTGACAACGAATTTGAATGATTAATATGCTAAGGACTGAGCCATACATCCGAGTTGGTATCATACTATTTGCAAGCTTAAAATTTAGTAGCCTATTGCTTACAATCTTATCTATAAACTATAATATCATGTGTTATTTATGTATCATCCATTTTTTGTAGTATAAACATCGTGCTCTTTCATCTAACCATTCAATACGGAAAAATAAACGAAACACCTGTATTTAATTTTAATGCAATTTTCAGTTTCCATAGATACCCATTATTTATCATTACTATAAATGTGTAGCTTTGATTCAGAGCTATAATCACAACAAATGCAATAAGATTTACATTCATGTTAGCGATGCAGGATAAAGAACTTATTAACCCTGACACTGCAAAATCTTACAGAGGCTAACTAGCCAGTAAATGGTTCTCTAATCCGACAAGTTAAAGCAGATTCTTTAGTCCGAATTAAAAAAGGTTATCTAGTTCGAACTGTGTCTACCCCGAAAAAGTTAACCAGTGTTTAAATCCGAATCGGAATAAATATTCTATAATCCGAAATTTGAAATAGCGTATATTCTGCAGTGTCCCTCTAGATATTGATAAAACTACAGAATCTACTTCATTTCGGCCTAACGAGAGCAATACCATAAGATATAACAAAAAGAGTCTTAAAAAAGACAAACAGTGCTCAGAAGGTGTAAATTTGAATTAAGAGGCACAGTGGTGAAAGGGGTTATCAGTCACACCAGAGGTATTGTCACATAGGATAAGTATGTGAGTATTGCTTCAATGGCCTATACAAAGAAAAATGATTCATTCTGCATTAGCAGGTTGTTAAGGGAACAACTTTCATCCTACATTTTGGAAGATAGTGTATCTGGCACCACTAAGTATTGATTTGTGGGAACACGTGGATTTGAGTGGGTCACCCACGTTAAAGGCTTTTTTGTTTGATCCTCCCTAAGGAACTCGGCAGGAACGACCTTCGTCGCTATTTCGCCAAGCTGACCATTACTGGCCAGTATCGTTACATACAAATTTTACGTCTATTTGGAAACATCATAAAGGATGCTCCTTTTTTGGACGTTACAATGATTGCTCTTGGAGTTTATGACAATCGCTTGAGATGGGATTCGAACCCACAACCTTTCGATTGCAGGTCTGATGCTCTAGCCATTGCGCCACGACACTCCTTTGTGGCTGCAATTCCTGGGAAATGTGAACAGAATAAATGAATTGTCAAGAATAAGTCTATATAATACTTAATTGGCATTGTTTTGTTATGTGTATTGTATTGCTATTTAATTGCTACAGTGCAACTTACCATAAACGCCCTTTATTTAAATTGGTTATACACCACTCCTGTTGGTCCATGAAAAATGAAAATTAAACTAATTCAGTATGTGATCCAAATGCTTTTAAATGACTCAAGTTCAAATAAATAATGTACTCTCCGTATGTGAATGTTAATGTTGTTATACATTTCTATTAAACCTCCTTTGTAATTGGTCTTTGCTTCACTACCCACCATTCACAACTGTATAGGGCCCAGCCAACTAGAAGCTAGCTTTTACCCGACCTTGATTTTACAGCTGAGTATACATCTCCAATTTATAAAGACCTTATTAGGAATGTAGGAAAGAAGCACATACTAGGGAGCTGGTCTATGAAACCACACACACCTCTCTTGTTTGTATCACTGTGCATGGTTGCACACATAATGGCAAGTGCAGTGCTAACGCGGTAGATCAAAATGCATGTTCCCTGTGGTTATGCCTGGTGAATCATTTGTTTGCATACAGATAAAGCTAAGAGGGCGTGTAGAATGCATACTCATTGCTTAATTATGTGCAGTTTAAAAACAAAAACAAAATCATAAAGTGTTCTCATACCATTTTGTTGTGTATGTCTAACGCTTTAATTTGATAGGTCACAAACCCATATTAAAGGTATGGTTATGTTCAAATTAAGTCTCGAATATAGGTACTTAATTATGCATAATTATTATTCCAATAAATAGAAAAATACAAAGAAATATTTTAATTTGCTCATACAAAAATGTCGGAATTAAGAATATGCATATTGTATCTTATTCCCAGGCTTCCATGATGTACACATCTTTAGATAAAAAGTCAAATGTGTTTCTGACTAGATGCTAATTAGATATACATAACATATGCAAATGAGCTTAATCAGCAAAATAGTTGTAATACAAATTTGCGTTGAGGCTTTGATGTCATGTGTCTTTAAACTTGACTTAATTGGAAGAAAAGTGTTGTTGTTATTGTCATTTAAGTGATGTTGGTTAAAACGGGCATTTATGGTAAGTTGTACTGTAGTGTTGAGTAGGCCTTTACCAAAATAATTGACTACGGTAACTGTATAAAGGTTGTAAACTAATAAATGTTAAAATGTACGTTGTATTAATATGATATAATGGTCGTTATGAGTATTACTATTTTACTATTTTACAAATGGTCTAACAGGTTCTCAAGAATGTTAGCGTTGAACATAAGAGGAGAGACACACTTTAGTATTTAGTATTGTTCCTGTTTTTTTTAATAAAACAGGACCTGAATATTTTGACTCACACTATATACTCTAAACTTATTAGTAACAACAACAGTCCTTGAAGAGGATTCCAAATCTTCCCGTACAGGCTTAAGCATGGTGACAAATGATTGGACATTAAGTGCACCAGTTTCTTCTAAAACAATCAACCTGAGTCTTATATTCACTAGAAAGTGTAGTTGTATTGGCCATCCGAAAATTGTTAATACATAAACCAGAAAAGTGTGCAGATCAATCCAAGGGGATCAATCCCAGTGGAAATGCTCTGGCCCTAATGACACGCGGACAATTTCTTGACAGAGCAGTGTCAAGAGGTGAACCGCTATCTATAGGTCGATTCAACCAGGGAGAATAATTCAACAGTTGAAGATCATTTGTCAACACAAACAAGTGACCAACTGGGTTTGCGACAGTAATAGTAATATGATACAGCCCACCGAGAATTTGGAAGATGGATAATTGGTTTGGAGTAACAAAGGCCTATCTGCAATAGGTGCCATTTGTGAGATTGTGTTTTCACAAGGGCACAACTTAAAGTACCTCTAATATATAACATTTGGCAGCTATTATAGATATTGCTGAGATGTAAGTGCAATGCAAAATGCTATTGCTGACATGTGTTACTTTTTGATTGTATCAAGGGGTATGCTATTATAGACTACCACACGTGATAACATCTGGCAGCTGTTGCAGATGGACCCTTGTTGCACTAAACCCCTTAAATGTTACCAATACCAGTTATGTAAACTGCTGTGATTGGCTGACAGAGTGTATGTGTTACTAGAATTGACTCATCGGGGAACCAACTAAAACAAAGCTTACTCAACATTTGGCTGGCCTGATCTCACACTATTCTTTTTACAGGGTTCCAAATGCAGGCACTGATCCATTATGTGACCTTGCTAAGTTGATCTCTGCAACGAGCGTAATGAACATGTACCACTACAGGTATATTTAATTATGACCAAGTGGTTTCATACAGTGCGCCAAGCGCACTGAAAAAGCACTATTCATTCCTGTTATGTGCAGCGATCCAGGTCTAACCCGGACTTTACGGTATTGTTATAGATGATGGCCACACGATAATCATTATTCAGTTTAATTTGTAGCACAACCTCATTATGTGAGTTACAGTGCTATTTCAAATAAAGTGTTATCCACACGTGTGTTACGATCTTCTAAACAACCTGAACACACTGTAGTATGAAAAAGGTTACCGACATACAGACTTGATAGATTTCTAAAATGATTACGCATTTATATTGCTAGAATTATGAGATTTCAGAATAAGTATGCCAATTAAAACCTAGTAGTGCCATACTTAACCACCTAAACAATGTATTATGATATTCAAAGTTTATGGTTTGTGTTTAGATTTAATATGAATTGAAAAACAAATATTCAGATCTAGTTGCGCTGATAAACTATAATATGTGCATGCATACAAATATCCGTGTTTTATTTCACTTTAATTCTAAATTGTAAACACAAACCATGAACTTTGAATATCATCATACATTATTTATGCATGGAAGTATGTCACTAGTACGTTGTAATTAGCATGCTGAAATGCCATAATTCTAGCAATTTAAATGTGTAATCATTTTAGAAATCTATTACAGTCTGTATGCCGACAGCGCCGCTAGCGTTGAGAACTGCTGTAGCCGGGGAAGACCAAGACAACGATCGATAGCGAATAACAATAGATTGTGTGAGCTGCTTCCTATCTCCTATGGTATTCTAGTCTCAGAACGAGGGTGCAATCTACCATACCAGGTGAAGCAGATTTGTCTTTTTTTGGACCTGCGATAAGAACACAAGACTCATACAGTTCAACGTGAAACTAACCTCGTAATACAATGTAATATGCAAATGATACTATATTATACGAAACTTGTTTTTGAAAATAAATGGTTCCATTCACCAAAAATGCTGATCGGATTTATTTACAATTGCATGGGCATAACCATGACAACAACAACGTTATTTTTGGGAACATTGATTTTTGGAATCAGCACACCAGATTAACTCACTCAAGGGCTCTTGTCAAACACAAGTTGAGGTAAGCTCGAGGACAGAGCGGGGAAGCGCGATCCTTTTTTCTTTATGGTTAAAAGGAGTGACAAAGGATCGGTGATTTTCTATTTTTAGAGCCCACAAAATGAAAATTATTTGTTACAACAACAGAAAACATTTTTCAATTTTTGAACATACACAAAACAGATACAGAGTATTTCAGATGCATATTACAGTATAAACTTCATTGTACATCAGAAGGCGTTACATGATCATTAAACACTGTACTGAATGGGAAATTAATTTCGCTATTTTTGTTATCATTATATTCATATTAAAGCTGACAACGAAAGAACAAACATACTGCAATACAGAGAAGTATTATATAAGCCTACAAATATATAGTCAAGATAAATAATAATAATAATAATATGAGAATGCATCCAAAATGCGTAACATAATTAATGCAATATGCACAATGTGAAATTTACTTAAGTTAGTTTGTTAAAATGTTCTTTTTCTGTATAATATATGTCAAACTGGATGATATTTGGACATCATCATCATCATCCTTCGGCTGCGGAGCAGGCGACCACAAGTTTTCTCCAAGCACGGCGATCTGTAGCAAGAGTGGCTATCTGACGTTCTTGAAACATGCTTTCATTGTCACCAAGTAAGTGTTGTATGTACTTCAAGTATGATGTGCTTGGACGACCAGGTCTCCTTCGGCCATGTGTTGGTATGTAAGTGGCATATATTCTAGCAGGCTCTTCATCAGGGAGACGGAGAATATGTCCAAGAAATCTCAGCTGGCGACTTTTTACTCGGTTGATAAGAGGCTCGGTCTTGGTCATGTCATAAATGGTGGTGTTCGGGACATGATCCATGCGTTTGATGTTAAGCATTATCCTGTAGCAAGAGGTAGCATAGGCATTTATTTTACACTCCATATCTTGAGATATCACCCAGGATTCACAGCCATACAGCAAAATCGTCACAAAGGTGGTGCTAAATAATTTCACTTTTGTCGCGATAGCTACTTGAGGACTCCTCCACAGGTGTTCCAACTTCCAGAATACGCACCATGCCAATGCCCTGCGTCTTTTAAGGTCACTTGCACCCGATGCCATCATAGAGCCCAGATATCTGAAATCCGTCACATGGCTGATGGTTTCCCCATAGACCTGTAGTGTTGGGTGAGGATTGCAGTTGGCCGTCATATACTCCGTTTTGGGAACGCTAATGATGAGGCCAAGGTCTTTTGCTGCTGCAGCAGTTTTGTCAGCTGGGTCTGAGCTCGTGGAATTGTGGTCTCAAGTAAGGCAATATCATCAGCAAAATCAAGGTCGTTTAGAACAACGGCGGGATGACGTCTAGAGCGACGCTGATGTGTCACAACTCCCGAGTCAAGGTCAGATGTGGCTTTCTTCAATAGATAGTCTACCAGTATCACAAATAGGAATGGAGCTAGGACATCACCTTGTAGCACTCCAGTGGAGACAGCAAAAGGATATGAGATGCTGCCATCTACCATCACAGCACTTTTCGAGTTGTTGTACATCACACCTATGGCATCTACAGGGTGTCCCAAAAGTCTATGCACGTTTTTGAAGAGTCATATCTCATAAAATATAAATCATATGGTATAAATGTAACCATATTTTGATAGACGAGATTTGGGAAATTAATTTGATATCAAACACAACCCTATTGGTGAACCCACAACATTATAAAACTGGTTGAAAGTCATTGGCCGTGTGCCAGACCAACCCATACCAAGACCACACATTGTTGCTAAAAGTGCGCATAAATTAACGGTATGAAAGCAACGTTGCGCATTAGTCACAGTTCACTGCTTACCTTGCAACATTAATTTGTTATTTAATACCAAACTCGGTCACTCACAACATAAATAAGCGTAGTAGACAACATTGCACAGCAAAAGTCTTCATTATCAAGATGGTTTACAGCATAGATAAGCGAATACAAATTGTATGGTTCTACGCTGAAACACATTCAGTTCAACTTACTCAACAAAAGTTCAGAAAACATTTCAAAGTGAAACGCGCACCAGGAAGAATATCCATTCTGAAGTTGGTGGATAAATTTTTGAACACAGCACTTATAACACGGCTGTTTGACAGTCCGATTTATTATGACGTCATCTTAACGTTTCTCAATACTTTCGATAGTTCGATTATCACGCAAACCAGTTGAGTGCATGTACTATGTACGCGTCCTATATCTCAACGTGCAATTATGCGCAAGCCGCAAATCTAAGCACCATTTACACTTATTTTTTTCTCGTTTGGCCTCTCTCTAGAGTCTCTTATTTAACGTTGGACCAGCGGGAAATCTTATGATTCATACACTAAATACAAACATTTCTTGTGCATAAGATGCTATCATTTTCGTATCCGGGCCTCCAATATTTGGTTTGTATGTTAACATTATTTTGGTAACATCGTTTTCAAGTTTGCTTACGAAACAGCAGTTCCCTATATCTCAACGTGCAATCATGCGGAGCTCCGCAAATCTAAGCACCATTTACAGGGCATTTACACTGATTTTTGTCTCGTTTGGCCTCTCTCTAGAGTCTTTTATTTAACGTTGGACCAGCGGGAAATCTTATTATTTATACACTAAATACAAAAATTTCTTGTGCATAAGATGCTTGCATTTTCGTATCCGGGCCTCCAATATTTGGTTTGTAATTTCACATTTTACTGCTCACACCGTGTGTTTCTTTTAGTATTCGTCATTTGGATTCTCAAAATGGATGCCAGTAACACACAGGCAGCTGCAGGTATAGGACTAGTAAAAAAATGTGCCCTCCGATTTGCTTTTTTGTATATTATATCACATTTTGAGTTACGTATAATGTTTTTTTATCGAACTGGTCAATCTGCGACATATTTGGCGGAATAACTTACGTTCGCGTTGAAACCGCAACCAAAAAAGTCTTTTTTAGAGCGCGCAAGGCTAAAAAAGCTGAATATCCTAATATGTGCCCCACGATTTGCTTTTTGGGATATTATATCACATTTTGAGTTACGTATAACGTTTTTTTATTGAACTGGTCAATCTGCGACATATTTGGCGGAATAACTTACGTTCACGTTGAAACCGCAACCAAAAAAGTCTTTTTTAGAGCGCGCAAGGCTAAAAAGCTGAATATCCTAATATGTGCCCCACGATTTGCTTTTTGGGATATTATATCACATTTTGAGTTACGTATAGTGTTTTTTTATCGAACTGGTCAATCTGCGACATATTTGGCGGAATAACTTACGTTCGCGTTGAAACCGCAACCAAAAAAGTCTTTTTTAGAGCGCGCAAGGCTAAAAAAGCTGAATATCCTAATATGTGCCCCACGATTTGCTTTTTGGGATATTATATCACATTTTGAGTTACGTATAATGTTTTTTTATCGAACTGGTCAATCTGCGACATATTTGGCGGAATAACTTACGTTCGCGTTGAAACCGCAACCAAAAAAGTCTTTTTTAGAGCGCGCAAGGCTAAAAAAGCTGAATATCCTAATATGTGCCCCACGATTTGCTTTTTGGGATATTATATCACATTTTGAGTTACGTATAGTGTTTTTTTTATCGGACTGGTCAATCTGCGACATATTTGGCGGAATAACTTACGTTCGCGTTGAAACCGCAACCAAAAAAGTCTTTTTTAGAGCGCGCAAGGCTAAAAAAGCTGAATATCCTAATATGTGCCCCACGATTTGCTTTTTGGGATATTATATCACATTTTGAGTTACGTATAGTGTTTTTTTATCGAACTGGTCAATCTGCGACATATTTGGCGGAATAACTTACGTTCGCGTTGAAACCGCAACCAAAAAAGTCTTTTTTAGAGCGCGCAAGGCTAAAAAAGCTGAATATCCTAATATGTGCCCCACGATTTGCTTTTTGGGATATTATATCACATTTTGAGTTACGTATAACGTTTTTTTATCGAACTGGTCAATCTGCGACATATTTGGCGGAATAACTTACGTTCACGTTGAAACCGCAACCAAAAAAGTCTTTTTTAGAGCGCGCAAGGCTAAAAAAGCTGAATATCCTAATATGTGCCCCACGATTTGCTTTTTGGGATATTATATCACATTTTGAGTTACGTATAGTGTTTTTTTATCGAACTGGTCAATCTGCGACATATTTGGCGGAATAACTTACGTTCGCGTTGAAACCGCAACCAAAAAAGTCTTTTTTAGAGCGCGCAAGGCTAAAAAAGCTGAATATCCTAATATGTGCCCCACGATTTGCTTTTTGGGATATTATATCACATTTTGAGTTACGTATAATGTTTTTTTATCGAACTGGTCAATCTGCGACATATTTGGCGGAATAACTTACGTTCGCGTTGAAACCGCAACCAAAAAAGTCTTTTTTAGAGCGCGCAAGGCTAAAAAAGCTGAATATCCTAATATGTGCCCCACGATTTGCTTTTTGGGATATTATATCACATTTTGAGTTACGTATAGTGTTTTTTTTATCGAACTGGTCAATCTGCGACATATTTGGCGGAATAACTTACGTTCGCGTTGAAACCGCAACCAAAAAAGTCTTTTTTAGAGCGCGCAAGGCTAAAAAAGCTGAATATCCTAATATGTGCCCCACGATTTGCTTTTTGGGATATTATATCACATTTTGAGTTACGTATAGTGTTTTTTTATCGAACTGGTCAATCTGCGACATATTTGGCGAAATAACTTACGTTCGCGTTGAAACCGCAACCAAAAAAGTCTTTTTTAGAGCGCGCAAGGCTAAAAAAGCTGAATATCCTAATAAAATCGGGCTTGTATGAATGGCCACCGTCAGAAATAAATAGCTGAACAAAGTAAATGAACAAAGAACGTGATTAAAATGGATCTAGCAGTGATAAAATGTATTTAAAAGCCCCCCGTCCTAACTGGTGCATATCCCTTTGTTCTATAATCCTTGGTTACGGAGCTGAGCGGCACGGTTAGATTTACCTAGTTTTACCCGATAATCGATAATTGATAATCAATCTGTGCTGCCCTCTGTTTTGAAGATGCGATTATAAATCGGACAATTTACACGCGATCAAACAGCCGTGATAAAACTCGCCCATTGCTTGTGTGGTAGATTTCGATCACGACAGGAGCATGCGCAGATGCGATTTTTGTGTAAGTGGTCTGTGATTTTGTCAATATTATATTTTTACTGTGATTTGTTCGTCAATCTGCATTAAATGCAAAAAGTAACAACGCCCCCGGCTGGACTCGAACCACCAACCTTTCGGTTAACAGCCGAACGCGCTAACCAATTGCGCCACGGAGGTGATTAGTTACTAGGCTGTTTTGGTTTGTCATGTTCACCCGTACACTTCTCCGTACACTTTCTTGCAAAGTCGGGCATCGTTTTTTCTCAAATGGTGCTTGCATATTGCCGTTGCTGTCGCCTTTAATACATGTGCTGTCAGTTGAACTTGGAACCAACGTTTACTTTGAACTGTCTATTTTCAATAAAAAAATATTCCAATACGGGAAAAAAATCAGAAAAGCTCACAGACAACAAATAAGAACATCATTTTACTCGACCTAGAATTTCAATCAACGTATTTCAATCATCGGGAAAACCCGATGATGCGAGTGACGTCATTTAATGAGCTCATTAGCATAATTTATGTCCGTGAAAGGTACAATAGAGTTTTATTAGTGCACAGGAACATATTCTAAATGGGTAAAACAACCTTCGATGAGGCCTTTAAGCAGCATTAAAATAATCCGCTAATTCGCTAAGTTTAAATTTTAACATGTTTGACAGCTGTGTGATGTGTGTGTTCACTTTTCTGTTACGTTATTCAATTGTTTAGGTCTGTGTTTTTGCACTAGCACACGTCTCTGTATACATGGAAAACATTTAAATTAGATTTCACTATAGAAACGAAAATTATGTGTGATATAGTTTGTTATTATGATGATATCACTGTAATGTAAAATTTTAAATATTACAATTGACAGATCACTTTCCTTGTAACCAACTCTACCCGTATTTTTTTTAAATCTCAATAGGTATGGATTTATGAACTTTATTCCTCCGAAGTATAAAATTACATTTTTGCAGTAATACATATTTTAATTCTAGGGTGGCATTACAAACGGATGTTACTCCAATGTTTGGTATCAAAATTATTTCCCACATCTCCTCTTTCTAAATATGTATTCATATTTTCAATACGACTTATATTTTGTGAAATACAAAGCTTCAAAGTCGTGCATAGACTTTTGGGACACCCTGTACAAGAGGTTTTGGTATTCCATAATGTCGCAGCACTGCAAACATGACTTCCCTGTTTATTGAGTCGAAAGCTTTCTTGAAGTCTATGAATGTGACTGTGAGAGGTAACTGATGGTCCTTGAACCCTTCCATAATCCTCCTGGACAAAAGTGTACCTTAGGTCCCAGATACTGGTATACCAGTACTAGTATCGTTCAATTCTGAAACATGAAGATTGCCAGTATTGCTCGATACTATTACGATTTTACTGTCCAAGTGTCGTCCGATACTGGAACACTGACTTTGTACCAGTATCAAACGATACTAGTACACGGCTGTTTGATCCCACATAATTAGTCCGTTTTATTCTGAGAACACCGTAACTTGCTGGCCCGGTTCTGGTTTTAACTTATTCAAGTACCTGAATATACTGGCCATCTTTTGTAGAAAGTTCAGAACAGTTGTTGGTGCCATTTTCTGAGAAATAGAGCTTTGACTATTATTATTTACTATAATAGCGCCCTCATCGGCCACATTTCCCATAGAGTTACATGTAAAATGTGTGTACAGTAGAAAATGCCGATCATTTAAAAATGGCTCGAACAATTTTCGTAAAACTTTCACCGTATACTCGTATTCATTAGCGCTACCTAAATCATGTCAAACCATAACTGGGCCACTATGTAATCTTTTTTTATTCAATAATTTTAATTATAAAACGGACAGTCAAACAGCCGTGAGTACAGTCCAGAATCTGGAACCTAAAGTTTAATTTGTCCAATAAATTCAATGGTGTTGCTGTCAACGTGATATTTGAGAAAACAAGTTACATGTAGGCTAACACTTTCTTGGACACAGGTGCGTGCTTACATTTAACGATTTTTAATAACCAATAAATATACAGTTCATCCCACACTCTAATCTCCACAATTCAATTGTGAATAAATAATTAACATTGTTAAATTGGTTTTGAAATCACGTGTGATCAAGGATATGGAAATAGTGTACCGTAAATCCCAGATACTGGTAAACTAGTATTGTTTAATACTGGAACATAAACATGCCAGTATCGGTCGATGCTGGTACGATTTTACTGGTCCAGTATCGGTCGGTACTAGAACACCAAATTGTGTTTCGAGCGATACTGGAACAGTTTTATAATCGGGCGATACTGGTACAAGTGATACAAGTGAGATTTGTCCCAGTATTGGACGATACTGGTACATAATTATGTTCCAGTATCGCCCGATACTTGAACATTTTATGTATATATGCTATATACGTCGTATATAGTATCGGCCGATACTCGTAATAAAATGCGTGTATGAATCCATTCAGTAATCGCAATATTATCATTTTGAAAATATTTGAATACCAACAATATTATTACAATTAATAAATTTATTGTTCAATATTGTACATACACAATTATTATTTATTCACAAATCATAAATAGATTAACGAAGCGATATTATTACCGGGCTGCACAGCTGCAACACTGTCGATGTCCGTAAAAAAGTGCTTGCAATTTAACATTGTAGAAAGCGTCCTTCTTCCTCTTCTCTGACATTCAAAGGTGCCATTTGCTATCTGTGGATTGCTTGTTGTTATTATTGATTGTTTGGTAACTATGTGGGTTGCATGGATGGGAATAAACCTTCAAGTAAAAATCCAATTCGGTATGTCCAGGTCGTTTAAATAAGTATTTATTTACATTAAACGATCAATCAACTGTCTAGCAGGTGCCAACAACATAGATCTGGAGCGGTTTGAAAGAGCCAGAATAAACAGTCTAAACAGAAAAAACATTCAAACAGTTAAGGCAAATCTATATGTGTCAAGTAGGAGGAAAGACGCGCGTCAGTTGAATCCACGTTGCTAGAAGCACCGTGGACTTAATAATTATGTAAAGACAAGTATTTTAAGAGTTTCATTGTGTACCAGTCAAAGCAAATCAAAATATGATAGCAGACTTTCAACAAAAGTTTCTCTTTTTACTTTATGTAAGAATGCAGCTTTAGTGAAAGTCATTTTGGACGTTGCTGTCTCCCGGCAGTTGTAAATAAGAAATCTTACCACTATAGGGCTATTATTAGGGGGCGTATACACATACACATATGTGTATACGCCCGTATAGTCCTATAGTGCCTACCCACTTACATTATTGATCGTTCACTCTTTTATCACATACGATATCAAGCACTCACACCTCTACCTTGTGGCTCCACCACGACTACATGTTTTATCATTTTAAGTAATCCGGTAAGATTTCTTATTTACACATTTTAAGGACACGTACTGTTTATATTGTTTCATATAGTTCCATATAGTTATGCTAGGTTTTCATTTGTTTCATTTATGTGTTTCAGGTACGGCCTGACGAAGGACATGTGTCCGAAAATTTGCTAATAAATATTGTGTTATAAAACTGCTACGTCCGCTTTCATAGTGCCATTTCTTTCGTCTCTCTTTCTATATATGTCACCATGGGAAGCAATGATGGTGCCGAGACATGCGAATTAGTCGGTTCGTTCCTATTACATCTCATCACTAAGAAACACGGCAAGTCATTTGGCCTTTACCGAGACGACGGTCTTGGGATCACCAATGAAGCAGCAAGCAAAGTTGAATCCATCAAGAAAGACCTGTGTGACATATTCAAACAGCACGGTCTGAGGATTACAATCGAAGCCAACAAGAAGACCATTAACTTTCTGGATGTAACCCTCAACCTACGCAACGGAAAGTAAACTGCTCACAAAAGTATCGAAACACTTAGGAATGATCCAATATATAACGGCTCGAAAGGGTATGCATTCATCGAAGCAAATAACCAAGTGTAAAATTTTGTTCCGCGTATTTTGACACCTCGATCGATGAGAAACCAACATCGGTAAAACATTTTTCAAGATTATCGACGAGGAATTTCCAAAGGAGCACATTCTAAGCAAGATATTCAACAGGAATACGGTCAAGCTAAGCTACAGCTGCACGAGCAACATCAAACAGAACATAGACGGACACAATAAGACGATCCTGTCTCGTGAGACCCCACAAGTAATCAACAACAAAAAAGAATGTAACTGCAGGAAACCAGGAGAATGCCCCATGTCCGGCCACTGCCTCAAAGAATCAGTCATATACCAAGCCACAGTTACAGCCAATGACAACAGACCGGAACAATCATATATCGGACTCACCGCTTCAAAACGCGCTACGGAAACCACAAAACATCTTTCAAGAATGAATCTAAGAAGTACAGCACAGAACTCAGTAAATACATATGGGAGCTAAAGAACATAGATGTTGACTTCACAATAACGTGGAAGGTACTCAAACAGGCCAAAGCATACAGCAGTACCACTAATAGATGTAACTTATGTCTGTGGGAAAAATATTATATTATATGTAAGCCCACCATGTGTACACTAAACAATTATACATGTCTAACCACCTTTCCTTTCATTATTATCTATTGTCTTTCTATTGTTGCATCAGCCCTTTATTTTGTAGGAAGAGGCACCATTCAGGTCACGGCATATGAACAGCCCGTTATCTAGCCAAGAGACCATTATTAGACAAAGGATTTTGATAATGTCCTCTAGCTCACATAACGTCGTCTGTCCTATAGTAACCTC
>CM069447.1:48925093-48985219 GCA_035610835.1 Ophiura sarsii | reverse complement strand
GACCATGCTTTTGGGGAGTGAAGTTTAGATCACCATTGGTATGATCTTATCTAATAGATCTAATTAAAAGTGTATGCGACAGTGTCCCTCGCAAAAGCATGGGCGGGAGATGTAAGGGGCTATCATCTTAAAACAGGGTAAAATTCAAAAACTGGAAATCTAGATAATTGCCACACCTTTAATACATGATAATAAGTCCAGTCTTTGTATTATTCATAAAAAAGAATATAGTCAGACTTATCTTGACGTACCGTTTTCGAGTTATGCACAATCATTAGCCTCCATGGAAAAGTGTGCAGGACCGAGGGTGTTATCCCTAAAAAAATCACAGATTGCAGCTTCAAATGTGAATTTTACGCCGAGTGTATTAAAATGTTGTAACATTCACGTTTGTAATCAAACACTTGCGAAATATTCTTGGGCAAATCTTGTTTACACATGTGAAGAGGTATAATCCGAGTATCAGACCTATGTCGGGTGGGGGTTGGGGGAGGGGGGGGGGGGGGGGGGGGGTGTCTAAAATTAAAATCATTATTGAAAAAACTGAGATTGTCGATCGTATGAAAAACAGATGTATTGAAAGGATCAACACGAGGTGTATTCTACAAAACTAATGAAAATCCAGCCTTAAAAAGGGGAGCGAGGGGAAGCGATTTGGAGACCCGATGTACACATGTATTCCTACCTAATTAGGAAAAAGGTCAAAGGTCACCACATATAGGTCTTTATCTTCATTAGTAGGCATCACATTAGGTCAGTTTGCTGTTATGTTCCCTCTAGGCCCTATAGCATTGTAGTAGCCATGGTAGTGGTACTGCCAAATAGACAAAGGTCAATAAGGTCCATCCAAATGGGATCAGAAAATAAATGCACAGGCCTACCCAATTATCCTGATAATGAAACCAAATATGAATGATTGAAATCATTTTCATCAAAATCGAAGCATTATTTCACATTTGACCTATGTAATGAACGTTGACCTTTTGCTTATCAGATTGAAGACAGGTCAAACTATACCTTTCCGAAACCTATTTTTTTAATTTTACCCCTGTATTAATGTTGACCGCCCTAGTGGCTTCCGCCCAACTTTCGTAAGGGACATCCCATGACATTGTCAACCCTTTTAGAGGACGAATCAATTGATGAATGAACCTTACAGCTCTCCACGACTGGTCAGGGTTACCGGATTTTACCCTATTGATTGAAGCAGGGTTGAAGTGTACATACATCTTTTTGCAACTGATGACGTAAATAAATGTGCACCGTAATCTTCCATCACCACAATGGCGCCGTCAACCAAAAAAAATTACCAATGATATTCAGAATTACATTATTATAGTTGGTGATGGTCCCGGTATTAATGGGAAAACCCTTGCTATGCTCTATTTTGCTTCCTGGACAGTGGCGTATCTTATCGGGCTTCTTGTATCAACGTCACAGGCACGCGATTTTGGCCACACGCACGCGGCCCTCATGTGTAAACAGTACGTTTATGTATATAAACCTCGCTGCTGATGCTTGTTGCCATCAGGAGCGCTCGCGTGCAGGCTTTGCCAATTAGGAGCTGATCAAACTATAGTTCCATTGCAACTTGTTTGATGCATGGGGTCCCGTTGCCCAATACACAGAGAGTATTAATTCGTCAACAATGTGGTCTTATTTGACAAATTAAAAACTTGTCATAAGAAATGGCAAGTTTGTGATTCAAGAAATATTCTGTAATGGTACACATTTATTTGTGATGCTAAAAGAACAATTTAGAGTGTTTCTAGTTAATTCTCATCGTAACAAACATTTCCTTGACTGAAATATGTTTAACGTTTAATGACAAATTAACAAATGACATTTGAAATAACAAATTAAATGACTAATTATCAATGAAATAACAAATTAAGATTAGTCATTTTAATTTGTCATTCACATTAAATGACGAATTATTGAGTAAAATTATTCTTTTAATTTGTCATTTAATTTGTCATTCATCCATTTGTCATTGAAAGTCAAATATTTATGAGTCGTGTAAATATTTTCTATGTTAAAAATACTACTAATTGGTAATATATCATTAAAATATAGTTGTTTTGCGTTACAAACTATTTTTAACTGACGAACCTTCCATAGCATATGTTTAATTTGTCAAATAAGACCCACAGCTTAAGTAGCCAGGTTTCTAGAGTTCAGAAGCCTACAGGACGCCTCATATTATTTGCATGGGGCTTTTCCCGACACCTTGGTTTGTGACAGATCCTGATTTGTCGACATGCTGTCGAACTTCCCATGAGAATCCTCCACCAGCCGTGTATAGGACATAAGTGGGAATAACATTATCAAGCATTCCTGGGTTACCATTACTATTTGTCGGGCTCGAATTATACAAAACGATTATTAGCCTTTAGATACATAAGCAGTGCATTGTTGAAATCTTCATGGCTATTATTTGTCAATTTGGGAAACAAGTTTGTCTTTCCCAATTTATTTGAGCTTGGTATGTGAAAGTTCTCATAAGTACAATCCACTCCGTAATCAAATATGTCAATGATTGTCAACTGTTTCTCACAATGACTTTTTATGAAAATATAGTTGTTCATACTTGTAAGATAAATGTAGCGGAATGGACATTTCATCAGACATGCCAGAGACAATTGTACCACTAAATGATATAAAACCAATATTGGTAACATCCATTTCGTCTTGTTGGTGACAAAAGCAAATTATTGTTGGTGCAAATATTTGTGTTTGTTATAATTTTATTTGTATTTCACCTGCGCGAAGAGGGAAACTCTCTCTTTTATTTTCCATTATCTTACTTTTTTGTTGATTTATTTTTCATACACTACCAATTTGTAAATAAAAGATTCCAAACAGTCACTGAAATCTTCTCTGTTATGTCATGGTTATATGCAGTAATGGGCTAATTACAATGCAAACAAAGTTTAGAATTCGTCCACAAGCGGGCTAATTTATCGTAGAAATGAAGAGTACGAATCACGTGCCAAATTATCCTGAAATAGAGATAACCATTGGATTGAAGGGCAGAATCTTAAACAAAACGTGAAAACATCGATGACGATAATTTACTTTATTAGCTTATCAAACTAGGCAAAACCATAACTGCGTCGAAAATCACGAAATTGGTATTTCGTGTTGCATTTTAAATATGATCGCTCTGTATAACAATAACCTCACCCTTATCTACAATCTTTTTGATTTAATTTAATTTAATTAAGCCTGCGTGTCTTTTCATCCTGTCCCGAGCAATTTGCTTGAGTCAGATCCCATTCGATCCCACGTGTCTCCATACAGATCGACAATGTAAAAAAACAAACAAACAGAACAAACAAACTAACAAACACACCAACAACCAACAAACAAACATTTGTAATCAAAATTATCCGACAATTCACAGCTATTAAATGAAAACATCAAACATCACCAAATTCTTAAAGAAAGGAATGTCCTATTGGTATCATAATTATGTCATACGGTTTTTTGGGGAGTATAAGTATCATAGAACAATATAATGTGTCTTTCATTCATAATACAACGGAGGTTTTCATTTTTAATGTCAAAACATTGTTGTCTCAGCTGATAAAACGCGTCAGATGTCATTCTCATTTTTGTCTGAATCCAATTTCCAACTGGTGATTTGGATATTCGCCTTGCAACCGCGAAACCCGTGAACAGCACAAATAATTTAGATACAAAATGATGATTCCACGCCCGGTATAATTTCAACGAAACAGATAGTAATGTTGATACAAGAGTATGACCGTACATGTACACGAAAAATAAGAATATCGATTCAAGGACCATTGATTTGTTCATAATGGCACAATTGGCCTTGGGTGCACAGCTTATTGTGGTCTCAATAATTCAATTTACGCAACGCTGAACAAGTAAAAGTAGTAGGCCTACATTCAAATTAAAAGCTCATTGTCAGACAATCATTCCAAATAAAGTGAAAAGTTTCGTGTGAATCCACAAAGATTATGGGGGAACGATTAAAACAAAACCAACATTGCTAAATGTATATGATACTAACGGAAAAGAAATAAGTTCCCGGTGAGATTCGAACCCCAGGCCTTTCGATCATGAGTCGGATGCGCTACTGATTGAGCCAATGGCGCACTGTATAACAATATGATAACAGAAATACATTTAAATATCCTTCGTGAACATTATTCTATAAATCGGAAGTTGAAATACTTTATATTTATAGTTTTTGTATGTTTTTAAGATGGGTTCTCGCCCAAGAATTGATTCGAAGCTGCTTTATATTGTAACCCTGGTTTCATTGACATGAATAGACTGACTTTTCGAAACATTTCTAGACATGGATTTCGTTCATATTTGCTGTTTGTAGCCGGTCTCACTTCGGTATTGCATCATGGGTTTATATTATGTGTACGCGGAGTTTCGGGTATGTAGCGAGTCATGTGACTTTTGCCCAGGGCAAACACTTGAGATCCGGAAAGGCCTTTAACTATATGAATCGATATGAATCGTTGTTTCTATTTCCACAGCTTTATTGGTCATATCAATGTCCATTGTTTGATAACGTCGATATCTACGAAAACACTACCGGAAGTCTCAATCGTGCAATGTCAACATAATCGGTTGCCCCTCGCAACGTGCATTATATAGCAAAGCTTTTAGATAATGCATGGGTCAACATTAGAAACGCTAGCGATTATGTTGATCTTGCACGATTGAGACTTCCGGCAGTGCATTCGTAGATATAATCGACGTTAACAACAATGGATAATAAACAATGGAATGAGCTCTAGAAGTGTATCAAGGGATATGTTTATTTGGCACTCGGCAATGTATGCGTGTATGTATTTATGGTAGCGCTTATATAGCGTAAAAAACATCGACGACGTCATCGACGAGTTACAGTGCATATGTAATATTAAACAAATGTTCTTTCAAGAGTTTCTTAAAGTGATCTACAGAACTGACATTATTTTTGGTAATTGGCAATGCATTCCAGAGCTTTGGGGCCATGCAAGAAAAGTCTCTCTCCCCGTAGGTCTTAGTCCGAGAAACAGGACATTGTAGAAGGGTGTTGGAGCTGGTTCTGAGAGATTTAGTGGGAATGTACGGATGTAATATATCAGACTTGTAGACAGGTGACATACCAGCAACAGTTTTATATGTGCGTAAAACAAAATTGAAATTGATGCGGTGGAGGACAGGCAAGCAGTGTAGGTCAAACAAAACTGGGTTGATGTGATCCCGTTTCCTAGAGAAAGTAACAAGGCGGGCGGCAGAGTTTTGTAAGCGTTAGAGCTTGCGGTTGTCCTTGTCAGGAAGGCCAATGAGGAGACTGTTGCAATTATCCAAGCGCTAAGAAATGAAAGAGTGTACTAGTTTCTAAGTACAGGATTTGTCCAGATATCTGCGTATGCTGCTGATCTTTTTGAGAACAGAGGGATTCCAATTGCTTGTACGACCTGACCAGAACGAATACCTAGACATGTCTTTTGCCGTAACGACTTCTGTATTTGGACCGACAAGGACGTTCGTTGCTGACCACGACTCCATCTTCTTTAATAAGACCGCAATAGTCCCAGCTGAATACGTAGTCCGTGTAGCACCAATAATAATCATATCCGTGGCATGCACACGGATGGCCTTCTCTACATTGCACTCCACGTGTTTGGAAATCCTTAGATTGGGAACAATACTCGTAACCGTCAATGCCATGACAACCGAAATAGTTACGGTCTCTCTTGTCGCAAAGACTGTTACATATTTCTCCGTATCTATTGAAGTGTTGGTAGGATCTGTCCTCATCAGCTGTGGGACTTATGTGTATAATAAGACCGCAATAGTCCCAGCTGTTATTGGAGTCCGTGTAGCACCAATAATAATTCTCTCCGTGGGTTGCACACGGATGGTCTTCTCTACAGCGCACTCCACGTGTTTGGAAATCCTCAGATTGGGAACAATACTCGTAACCGTCAATGCCATAACAACCGAAATAGTTAACGTTTCTCTTGTCGCAAAGACTGGTACATATTGCTCCGTATCTATTGAAATGTTTGGAGACTCCGTCCGCAACAGCTATGTATTTAATAAGACCGCAATAGTCCCAGTTGTTATTGGAGTCCGTGTAGCACCAATAATAGTTATATCCGTGACTTGCACACGGATGGTCTTCTCTACATTGCACTCCACGTGTTTGGAAATCCTCAGATTGGGAACAATACTCGTAACCGTCAATGCCATGACAACCGAAATAGTTAGGCCTACCGTTTGTCTTGTCGCAACGACTGGTACATATGGTTCCGTATCTATTGAAGTGTTGGTAGACTCCGTCCGCAACAGCTATGTGTTTAACAAGACCGCAATAGTCCCAGTTGTTATTGGAGTCCGTGTAGCACCAATGATATTTATATCCGTGACTTGCACACGGATGGTCTTCTCTACAGCGCACTCCACGTGTTTGGAAATCCTCAGATTGGGAACAATACTCGATACCGTCATCGCTTTGACAACCGAAATAACCAAAATAACCGAAATAATAATTTATTTCGCAACGATCGGTACATATTTTTCCATATCTATCGAAGTGTTGGGAGGCTCCGTCCGCAACAGTTACGTGTTGGTAGTCTCCGTCCGCAACAGTTACGTATTGGTAGTCTCCGTCCACATCAGTTACGTATTGGTAGTCTCCATGGTAGCCTCCGTTCGCAACAGCTGCGGAACGTACGTATTGGTAGTCTCCGTCCTCAACAGTTACGTATTGGTAGTATCCGTGGTAGCGTCCGTCCGCAAAAGCTGCGTAGTCTCCGTCCTCAACAGTTCCGTATTGGTAGTCTCCGTAGCATCCGTCCGCAACAGCTGCGGAACTTACGAAGAACAAGAGACATAACACCCCACGAGTACACATGTTGACGTCTATGTGATGACTGCAGTAGCAGCGAAAATCCGATGTACTTATATTTTCTAGTGGATGTAAGTGATCACTTGTTCAGCCAATGATCTACGTCTCTACGTTTCAAAACATTTCCAATGGGAAATAAATGGTGGTCCAACAACATCCCAACGCCTTCCTGTTATTTGTTTTGAAAACTTGCGGTTATAATTCACCAGCCAGGGATTTGAGCTTATAGGTCTTCCGATTGTTTCAAAACCTAACGGTGTCTGTTGTCATACAATGTATGTATTCCTGTTATTTGTTTCGAAAACTCCAGTGTGACACTATAGGGTGTCCAAGATTTTTGTTGTTGAGACCATTAGGAGAAAAATATATTTTAAATTTTATCCTAAAAGCTGGTATTGGTGGTAAACATGACGTTTAAGGGGCTTTTCTGAGATTTTGTCAGCCATTTAAAACAAAAGCGCACTCAGGGGATGAATTACCGTACAAATAAATCTTTGTGAGGTCCTTGAAGTGAAAAATGTAATTTGGTAGAATTATTGAAGTCAATAACAACTGCTACCTGACTATTCAAAAATCTAAAAATATTATCAAAATTGAATTATGCAATTTTGTAAGCAGTATTATCGACATATTATGTAATGTAGCATGCAAGTTAAACGACCAAAACGTTATGAATGATATTGGTTTTCTATGATTAAAATTAATTCATGCACACACAATTGAACAATGTTAAATGGGGGATTCATGTTGTCAATACTACTGTGTTTTTTTACGCTAATGTGGCAGATTTGTGCTGACACATAACGAATGCTCATATTCATATTTCATAAGCTATTATTGAACTTTAAACTTTGACTGAAACCATTGATACCATTTGATGTTATTGTAGCACACCACTAAATCAATCATTTTCGTAGCTGTGTTAGTTTCGGTAAAAGATAAACAATACATTCAATTTTGTTTAACCTTTTGTTATCGGTCCAAAATAATTTGGAATCTGAATATAAGGGGGCGGGGATTGGCACAAAAGGTAAATGTTGAAAAATATCCATATTTTGAAGAGAAACTCACAAAAAGACAATTTTTTAGTGTAAACATTTTTAGAAAAGCCCAACAAAGTTGTTTTTTTCAGAAAGGGGACGATTACTGCTACGATAAGAATGGATTCGTTTAAATCAGTTACTTACTCAAACTCGTATTGTCGCAAAAAAAGGATTCATAACTGAACAAAATAGTTCGTTCCCTTACGTATGATAAGAAGGGAGTCGTTTGAATCGAGTACTCAGTCAAACTCGTATTGTGGTAAAAAGGTTTTATTACTTATCTATACGAGTAACATTAGTTAACAAAGAATTTTGTATCTGAGACCTATGTTTGACTATTATTAATTTGTATTTTCGTTGGAAACATGGACACTGAACGTTAGTCATTGAATAACGTAACGTTGATTTCCTACCGTTCACCATGCCTGGTAAAATCCATTATTATTAATGAGTGAAATAATAGTTTGGCATACACATTACAGGTACAAATATGAAGCCAGATTGTTGTATATACGTAGCTCTAATTTGTCTTGACACTATTATAGTATTTAAATGCATCATAGCTAAAAGGCTTGTCATCAAGAGAGCTGAATTCATTTTTTTCTCTTGAAACCTATATACTGGCGCTCACGCGCATGCCTTATAGGTATAAATGACTTGTACGTAAAACGTGTATGTAAACAGATGCAAATGTCTTCATAATAATATAGAAATACTTGCATTCAATGTTTTAAGGCTGTTGTACGTATGCTGATGCAAAATATTCGTTTGGCCACTATTGTAGTCTTTTGTACGTCACTAACGTATGAGCAATAAATGTATATTTTATATACCGTGCATGTAACACCGTCACTTTAATGTACGCGACATGACCCTTTATATGAACTGTAGTTGGAGCTGTGTATTATTCTTGATAATAAGTCCCTGGATCTGGCTACCCAAATATTGTGTATGGCTCATAAGTGACTTGTACTTCAAACTCATACGCCAAAGTAACTTGTTGCGCCATTAAACATACTACACAGAAGGGAAAAAAAGTGAGTCATCATCGTAAAATGAGTCACTACACGGACAAAATGACTCATTTTGAGCCATAGTGTGTCACTACACGGACAAAATGACTCATTTTTCGATGAAGACTCACTGTTTTTCTTTCTGTGTACAAGCACCAATAGAAATCAATCTAAACCAATGAAAATATTTCGATAATAATATAGAAATATTTGCAATGGTCTACAGCAGGGGTGGGCAACCTACGGCCCGCGGGCCGCATGCGTCCCGCCAGTGGTTATTTTGCGGCCCGCGAGATGTATCAAGAAAAATACAAAATAATAATTTATTTTACAATAGCATCACAAAACTACGAGCTATAATAGCTGCTTAGCATTTATCGACACAAATGTTCTTCCTCAACGTGCGTAGGTCCATTTTCCCCATTGATTGTCATCTGTCAGTGGCATAACCAGAGGGTCGCGAGGGGGGTTCATTTTAAGAGGAATCATGGAAGTATGATGGTCAAATGTACACAGATGTCTGTCATAAATGCAACATTCTTTAGTAAAGGAAGGCTTGTTTAGAGCCAAAATATACCTCAATCGTGCCACAAATAACGTAAAGTCGACAATTTTCGCTCGCTACGAGCGCATTGCTTGACTCAGAACAATCTTGTCGGTTGACTTTCATTCCCCCCCCCCCCTAATATGAAGAACCTAGTTATGCCACTGTCATCTGTACTGTATTGAGATTTGAACGTGTTTTTTTGAAGATACTGAAATTAAGCACACACACCTACTGCATGCTTGAAAGTCTTCGGAATCAAAAGGTTTGAAATCTACAGCAGGTCATCACTACAAAATTTGGTTAGGTGCGGCCCAGTCAATTTTTCACTCCTTATATCAGGCCCATTTATTCAAAAAGGTTGCCCACCCCTGGTCTACAGGGTGAATCAGAAAGAACGGGCACATTTGTCGTAAAAGTGCCACACAAATTCCTGGCCTGAATATGGATTTATTAGTTCCATTGGCTAACAAAGGAGTTTGTCTCTGCGACCATGTTTAGTTTTAGTTTAGTTTTACTTCAAAGTACATGAGGCCCTCGGCCCAAATACACAGAATATTGCCACAATTGGCATGATTTACAAAATCATAGTAATTATAATAACGTACATGTAATATAAATATACAGTAGCATTGATAATATAACGATTAGTATACCATCAATTTGTATTATTCGTTGGAAACCTGGAAACCTGAATGCCAGTCATTTAATCATGTAACGTTGATGTTTAAATGAGTAAAATCTTAGGTTAGCATACACATTCTAGATGTGACCATCACGTGGATTGGCTTTTGAATAGGGGCTTACTAAAATTAGTGTTACCTTATAAGAAACTGGTCAACTGTTATTTTAATGAACGCCAAAGTATGGGTATTCCATTGGTTTTGAATAAGCAAGCCGGGACTATTTGTGACGCCTTTGTGAAAACATGTCCGTTTTCTGACTCACCCGGTAAGTGTATGGTTGCTTTAATGTATAGTGAGGCAAGATATTCCTTTGACATTTCAAATTGTTTTCTGAACCGAAAGATGGCATGCCATGCATTCAAAGCGCAAGAGCGCAATAATTGATCTCATTGTTTTCTAAATATAGCGTCCCACGAATATATTCGATTCAACGATAATTAGTGTGTAACTTGAGAAATACGGAACGATGGAATATAATTTTTAAGGAACTTTACAAATATGATATATGATACCCAATTAAAGGTAATATCCATCAATTTAGATCCGAATAGTCTGAGTAAGTTGTGAGAGAGTCAAGAGACTCAGCTGGGTCATTCGAAAGAAGGCCCGTTCCAGAAAAAATGATCAATATTTTGTTCTGCTCAAGGGGAAATCGGGTATTTTCTCGCTTAATGCCGTGCCGTAAGTATGGTCTTCAATGGGGGTGGGGGGGGGGGGGGGGGGTGGGGGGTGTGGGGAGGGGGATAAGTGACTACTTTTGGTTAATATACATAGAGTTTGTTATTTCATTTGGGGGCATCAGGGGCGGGCCTTCTGGCAGGGAAGCAAATGCCCTTCCCCTTTCCGCCTCTAGCTTTTCCCCTGGCTTTATGTATCATATAGTCGTTATTGTGAATTGAAAAAGATGAAAACAGCAAGACATATAAATTCGCGTCAAATACTGTTTGTTTAAGCGACAGATGACAATACTCGAATCGCCAATCTCGTAACACCACTAACAGTTTTATTCACTATCCTCTGATCCGGCATCAATCTAGAAAATCTAGAAAACTTTCAAATGTGGTAAGATCTTTTTAGATTTGGAATGGTCTAATACAACATTATATTTTTCACCTTTATAAAATTTGAAATGTTGCCATTGGATTTGTCTACATTTTATAAAAAAGTAGGTGTGTACATTACAGTTTCTCATAACATATTATCTTGTTAATGATCGAGGAATAGTTGATGATTAGGTTTAATATGAAATTGTTCAATTAATTATTATTGTGGGAAAACAACTATTTGAAACCTGAATGTGATGAATATAATCACTAAAATCATTAAGGTTGTCGAATTCGATATTATTATTACCTCACTTTTCAGATCTGGAAAGATCTTACCAGATGTTTGAAAACCATTCCAAATCTGGACATTTGCAAATTAGTTGCAGATATTTGAGATATTTGAGTACTTTTCTTGTATACAACCCGCTACATTCAATATATTCAACCATCTGTTGTACCGTAATTGACAAATATTTAAAGAAAAATCTAAATATGTATCTAAATACAACTCAAACATAATTATGAGGCTAGAAGGGAAAATAAGTTTACCACGACATGTCACTGAAACTGCCATAATAGACAGTCTTGGCTAACACATTTACTAATGGTAATGTATTGTTTAAACATTTTAGCCATCGTACTCCGGCTCGATATAAACATCATATTTTCAATTGTTTTCGACCCTAAGATTTATAATATTGTGCAGTAAATATGTTTGCTTTGCTTAGTGAACACAAATTGAAACATAAACAAATCTACACGGAAAATACATTTCTAGACGTCAGTTCTTGAAACGTGCTCGCTCGGTTAAGGCCTTGTCACACCATAGCGTATGGCCTGAACGTGGCCTGAGCGTATGCCGACGTATTCAAAAATAGCTCGAAAATTGTCAGAGTCCAAGAACGTCCAAGAACTTCCATCTTCCCAAGAATTGCGTAGGAAAAGTCGACATCGGTGATGGAATGGACGTATCCATAGCGTATCCATAGCGTATTAAACGTATACATAGCGTATTAAACGTATACATAGCGTATGACTAACGTATTGATAGCGTATATCACTAACTTATAACAAACTTATCACAGCGTATCACAGCGTATGTGTTCGGCGAGCGTATACCAACGTATGCTTAACGTATTCGAAGCGTATGTCTGCCGTGTTCGACGTATCCTCAGCGTATCCTCTGCGTACAACGAACACGTGACTTATGCCGCTGCAGAAATTGAGTTTCGTACACGGCGGGACAAGTGTTGCCAGTTCAAGTAAACGCAGCCTAGATGATAACTATTAAAATATCTAGAAGGGTAAATCGATAGGTCCAACCTATAACTTACGACGAGTAACGTACCTCTAACGTATGTCAGCGTATGTCAACGTATGTCTAACGTATGTCAGCATTTGTAAACGTATGTCTAACGTACCACGAACCTATCGGGAACTTATGCAGAACGTAAGTTAAGCACACGTTGAGTACGTCGAGAAATTTTGAACATGCTCAATAATTTTTCGCGGGCTCGACGTTTTCCAAATTTTCACAACGTATCACAGCGTGCTCTTAACGTAAACGACGTATCCCCAACTTACCCCTAACTTGTATCAGCGTACACCAACGTACGCCAACGTATTTGTCGATATTTCGCATACGTTGTCATACGTTTAGGCGATACGCCATAGTGTGACAGGGCTACTGTACAGTTAGCGTATGTACCGTACAGCGAGCATTCGGCGTTTTGGGAACTTATGGAGGGTTTGAGTATAAAAATGAGTATCTCATCCTCACTTCTTCATGGTCTGTCGTGCTGAACACATCAACCCATCATCATACGCTACGAATACGCTACGCTACGTTAAGTATACGTTATGTTAGTCATACGCTCGCATACGCTGTGATACGCTGTCATAAGTATGTTATAAATTAGTGATACGCTATCAATACGTTAGTCATACGCTATGTATACGTTCATTACGCTATGGATACGCTATGGATACGTGACAGGGCCTTACACGATCGCCCGGCATAAGGTTAATACGTGAGAATACGTCGAAACTCGTTGGAAATACGTCAGGCATACGTTAGACATACGGCACATATACGTTATCAACTCGTTATCACTACGTTGGCTGT
This sequence comes from Ophiura sarsii, assembly GCA_035610835.1. Classification (NCBI taxonomy): domain Eukaryota; kingdom Metazoa; phylum Echinodermata; class Ophiuroidea; order Amphilepidida; family Ophiuridae; genus Ophiura; species Ophiura sarsii. The sequence goes on along the minus strand of CM069447.1, from coordinate 48,971,870 downwards.
ACGTTTCCCCGTCAGCCTACGTTCATCAACGTATACTAACTTACGAGTAACGTACGAATAACGTACCACTAACGTATGTCAGCGTATGTCAACGTATATTTAACGTATCACAAACTTACCGGTAACGTATGCAGAACGTATTCGAGAAATGTTGAGCATGCTAAAAAAAATTTTCGCGGGCTCGACGTGGTCCAAATTGTCATAGCGTATCACAGCGTGCTCTTAACGTAAACGACGTATCCCCAACGTACCCCTAACTTATATCAGCGTACACCAACGTACACCAACGTATTTTTCGATATTTCGCATACGTTGGCATACGTTGAAGCGATACGTTATGGTGTGACAGGGCCTTCAACAACACACTCCATGGCGAACAGATCACTCAACAGAATTATACATCCTCGTTACATGGCCATAGCATCTTGTTCCCAACGATACACTAATATTGCCTATAGGAAAACATTGACAGTGAAGATTAGACGTCAATGATGTGTACTGTAATTGATTCTGGTTATGCCGGTTGTTGCTATTTCCGCATTATAAGAATTGTTGACTTGTGAAAAATAGGTCTTGATATCAACAATTAGTATGTGAGGTTCTGTTTTCAAACCAACCATGCATTTAATCCATATACAAGTATACAGTTTCAATTTTGGTGTCAAATTTGACAAAAGTGCTGATTTTTTAATGTTGAACCAAAAGAATAAGTTTTTAGTAAAACAAACAAAAAATGCTGAAATTGCTCCAAAAACACCTACAGACACTTCTCTAGAGATCTATTTTTAGTTTTTGATGTAAAAATGTTTAGGTTTTTTAAAAGTACCACAAAGTGTTTTTTTACCTCAATTTGTTTTTATACGTCACATTACTGTTGGTGTAACTAGAAGCTCTATATACTACTTTTGAAAATGTTCTTGCGATAACAAATTCCAACTTTTAATTTCAATTTGGCATAAAAACTAGTGCTATATCATATTTTATAAAAACAAATGTTCAAATTTCGAGAAAAAAAATCACATTATATTATCCAAAGAGCAGATTTTAGTTTAAAACTAGCCAAAATTGGGCGGAAAATCCCCTAGTGTGAAAAGTCATGTGGCAATATTGCAGCCCCTCAGGCTTGTTTCTAGTTCCACTGCTGCCACACTCAAGGTCCCCCAGCATGGGTGGAACTTACTAATACTAGCGTCATGGCCAGTTCAACCTATCAAACTTGGTCTCAAACCTTACAGGCAACTGGAATATAATGAGCCTCTCAATATCGCGTTTTACCCAAACTTGTTTGATGCATTTTTCACTTTGGCCTTGAAAAACATTACATCGATTACATCACAAACTAAAATGTGGCCCTTTTATTGCATAACATTTTTTTGGACAGCTTACGCAAACAAATTATCCTTAATATCACACCATGGTGGCAAAATTCGAGGCCACATTTGCACTTTTCAACAATTGGTGCGATACTTTTTTCCATGTGTATATGTAACCACCTCTAACTTACTATGTAATGATTAATTGAGTTAGTAATTTGATTTTCGTATTTTAATCACGCCATCATGAATAATTTCTCTTCTATTTGATTAAGAATTTTTAAATATGTACCACTCTCTTACTAAGAATGTTATGATTTAATGAGGTAGTAATTTGGTTTTTCAAACATAAAAATCGGTGTTAAAAAATTAAAAAGCGCGGTCAATTTATTTGGTTAATTAAGCATGATTAAAACGAGAACAAAATTCAACTCTAAATGTCATGGGTGCCAGGTCAACACCGCATAGTCTTGACACATACTTTATTTAGCAAATTCTGTAAAGGGCTCACTATTGCGAAAATGCATAAGCCAACATAAAGTATTTAAACATCATGTTAATTCAACTCAGTTATACCAGAACCAAAAAGGCGTCCCAAAATCAGATTTTCCAAATGTTATGAATCTATTATGACATCACTTATGCACACTTCACACAATTAACAAAACCTTTCACTTTAACTCTACAACACTCTAATAATTATATAAAACACACCCTTAAAGCACTCAAAAGCTCAACGCACTAACACATCACTAATAATTATATTGAAATACCAACAGATTGTATTCATTAAATTAATGACGAGCATCAGTTACTCATACGATAGGGCTGCAGGAGGGCTGGCGTCAAAGTAATATGTTGCATCACCATACGTACATACAACCTTATTGAACTGAGGCCATTGGATATTACTGCGTGCATGTGTACGTAATGGACGTATGCCCCACCACGACAAAAGGAAGTAACTCCATTATTTTCAAACGTGAGGTTTTTTGCATAAATACAATAACAATACCAATATCTTTCAGTACATGTACAACATGTGTGTCTTTTGAATATATTGAGTTATCCATATCTGCAAGATCACAGAGTCCATTACGTCTGATAATTATCTACCGTCCACAGAGAACAAAAGACAAACAATCTACTGCACCAATGTTTTTCCGTGAATTCTCCCAATTTCTTGAATACATCTCTTGTATACCAGAGAATGTTATGATTGCTGGTGATTTCAATTTTCATGTGGAGGTTATATCTGATCGTGAGGCATCAATATTTCGTGACATCATTGATTCTGCCAACATGAAACAGCATGTGTTAGGTCCAACTCATCGTGATGGTCACACCCTTGATCTAATTCTCACCCGCGCATTCGACAACTTAGTTTCAAACATTACTAAGACTTGTTATTTACCATCTGATCATGCTGCCATCAAATGTTCACTGTATATTGGACGACCAGATCCTGTTAAAATGGAGATAAAAACACGCTCATTTCGTGATCTTGATGTCAATGCTTTTCGTGATGATATTTCTAATTCACCTTTATGTGCATCATTGGCTTCGTTCTCTGATATTGATTTGTTGATCACCAAGTATGAATCTGTCTTGTCATCATTACTTGACAAGCACGCTCCTCTTACAACGCGAACAATTACATGTAGACCCCATGCACCTTGGTTTACTGAGGAGATTCGCAAAGTTAAGCAAGAAGTCCGTCGGTGTGAGCGTCAATGGTGCTCCTCAAAACTTGAAATTCACAAACAGATCTTCTTGGAACAAGCACACATTTATAACCAATTGATTAAACAGGCTAAATGTGACTACCATAAGAAGCAATTTGATGGTTGCAATTCACGACAACTTTTTCAGAAAGTGAACAAACTTACCTCACCAAAATCTTCAAAAGTTTTACCAACTGAATCTGACGTCCCACTTGTTGAGCGCTTCTCTAGTTTCTTCGCTGACAAGATTAAACGTATTACTGATGAGCTCCACAAATCTCCTCAAATTCATCTCTCTGTGCAACTTCCTCAATCCACCAGTGCTGTTTTGTCCGGGTTTTCCTCACTTTCGGAAGAATCGGTCAGAAAACTCATTATGAAGTCGCCGTCTACATCATGTGGATTGGATCCAATGCCAACTTGGCTTCTGAAACAATTTCTTCCGGAACTTGTTCCCATCATAACAAGAATTGTGAACTCTTCATTGGAAGCAGGCCATTTCCCTGATGCATTGAAACATGCTCAAATCACACCGCTCATCAAGAAACCTAAATTGGATCGCGAAATCCTAAAAAACTACAGGCCTGTTGCAAATCTTAAGTTTCTTGCCAAGACTGTTGAGCGTGCATGTACTGCCCAAATACAAGATTATTTGTCAGAGAACAACCTATATGGAAAAATGCAGAGCGCTTATAGATGTAATCACAGCACAGAAACAGCACTTCTCTGTGTCTACAATAACTTACTCCTCGCTGCTGACAAGGGTCATGAAGTCATTCTTATTCTATTGGACTACTCCGCTGCTTTCGACACCATAAATCACCAAATCCTGTTAGACCGTTTCTCAAATAAATATGGATTTACTGGATCTGCGCTTTCATGGATTAAATCATACTTCACCCATCGTTCACAATCTGTTATAATAAATGGTCGCGAGTCATCGGTTCATGTTCCTCAAGAGGGTGTACCTCAAGGGTCAGTACTTGGCCCTTTAGGCTTCACAATGTATTCATCTCCATTAGAAGATATCATTGATTCTCATGGCATTTCTAAAATGACCTATGCTGATGACACTCAGTTATACATTGTTTTGAAAAATGATGATGACAGAGTAGGTGCAATATCGAAACTTGAAGCTTGTGTGAAAGATATCAAAACCTGGTCCACAGCTAATGACCTTAAACTGAATGACGACAAAACTGAAGTTCTGCATATTACATCTCGCTTTAGAAACAATTCTGTTATTTCATCTATAAACATCAACGATGCTCTAATTGAACCAGCTTCTAATGCCCGCAATCTTGGTATTATTCTTCAAAATGATCTCATGATGGATGTCCATATCAATAATATTTGTCGTGCGGCCTCTCATGCTCTTTACAAGATAGGTCAAATTCGTCGATACCTTGACCAGCCAACAACTGAAAGACTAATCCATGCTTTTGTGACATGTCGACTTGATAATTGTAACAGTCTGCTATTTGCTCTTCCTGAAACGCAGATCTCAAAACTTCAACGCATACAAAATTCAGCTGCTCGACTTGTTACTCTCTCCAAGATTCGCTGTCACATTTCCCCTGTCCTTCGTGACTTACACTGGTTACCAATCAAATCACGCATTATGTTCAAGATTCTTCTATTAACTTTTAAATGTTCTCGTGGACTAGCACCTATGTACCTCCAAGATCTCATACAACATTACAAGCCCACACGTAATCTCCGTTCTCGCTCACAATATCTTCTTGCTCATGTTTCTTCACCTTCGACATCATATGGACGCCGTTCTTTTCAAGATGCTTCTGCTGAACTTTGGAATCAATTACCATATCATGTTAAATCAGCCAAAACTCTTGAACAGTTCAAATCATCGCTAAAAACTTACCTATTTAATGTTAATGCATGATTTTCCTTTTTGTCATGTCTTTTGTTACTACTACATGTATAGTTTTGTATATTTGCGTTTCTGTTTTATTTGTTATAGCGCATAGGGACTTAATTGTGTTATGCGCTCAATAAGCATGGTTTTATTATTATTATTATTATTATGTATAATAAAGGTTAAGCCCAGTTTAGTCTTCGCAAAATTGAAAAAAAAAATACTCAGTCTTTGTTTTCTCAAATGTGTACACGCAAAGTATAGGATATCCTATGAAAAACCATGACAAAAAGAAGCAATGGCCACAATTAGTAACAAATTATATTGATTTGTCTCAATCAATTAATTACAAACTCGACCAAATTGACATTTGTTGATTAAGTATGTGTTATTTATTTATCAAAACAAATGTGATGCGATAAAACCCGCCACATGGTGGCATTTTTCATATTGGAGATATGTATATCATAAGAAAGCTAAAACTGTGCTGATTACAGAACTATTTCGATTATTTTTCTACGATTACTACAAAAAAAGTTATGAGTGAATGATGATTGTGATGTCATTAAAAGCTACAAAACAAGAAATCATGAAAACAGGCCAAAAAAGATACATAATTCAATATAATAACATTATAAGGTTAATAATAAAACTGACTTAAGTAAGTTTTTGAAGGTGAAATTGTATGTAAAATAATGATACAAAGTATTGGAAACTAATTTTCTTAAAAAAAATCTAAAAAAAAAAAAAAAATATTTTAAATTACCCATAATCCCTAGTTCACATTTTGCGACATCCGACGGGTTTTCACAGATCACATCACAAATAGTTCAACCAAATAATTTTAAAAAATCACAGATACATCAAGGATAATTGAGTTTTTGCCTTATATCTCAAAATCGTCTAAATGGAGCTACTTCCTTTTGTCGTGGTGGGGCGTAAATGTAACGTGGTACATACAAATCCCGTATACCATTGTACCATTATACCATTATACCATTGTGGTACCATTGTATAATGTGTAAGAGCGCTATATAAATGCTCATTGTTATTGTTATGTTATTATTATTATTATACGAATGGGTCATACATGTACGTACTAGTTTTGCAGTTCGGTCTTATTAGAAACTGGTAAGCATACCTCAACATAAAGCTAGATAGAATAAGTTAGTGGTAATAATTTTTTATCTTATACCGTATCCCTTAATGATTCATTAGTTTAAGTTGTGTGTTACATTTAGAACCATATGCATTAAAGTAATCTAAGATGCTCCATAAGATGAACTAACACTGAATTGTTTAAGATTGGGAAAAAATATGGGATATTAAAGTTTATTTCTACCATTGTGATCCCTGTAAATGAGGGTTACTTCTATTTTGCTCTAAAGTTCGCACTTCTTTTCTATATTTTTAAAGGGCTCGCAATTTATAAGCGCTCGGATATGCGAGGGGTCAATGTGAACGCAAGCAATGACCTCAAAATTGCATAATGGAAGATTATGCAAAACCATGAGAGCTTTTACAAATTAATTGATTTGCTGATAATATATACTGGTTTTGTTGAAAATATAAATAAAATTACAGATATCAATTTAAACTAAGTATAAAAAGGGGTAATTTTTTGTATGCGACGATTATATTCAAAATTACCTACGTATATTCAACTACGACTTTACAATACAATTTCAAATAGGTTTATTGACTCTTCAACAAAATCTACACTTGCCTTTGATAGTTCCCGATGTGTATAGTTTGAAGACATGTTATCGTTTCTAGAGTGTTATTTTGTCTTCTAAGATACATCTGTGAACCAGTATTCATGTCTTTTATAAATAACACACTCATCCATTTATACCCACACGTTCATAACCAAACATATCAAGCAAAGAGACATAAGTCTATAGGCCGTGGGACAGAAGTCCATTGGCAAGGTAACGTGGCAATGCTCCCTTCAAATCCATTCTACATTCATCTGAACAAATTAAGCATTGAAGGCGCTATTTCCCATATTGGGGCCCTATGCAGTACCGAAGGTTGAACGAATGAGGGGCGCTCAGTTTTGCTGTCTGTCAGCAACAACAAAAATAGTTAGAATAAGTTAGGGGATAACGTTCATCTTATCCCTTATGATCCATTCGCGCAAGCTGATAGTTACTCCTTTTTTGCTCTGAAGTTCGCACTTCTTTTCTATATTCATAAAGGGCGTCATGTTCAATTCAATTTCTAAGAGCTCTGATATGCAAGGGGTCAACGTGAACGCAAGCAATGACCTTATAATTGCATATTGAACGACTATGCAAAACTTTGAGAGCTCTTAAAATTCATTTGCTAATAGATTTGTTGAAATGAATAGTGAAATTACGGATATCAATTTACAATAATAAATTTAATAATTAATGTCGTTTCTAGAGCGTTAGTTGCTTTCCAGAATATATCTGTGAACCATTATTCATGTCTTTCATAAATAACACAATCATCCATTTTCACCAACACGTTCATTACCATACGGATTAATTCAAACGAGTAAAGCGAGTACACTAATGTTACAGGGGCTCGTGGGAGAGAGGTTCATTGGCAAGGTAATGTGGCCGTACCCCCTTCAAGTTCATTATACAGGGTGGTTCAATAAAACGTTGACAGTTTTATGAAGCCATCTTTTTGGAATTTTTTTCAATATTTATCAACTATATGATCTTGACCATCTATGCTGAAAATATCGTTACAAATAACCTGACGGTTGCTAAATAACAGCTATTTGAACAAAGTCTGTCATATTTCACTCTGTCCACGGGTACTGATTTCGCGACGTTACGTTGAATGATGAATTGCATGCAAGTAATCTAAGATTTGAAGATCCCGCCAGGTGAAACCAGTGTAATTGTTAACATCTTAACTATCTATTCAGGTGTAAAATCAATACGTAATAATAATACCACGATTGACCCTAATTAGAATGATTGATTTTCATAGATTGGAAGTGTAATTGTCTATACTCTTTGCCTTAAAAGTGACGATACCATTTAATGTTATCTTGCTGGTCATTTCCCGTGGACTTACTTGTGGACAAAGAGATTTTGGAGACATTCTCTTTCAAATAGCTATCATTTTGCCGCCATAGGATTATTAACATTGAGATTTTCAGCATAGATGGCCAAGCAAGATGGTATTTTGGAGGAATATGTAAAAAAAAAAAATCCCAAAATGTTGATGGCGGGATCTTCAAATCTTAGATTACTTGCATGCAATTCATCATTCAGTATTCAATGTAACGTCGCGAAATCAGTACCCGTGGACAAAGTGAAATGGGACGGACTTTGTTCAAATAGCTGTTATTTTGCAACCGTTAGGTTATTTGTAACGATATTTTCAGCATAGATGGTCAAGATCATAAAGTTGATCAATATTGAACAATATTGTTTTTTAAATCTACAGAATTTCCAAAATAAAATGGCTTCAAAAAACTGTCAACGTTTTATTGAACCACCCTGTATATTTATCTGAACAAATTAAGCATTGAAAGCGCTGTTTCCCACTTTGGGATTACCGAAATTTGAAAGAATGAGGGGCGCTCAGTTTTGCTGTTTGTCAGCAACAACAAAAATAGTTAGAATAAGTTAGGGGTGATATTAATGTTAATCCTTTATTCCTTAATGAACCATTCGCACAAGCTGGTAGTTGATCCTTATTTTTGCTCTGAAATTCGCACTGCTTTTCTATATTAATAAAGGGCGCCATGTTTAATGCAATTTCTAAGAACTCGGATATGCGAGGGGTCAACGTAAACGCAATCAATGACCTTAATTGTATATTGGACGATTGTGTACAACTATAGCAGCTCTTAAAAAATAATTATTTTGCTAATCGATATGCTATGTTGTTGAAAAAAATAGTGCAATTATGTGCTACTCCCATAATTACCTACGATTTTACAATGTTACCACTTGCCATTGATAGTTCCCGATTTGTATTTTTTACGAAATAGTGTTGTTTCTAGAACGTTCTTTGCTTTCAACCATCTGTTACTCATTATTCATGTATTTCATAAATAGCACACTCATCTATTTTCACCCACACGATAATAACCATACAATTAATTCAATCGAGCAAAGTGAGTACCCTTATGTTGCAGGGGTCCGTGGGATAGGGGTCCGTTGGCGAGGTAACGTGGCCATGCCCCCTTCAAATCCTTTAGACATTTATTTGAACAAATTCAGCATTGAAAGAGCTGTCGCCCTCTTGGGCACCTATGCAGTACCGTAGGTCGATATAATGAGGGGCGCTCAGTTTTAGCATCTGTTAAATTCACCACTACATTATTATTTTTTTTGTTCGACTTCGCTGATACGGATTGTTTTATAGGGAATCGCAAGCAGTATGCCTTAAAACAAGTACGGTGAACTTGGCACATCCGAAAGAACATTTTCCTTCGTAATTCTCGGGTTTTACCCAATTGGAAGTACGCCCTCTCTTATTGAATAAGTGGAATTCTAAACACTGCCCTCCTATTGTGTCTAACATTCCTCAAAAAGGCAAATAAACTCAAAATTAAATATTCGACGATTTATGTAAAACTAATCAATTATAACTGTCTAACTGTGAGAGCTTATAAATTCAATGCATATGGCAATAGATACGCTGTAATGAATGAAATGAATAGAAAGGATGCGGATCAATATACAAACTTTGAGCGGTGTGCACCGATCATACCCAAAATTATGCGGCAAAATTATGCGCCCGCATAATTACCTGACATTTAGAATTAAATTTCAAAAACATGGATTCTAACTGGTCAACCCATTTTAAATTTGCCTTTGAGTTTCCGATTTGAAGACTTTTTTCTTTTCTTTCTAGTATGCTCTTTGCTTTCTATGTGATATATACAAATCATTATTCATGTCTTTCATAAGATTAATAACCCACTCATTCATTTTCAACTACAAATTCATAATCAGCAATTATGGTTGCATTCCTTCAGAGGCGAATTCAAGGGAAAGTCCTTAACACTTTCCACGCGGCTTTTATTTTTACCATACACACTACAGATTTTCAGAAACCTTTCCCAACTATCAAAATCTATCTCAAGTATTACTGAACCTATACTAGGAATGTTTGTACTTATTGTAATGCATTTCTCAAGGCAATTCCAAATATGGCGATGAAAGTCAATATTTTTGACATTTTTGAAACATTTTGTGAAATTTTGGAATGTCGTCTGCAGCCGCCTGCCGCGTGGAAAGTGTTAATAATTATTGTCTGCTCCAACATTAATGTTGTCCCTAAAGTCTTTTCCGCAGAATAAATAGCGTCAAACATGTGGTCAAGTATAACTTCCATCTTCTAATACATATGGTACAGATAGGCATAACGTGTCCACATGGAAGAAGCAAGTTGAATTAAAAACTAAAAATTACATAAGACGTATGTGTTATACCAAAAGTAAAGGTTATTTAAGAAAAACAACGGAGTTCATGTAGCACCGATGGTACTACCTGCACTAGGATTTTCTTCTAGATGAGCCCCGTTTAAGGAGACTGTGAACTCTCAGCATAGCCTCTGTAAAATTGCTGTAATCATTTAATCTTAATAAAAGTATACATTTTCTTAAAGAAAATATGAATCCAACCATGAACATGAAATATGATTTTTATGATTTTGGAGGTAAAAAAAAATCACATTTTTTGGCATTTTTTGGTCGATAATTCAAGAAATAAAAACAATTAGATATTCAACAAAACAAAACCATTCCTAGAGAAATTCATTATGATTATAATAGAACGACAACATTTGACAAAATCTATTTTGACCAAATAAAGTTGATTACTGGACACCCGCTCCGTGATTGTTACTCCTTTACTGAAAATCGTTATTTTTGGCGTAGTATCTGTAAGGTCACGAGCTGTCAGTCATGACAGGACCGAACCAACCAACCAACCAACAAACTATTGTGCTCGACATCGCACTCTATACGAAAATCCTATACTAAATGTGCGATTCGTCGTTTTGTTTTCCTCCGTTATTGTTACTAATCAAATTATCAGCACTACGTATGTGTGAATTACTGCGATTTGAATGTATGTCTAACTCTACCGTATTATTTTCTGTTGTATTCTCAATGTGTCTATTTCTAGATCCAAAAGTAAATGTTTTCCGGAATGCTTTTCGGTATTCCGGATTACTAGTGTTATATATAATCGGATTTGAAGTTGAATTAAGCAAAAACGCGACACGACCGATCCAGAGGATGACTTTGTCCGCCGTGGGACCGTAGAAAGATCCACTCGTATCGTTCACAAGCTGATATATCGCGGATATATTACTGAGTTGAATCGGGAATAAACAGGCGAAGAACACAAGTGCGTTGATGCTGAGCATTCTGGCCACGTGACTCCGAGCCGCTGAGGACTTTCCTTTCGGTTGATTTCTTTTGAGTTCTTGTACAATTCTCACATACACTAAACAGTTAATAACAAGTGCGATTGAAAATAAACAGATATCAAGCGTATCAATGAAAATGAAGGTGCCACTTGGCCACTTACATTGCTGAATCTCTGTTGGAAAACTCAAAAAAGGATCTTGTTGTGGCCATGTTACAGATTTGTTTTCCACGTTAGCAAACGAAATTGGCAATGCTATAACAACAGTGAGTATAACCCAAGTTAGCAACGTATATTTGATGTTATCTTTTAATGGATGTGAACTAACGCTTCTATGGCGATACGCTAATGGTCTGCACACAGCCTGGTAGCGTTCTAGAGCAACTAGGGTCAGGAATGCGATAGAGGCAAAACTGAAGACATAGATGATCATTAGCGATATCATGCAGCCACCAGTTTCAAACGGATATCCATAGTTGACTGGTTGCTGTATATAAGTTAACAAATAATTCAGTGTAGTTGCAATTAGCAATACCCCATCTGCTACCGATAAGTTTGAGAGATAGAAATTCGTCGCCGTTCTCATTTTAGGAATTCGATAGACGACGAACAGAAATGCAACATTTGATGATAAACCAACCAGCGTTATAACCGGGACAACGAACATGATGAAGACACGCTGAAAATCACTATAAAGTAGTAGTTCTGCCTCAGCTAACGTGTAGTTCTAATACAGCTGGTAACAGAAAAGTAACTGATATTTTCCATGGCGGAAAACCAAAATGAATGTAGTCAGGATACAAAACTATAATTGGATATCGCCATTTAAAGTTTCAAGGCCCGAAATAACGTGTATATGACTTCACTATGTACATCTATGGGTCAGAGTTTGTCTCTCGCGAATAGTCACATTGAATAAACCGTTCCTCGCCGTAAATAGTAAATTCAGTAATGTTTGCTTAAAACCACCCGAAAAAGTATAAGCTTTCGCTTAATACACAATTTTAATACGGCGCACTGCTTTATTCCATGTGCAAAGTGACGTCACGGGTGAAAGAATAGGATAATGCCGATAATCTTATATCGCGTTGATTTGGCAGTCTGCTATAGGAGGACCAGTGGCGTAGCTAGGTTTTTTTTCAGGGGGGGCAAGATTTCTAAAATGTTCGTAAAAGGGGGGGGGGGGGGGGGGGGGGGGGGGGGGGGGGGGGGGGGGGGGTGAAGCCAAAAAAATTCGCACGGTCAAAAAATTTCGCACGGACACAAAATTTCGCAGTCCAAAAAGCACTGTAGTCAACAAATATTACCCAATCCTCAGGGTTATAAGCAGTTTTTCCACAAAAATGTTCATTTATTTAAAAAAAAAAAAAAAATTGTCATTTTTAAATGGTTACCCCACATATAAGCACTATATCCAAAGAGAGGGGGAAGGGCATCTTCCCCCATGCCCCCCCCCCCCCGCCCCCCTCCCTGAGCTACGCCACTGAGGAGGACGTTTGTATAGCCTGACAATATTATTACTTTTGTCTCGTTAGCTGCAGCATCCTTCTATCCGATATACGCTGATACTCCTACTGTGGTGAGTTACCGAATGCGATCAGCCACGACAACGTGTTGCGATAATAATGTGACTTCACGATATAACAGTATTTTGCCTTGCCTCGAACTTTATATTTTAGTGTTGAGCTTTTGATTGGCTGGCTATACGCACTGACTCTGCGCATATCGCGGTAGGTAATAGTGGATGAAGTATGAATTGATGCTCACTGAGAGTTAAGTAAGTGGTGTTCGCTCTTAAAACAGCGCCATGAAGAAAACACGAACATACTTGTCTAAATATGGCATGCCGATTTAAGTTTGGTTTATACAACTACAATTCAGACAACAGACAATGTCTGTACATGGGTAAATATTACTTGACAGTAAGTGTTACTTTGCATATGTAAGTGAGCGAAGGACATAATTATGTTTATATCGGAATAAATATTTGTATAACACATGACATGTCGAGTTGAGGATGGTTTATATTACGATTCAGGCAGAATGCATTGTCTGTCCTTTTAAGAGACATTTTACATCATTAATTCCCCGGGATTTGCTCGCTATAATTACGAAAAGCTCGCTCAAGATAACTGTAGTATTAGTGTTTTCTTAATTAAATGTGAGTGACAGCAAAATTGTTAACTTCATTTGTTGGAAGTGGCTCTTTTAACTTCAGTCTTTTCTTCCATCTTTTCTAACTTTCATTTCACTCAGCCAGCATGCTCACATAGGCTGTTTAAGCATGGCCCGAGCATTTTTCTTGAGCCTGACCCCTTCATTCATGAACCAAGCGTGTGTCCGTACGGACCGACCGTTTAAACAAACAAACAAACGAGCGATCAAACAATTATCCTCCTCGATGCAAACACGTATGCAAATGATTAAAGGGCATTGAGAGATATGTATGGAAGTGCGCACTCAATTTGTCTGGAAATCAGTTTTTGTGCACCCACGTACTATTTAGGCATATACTAACTACCATCTGAAACCGTTTACCTTTAATTTGCCGTCTATCATGTAAAATATCACGATTTGGGAATTTCGATCACTCATCACATAATAATAATAATAATAATAATAATAATAATAATAATAATAATAACAAGAAAGGTACTCAAAGAGAACAAATACTCCATTATTAACATGTCAACAAAATCTCACGGACAATCAGATGGAGAATAAAGGTGTCTTTTTCAACGTGAATCTGCGCTAAGGGTTGCTTTGCTTGAACCGATATCTAGTGTTATCATTGCAAAAGAAAACCCAAAATGGTCACGTCTAATGAGACAAATATCCCTACAAATTGAATCACACGCTTACTTTTTATCATTATGATGTTAATAGCGGAATAAGGCAAAATTATTTTCAAAAGAATATCGCTTTAATGTCATTTTAAACATATAGATTTCGCCCTAACGAACACAAAAAAACCCCGGAATAAACCTCATTGTTTTCTTTCTACTTTAAACGTATGTATTAACAAAATTCCCTTTAGTCTAAACTCTTTTAAAAAGGACCTATATCCTTTGCTATGACTGAGATGATCTCAGTCATAGCAAAGGATATAGGTGAGATGATTCGTCGAGCAATCAAGGGTATACAAATGATTACAACGTTTTATACATGAGTGCTCCCGGCAATATACACATGTTTTAGGGTTCTTACAACACTCTAGTCTACATATTATCATCATGTAGGCCGTAGGCCTATATCAAATACGTTTGACAGATTCTACAAAGCTAAGTAAAACTTGTGGGTCGTTGGTCGTTGGTTTCAACAACAACTATCAAGCCTAGTACTGAAATTATGATTGAGATTATGGTTAAATAGCAAATAGCAAGCAGTAAAAAAAGAATGAAAAAGAAAAATATATAGCAGGGTTGCATTTTTCGAGAGGCAAACAAATTTTAGATGAAAACAATCCTCGAAAACCATCATAATTTTGTCAAACTAAATTCATTACGGTAACTTCAACTTCAAATATTGTGGTTCTACAACAAAAAATAGGGTCTCATATAAGGCCAAGTAAAATAAATAACATGTTGAATGTCCCCGCCCTCACCGATTTTTGGTGAATTTGAAATATTTTTGTTACTATCTTATATTAGCTTTATAACATTAATTCATATACTGTTGTCATAAAAGAGATGTATAGAAGTGTTTCAGTAGTATTTATAAATACATCGCACACTATTGTTCCAGCCTAGGGTAGGAAAGTTAGGAAATAACATGAAATATAAAGGGCCTCTTTGTTTTCACTATATGAGGCCAAAAGCTTCAGGAATTGGAATTTCACACATAAATGAATAGTAACAAAAAATAACATAATAACAAATATAAGGGCCTCCCTCGTCATTTAAAAAAACCCACGGATGATCAACATGTTATTTATTTTACTTGGCCTGATCTAAGACCTGAATAATAGCAGATAGGCCTATTCTTTGAAAATTATGGTGGCACTGTTTAATTGAGTCTAGATTGGTAACAAAAAAACATCTTTAAAAAAAATTATATCTTTAATGAAAATATTCATGTGCAAAAATACTCCAAACATCGTTGTAACTAAGGGCAATAAATGCACACATTATGGCAACAATGCGTGTATTTCAATGGAAGAACTATTTAGTGGCGTGCCCCCATGTGGAAGTTGTGGGAGCGAAACACTACCGTTGTGTGCAGCACTTCCGGCAAAGTTGAGTACGATAATAGTTCCTATTTGATGGAATGATATGAGCGAAATTGGCAGTAAATGTTTAATGTTTTGATCACATTTGGGTTTTATGGATTCTCTTCTTCAATTTTAAAGAAGGAAAACAAATCAATATTGGCTAAACTATTGTGTTACCGACCAATTTACATACAGTGCATGCGCGAATGAGAGCCGAATAATATACCACAAAATCACAACGTTAACTTTTGTCGGTTCAGATCTAAAAATATTGACGGCAATTTGGGGTTGATTTTCAGTTATGCACATTTATAAAAAGATGATAAAATATAAACATGTTATTGATCAAATCACAAGCTACATGGATTTAGAGTGATTTAGGGGACTGCGGTATGTCAAAGGGAAGTATAAGGAAGGAATAATGCATTTAGTCATAGATCTATGATTTAGTAGTGTGCTCCCTGAGTCATGCTTACAGGCTGTATTTAGCAAGCAAAACAAACCATCGCACTATTTGTGCCAATATAATTATGGTTTTGTCTTGAATTTGACACTTTTACAGAAATGGAATGAAGATTTCGATAGAATGCGAGAGTTGGGTACAGTATTATTATTGACAGAAATCTATAATATAAGCTTCCATTTGATTCAATCAGGGAGGTGTAACTGTAATAAAAAATAACATCTCTCTGAATCAATCATATTAATAGTCTCATGTCTGAATGGTCATATACGACGCGTACACATGGTACAGTTCGGAATGCAATGGGGAGCCTATAAACCATCTCTTGGATTTGGTTTTGGAAGTAAAATAATCTGCCTAAAATACTGTTCTGTACAATACTGTTCTGTACAGTGCCTATAGCAGACTATCAGTACAGGAAACCCATACGTTGGTGTGGGGGGGGGGGGGGGGGGGGGGGGGGGGGTGTAGGGGTGTGTGTGTTTTTTATGGGGACAGATAGTGAAACATGCAAAATACCCATCATGATGCATAATACCAACTGATGACAAATAACACTAAGTATGATTTGTTGTACTAGCAGACTATCAGCCAGCCCATACAGGGCTGGCTGATAGACGGGGCGATATCTTTGCGTCGGGTCGAGTCCACAAATTGTCGATTCAGGTCGGTTCGCTTAAAATGTGTGACGTCGCTTTTCGGGTTACCGTGACGACCAATAGTGAAAAATTACAAAATGAGCCACAAAATGAGCTCTCAAGCACTCATTTTTGCATGTGTGACTCTGAAACCTGGCAGCATGATGCTATATATGCATGTGCATATTTCTATGAATTCAACAAATTTTGTTTGTGCATGGTTTCCATGGAAACTAGTGAAATTTGGTTTTTTTTTAAGTGAATGGCTCCCGTTGCCATGGAAACTGTCAGAATTTCCCGAGTGGCACATCAATTAAAGCTGTTGTAGTCATCAGCCTGTGTGTCAATTTTCAGTGCAATGGCTCAATTAGTTTTTGAGATATCTCATCGGGAGTATTTTCCCATTGTTTTCAATGGGGGAGATAATATTCGAATATTATCTCAAAGCTGAGATAAGCTAAAATAAGCCTTTTCCATGATAAAAAAAAATCTACTGCGTATTTTTTTCCGAAACGCGGAGTCGTAGCGCATGTCGAGAAAAAAATAACGTGTGCCGATTCTGGTTGGAATAGGTTGATTAGTTTTCGAGCTATTCGAAAATGATAGTCGCCCCGCGCAAAAACAAAAACAATATACTCAGTATTAACTTTGTTAATAATGGAGTATAATAAAAAAATTCAATGTTCTTTAATTTTCGCACACTTCATTCTGTGCTCTTTGGGCAAAATTTACATTGATTTGTGTGTTTGGTAATCTGTGCTCCCACACGTAGACGTGCACGCTCCAAGAAAATAAGATCGAGCATAATTATTTGTGCACCAATGTCATGGTGAACTGTAAGCGCGAACATTACAGTACCACAAAAATTGTCACAAGTAAGCCTATAGCAGACTATCAGGCAGCCCAGACAGGGCCAAAACCTTGTCGGGGCGATATCTTTGGAACGAATTGAGCGATTGGAACGAGATTTTCAGCGTCGGGTCGAGTCCACAAATTGTCGATTCAGGTCGGTTCGCTTAAAATGTGTGACTTCGCTTTTCGGGTTACCGTGACGACCAATAGTGAAAAATTACAAAATGAGCCACAAAATGAGCTCTCAAGCACTCATTTTTGCATGTGTGACTCTGAAACCTGGCAGCATGATGCTATATATGCATGTGCATATTTCTATGAATTCAACAAATTTTGTTTGTGCATGGTTTCCATGGAAACTAGTGAAATTTGGTTTTTTTTTTAAGTGAATGGCTCCCGTTGCCATGGAAACTGTCAGAATTTCCCGAGTGGCACATCAATTAAAGCTGTTGTAGTCATCAGCCTGTGGGTCAATTTTCAGTGCAATGGCTCAATTAGTTTTTGAGATATCTCATCGGGAGTATTTTCCCATTGTTTTCAATGGGGGAGATAATATTCGAATATTATCTCAAAGCTGAGATAAGCTAAAATAAGCCTTTTCCATGATAAAAAAAAATCTACTGCGTTTTTTTTTCCGAAACGCGGAGTCGTAGCGCATGTCGAGAAAAAAATAACGTGTGCCGATTCTGGTTGGAATAGGTTGATTAGTTTTCGAGCTATTCGAAAATGATAGTCGCCCCGCGCAAAAACAAAAACAATATACTCAGTATTAACTTTGTTAATAATGGAGTATAATAATAATAATAATAATAATAATAATAATAATAATAATAATAATCATCCTAATAGTGGAATAAGGCGAATTTCTTTTGACAAAAATTCGCCTTAACGTCATTTTAAACAATAGATATCGCCCTAACGAACAAAAGACGGAATAAAACGCATTGTTCTCTGTCGCCTTAATGACAGTTTTAGGCGTATAATAATAATAATAATAATAAACAGGTATTTAAAAGACGCATTTCAAACCGCAAGGAAACTCAATGCGCCGCACAAAGATGAAATTAATAAATTAAATGAAAAATTAAAATGAAAAATTAAGAAAACGCACAATCTTTACAACCATAAAATACCATAACAAATTAACAAAATATATACATGAGTAAAAGGCAAAACAGAAATGAAGCGCAAAAGTATGTAGATACAGATTCGCAAAATTACGATCTAGTGAAAAGGTAGTGCTTCAACCTGCACTTAAACTGTTCGAGAGTGGTAGCAGACCGAACCTTGGTGGGAAGCGCATTCCACAGTTTCGGGGCAGCTGCCGAAAACGCACGCTCGCCATACGTACGGGTATATAAAATGCACGTGGATGCAACAGGTCCATGGATGAAGATATAAGAGTCCGAGGAGGATCGTGTTTCTTCAAGAGTTCTGTCAGGTAAGAATGGGCCAGACCATGAACGCATTTGTACGTTATAAGCATACACATAACTTGCTTCAACCGAATAACAAATCTAACTTGCCTCAACCAAATAACAAATCTAGCGCCATTATTCAACCGTTTTCCAATAAATCATTTGACTTTAGGGTTCCTACGTACCTTATCTATTGAAACAATTCCATTTTTTTCTTCAAATATCATTTTTCTCGGCAATATCTCAATGCCCCTTTAACAACGTATGGTCACAGTTATACCAGGTGGTTACATAAATGAAAGAAAATCGCTCCAAAAAAGTAGGCCATGTTGCTTTACTATTTAGGATACTTATTATATTTAATGAACTGAGAAAAGCCCCCTATAGAACAGTCCTCTATCGGTTTTTTCTTGAGGGATCAGTTGTCACTATATGACACTGTTTTAAGATACTCTTGATGCCGTAATACCTACTTTTCGCGGGTATTCACGATGCATTTTAGTCTGAAGAACCTAGAAGTAGTTTCCGTTACTGGCGCACGAGAGCGTCCGTATATATCATTTTACTAGATCGTTTTGATGGTTCCCAAATAAAACGTGATGTTGGTAAAAAGCAGTTAAACAAGTACGAGTTAAATCTCATACAATAAGAAAGTGTGCACTTATCACTTCCCAAAATCCGAACCAGTTCTCTTCACTTACCAGTATCCATGGAAACATATCCCACAGCGCATCATGAATCAGGTCAAACTATTAAACTGATAACAAACGGATATAAATGTTCAATAGCCATTTTTGGCCAAATGTTTTTTGAATACATGAGCATTTAGTGGTCTTATTGAGTGGCCTTTAAATAGAAAGTAAGTATAATGAAGAAAAATATACTACAAGTTTCATTCCCAGATGAAATTAACAACGTTATTGAATTATAATTGAAGTAAACCCTCTATCCTGGCATTTCAAAGCAAATCTACGGAATGGTCGAGATACCTCTTTACAGTTTTGTGTCCTTGAATCCTTTTTTTTCCTCGCTCATTATTCCACTATTCTATTCATTTTCAGTAATTTTAAGATTATATATCCAAAATTCATGTGCTTTTTCAGTTGTTTCACCAGTTTCATTGATTGATATCTCTGAATCAGCCAGCCCACAATACTTTGCGTTATTGCCATCTCGCGGATGTGCTATAAAATACCAAGCTCTGTGAACCCGTCTTTAACTTGATTGATACAAATACCCGTCACGCTGGAAACACGATTTTCGAATTGTTATTTTGTTTCTTGTGATAAGAATCCAATTATAAACGTCACCTAATACAACTGTGTAAAGAATCAATCATCCGTCACCTGATATTATGGATAATTTTACTTTTAGAAAAAGCGTCTGTTTGCTATCACCGACGTGTAAAACAAGATGTTTACAAGTAAGATAAGAAATAAAGAACAGCAATTAAGGGGCATTTCTATTTAGAACAAACTCCCACTCGTAAATCTCGTGTGACAACAGAGTGATGAGAACGCTATCATTCAGTCATCACAATAAGTAACTGACCAGGTAATAAATGTGCTCTAAAAGTATAACTCCTATATATAAACATATGAAAAATGTAAAATTGAAATCGTATTTGACCTTACATTTGGGATTGTAACTTTCTCAATAATCAACCATTCTTAGAGTTATCAGCTCATTTATTACCTGGTCAGTTACTTTTGTTGATGACTGTATAATGAGCATTCGCTGTGTGCATATTTCGCACGTTTGGTGTGGGTTGCTTCTTCGTCAGCTCGTCGATCAAAACGAACAGATGGCTTAGACATAATATGCAGTGAAAAGGTTCATCAAGACAAAAGTAAAACAATCGGCCCATCTGTTTTTCGACTACTTATTGGTCACATCTAAGTCGTCATTTTACCACCGATTTAAACAAAATAACGGATTTTATCGTATCTAAAAGAATAATGTTTACTGGTTAGAAAAATCTCAAAACAATAATAAAATTACAAATATTTCAAATAGGTTTTAACAATTGTATTTTATACAGTACAGTCTGTATACTGGACTGATTTATACACATTATTGCCTTATCGCAACATGTGTCGGTTGGTTTCCCAAAACATTGGGCCGGTATTCATTTGTACGTGAACTGTCTTCCATCTTTTTTGAAAACAATGGGTCGGGGTGTTTTCGTTGCATAATCACGCCCCTAACACAATTCAAATAATTTCAATTGCGCTTCGCCACTGTTTTTTTAGAATACCTTGTTCATCTTCATTGTGCCTCATAACATTATTTTACATCGTCCTATTCATCCACATGTATCCTACAAACGGTCAGGTGACAGATGTCAACATATCTACAAATGACAACAAATACATTTCTTGAATCGTGCTTCAATCACTTACGTTTGTGTGGTTTAAATAACAAATTGAACAGGTTTTAAATTTATTTTTCACACAGTGATATTTTGGTTTACCGGAGAAATATAAAAAGGAAGTAATATTTGAAGTACGCGAATGTATATCCCTCGGTTTTTGCCCTGCTGTCACCAAAAGGTCCCCTTTATTCATTGTTACAAAAGAGACATATTTAAAGAACATTTTAATCAAATAATAAGAAACCGCCAAATACCAGAACTTTGTTTTAACTATTGCGAGATGTTGACTCACAGACCAGACCATTGGATTTTTTTGAAAATGTTCATCCACTAAAACCCCTTTATAATCCCTTTTGACATTGGCTCAAAATTGTCTGGCTAACACCCGTTATCATTTCATAATTGATTGCCTTATGCTTGATGTGCATCGCTTTTTATATAAATCATTTTAAATTCAGACCATGCTCTTATACCCATTCCTAGAGAATTGTCTTTAGATAATTTTGGTGCAATTTCAGCATTTTTTTTCAATAATAGATTTTGCTACGTTTGCAGCAAATGTTGAGCCAAACAAGTGATTTTTAGTGAAATGCGATACCAACAATGGATTCTCCGACTCATTTCCTTTCAAAAAATGGATACTTTTATATTTCGATGGTCATGAATTTATGCTCCTGCCCTTTTATCACTTGAGCACTTGATGGCTATCTCGTAGTCTTTAGACCAATCCTTGAAATGGGTCTGAGTAGCTTAACACCTTTGAAAATATATTCATGCTTTCCTAGATGTAAGCGATTCAGTCGCAGTACAATCATCTTGTCGTCTGAAGATTGCCTTATTGGCGTGAAACTCAGAGTAATGACTCCCTTTCTCGGAATTTCTAAACTATGAATTTTACTATTAGATACATCACATTAATAGTTCAGTTACAGCGCTCGTTAAATGTCACGCTTTTGGTGTTAACATTACAATTCGTTTGCCTTAATTTACAATGAAAAATTATAATTTCGATTTCCAGTAACTAAACGGAGAAGAAAGTAATCGTCTCGCTTAAAACACTTCTTGGTATGATTTTAGCTCTATATAGTACGCTGCGTAGCGAGATTTGCCCAAAGGGAGCAGCTTTAAGTATATCCATGGGCCCTGTTTTTCAACCATATATCAATTTCAATTCTGGATGATAGTGGCAGGCCACTCAAAGCAGAGATTGTTCAGTTTCATAATCCACCTGTCACTTCATTGTCAGATCATAATCATTAGAGCAGATAAAGGGAAAAAACGCCACCAAGATTGATGCCTCAAGGTAAAGAAGTCTGATCCTTTCTAAATTGCTCGGTACAACAATTGTAAGCACGGATGATGGATATTCTAGTGCCGACCCAACACTAGAGCAGGGTTTCTGCTATCAAGTTTCAGATGGTCACAGTATCGGGCTATTAAAAGGAAGCACCGTCTAGTGCTAGTACGATTTATGTAATTTTATGCGGTGTTGAAATGTTCGTTATAATTTTGAAGAAAGAACAACATAAACACAAATGGAAGATGATTGAAAACTGCTTTATTAATGTAAGATAACACATTGATAACACAAAACAATTATAGCCTATATAATATGCAATAATGATCACAAAAACGTGCACAAATATTCCTTGTCTGCCAGTTTTACCACTTATTCATACATTTTATAACACAAATCCCTCCTCAAATAGATTCTTATTTCAGTTAAAATGTTTCATCATTGAAAGTCGCTTTATAAGATGTACTGACACTGACAACATAGCGCATGATTCCATGTTAGAAACAAAACGCGCCAACGTACACCTTTTAACTAATTTGTTACCACTCAATTAAAGGGACACTAAGAGATGTGTTGGAGACTGCGCCCTCAATTATGATAAAAACTGGGATTGGTATATTTTTACAATTGCATTACATGTATGAACTTAAACCTATAAGGATTAAGAAAAATCTGCCCTCTTTGTACAACAAAACGTCGATTCAAAAATGCTGATCGAGCCGCGATCAGCATTTTACGTCAACCCTGTAGCACGCGTGATACATAAACGCGAACCATATTTACATAGAGGGCGTTTAAAAAAAAAAAAGGTTCAATAAATAGCGATGGTATTGTTTTGCTGGGTTTTTTGTGAGTAGAAACAACACTCATGGTAATATTTAACGTTCATCTTGAATTCTGAAGTAAATACCTTTTTTTTTTTTAAATCTTCAACACTACTTTGTGTCCCTATAAGTAGCGTTTGACACTAAACATCAAATGTTTCAAATGAGAATTTGTCGTGAAGGATCTTTAAAGGAGACGTCAGTATAGTTAAAGGAGATTTACCAACTCTTCACAAATAATGTATGCATGCTTAAAAAGGTAATGGTCTATCATACAGTGGCTAAAAAGAGGCTATTACGATATTATGCCTATAAGACGCAGGTGATGTTTTACTTTTGATTACTTTTTATTTCATCAAAATCGGAGCAGTGGTTCCAAAGTTACGTCAAATCAAAGTTGAAAATCCAACGCATTTCTCGTAAATATATTTTTTAATATCTTATGTATTTCTTTGTTTTTCAACCAGTGATATTTAACGTTATATTCCTTATAAATTCCATAACTTTAGAAATAAAGGAGATTTTGCCATGAAAATACCACCAAAAATTGTGATAATTCAAATAGTATTTTTAAATATGGTTTCAAAAATGTAAATGCTTTACCTAATTTGCATAATAATTAAAAACAGTGTTTCTAGACTTCAAACGCTGTTTTCTCGAAATGATCGTTTCGATTAATCCCGGGCTTATTTTTCAAAAACAGAAGCATGTATGAAGCTGAAATTTCGAATGGAACTAGAATAAATAGTTCAACAAGGGATGACATAGCCTTTTTTGCATATTTATTCTTTAAAAAAAAATTATAGCCATTTTAATTTTTAAAAATGATCATTTTTGGTTAAAAAAATGATTTTTTATTATTTTTCGTCAAAAAAATGGCAAATTTGAAAATTGGGACACAAATTTGAAAAAAGGGCTATGTCATCCCAACATTTATGTGTATAAGCATATTTTTCGTTGAAAAAAATCAACGACAAATGTTTGCGTATTCTCAAAAGTACCCCGGGATAAAATAGCCGATAAAATCCAAGATGGCCGCCATTATTATGCAAATGAGATGAATTTTGGAAAAAAAATCTCCGGCAATCCTCTAGTATGGTCATAAGTATCAACATATCCAAAAATTAACTTTGTAGGACTTAAAATAACAAAAAAAGTTTTTATGGTAGACCATCACCTTGAGGAGCGTTACATATTATACGACAAGATGAAAAGAGCTTGGATTATCAGTTATCAATAAGTCGAAAATAGTTCCTATGGATGTACATAGATCACAATGTTGGGGGAAATGGCGCCAACATACACCTTTTTACCTAGTTTTTACAACTTGATTAGGTATAAACACCCAATGACCGAGTTTCAACTAATAAATTGTTATATTACCTAAGAACGATATTGCTTTAATAAATGAATCGTGCAAGTTTGTAGACCAAAAACACACAAGACATCGTGAAGTATCACTGAAGGAGAAAGCTAATAGCGTTAAGGAGATTCGAATGGAAAGGTTTCGGATTATTGGGGTCATGAAAGGGAATCCGAAACTTGTACATTGTTAATACTGAACGATGTTATCCCTAAGATAATAACATAGACAAAAAGCGGCACCTCGTTTATAAGATTAATTTAGGTAGCGTATGACACCAAATAATATTGACCCATTTTCAATGATAGATTTGTTGAATGAAAACGACTCATAGCAATAGTTACACCTTTTCACCTAGTTTATACTACTTGATTATGTATGACATCCATTTACCGTGTTTCAAATAATAAATTGGTATATCACCTAACAACGATATATGAATCGTGCAAGTTTGTAGACCAAAAGTACAAGATATCATGAAGAATCATTGAAGTAGAAGCTAATATAGCATTAAGGAGATTCAGATGAAAAGAGTTCGGGTTAATTGAAGGGAGTCAGAAACCAACCTTACATTGTGAAATGTCATTGAATAGTGGAGGGTCACCATCAATAATAACTCGCCACAAATAGATATTTGTATGCCGGGCTATTCATCTTATGATGAAACGAATCATATTCTAAGATATCACACAAGTGAGGAATAAGGATCGCAATGCGAGGAAATATTCAGGGTGAACTGAAAAATGTCCAGGGAGTAACAATTAAGTTTCGAATGCAAATATTATGCGTTTAAGATATGTTTTTCAGGAACCTGTTTTCAACTCGAGGACAACGAATTTGAAAAGAGCATGAAAAGTTCTCTCAGAATAGACATATATAGTTTGTATGGGGTGCCGTGCTTGAAAAACAGACATGCATGTTGTCAAAATTATCTTCGTTTGTAGGTTCATCAGAATTCAAATTAAGTAATAAAACATAGTCATTACGCATGGTGATTTAGTGCTAATATATAAATGTGCAAAGAATGATACAGTCAAGAATCAACACAGTGGTCTGTTGAATTCACACTATTCATCTTATTTCTCATTGAGTTGTTATATTATCAACATGTTAGCTGGTGAACTTGGAATAGGAAAGTCGACGTCAGCTTTACGCCATAACTAATGTTAAGTAATGGCAACAGTTCCCAAGGGCATGTTGTTGATGCATTTAATGATAAGTGCTTTTTTCTTTCGTCCCCTTTTCCTTTCTATCTCTGTCTCTTAATCCTCTTATCGTCACAGGAGGTGGTTTACTGAAGGTTTTAACTGTACTGCCCGGGCCATTTATGGTGCATTCTACGTGTAATATAATCCCATCGTCTTGTTTTCGTCATGTTGCATTTCACTTGCGCTTCTATATCGTTCTTCCCATGAGTCGTCCTTTTTCCAACCCTCCGTCCGTTTGTGTGTCTTGTCAGCGGGTGTTTATGTGTAGTGATGGATTGGGCGATAATGAGGTGGTGAATGCGTAGTGTAGAGTTGAGTCTGCACCATTTTGTGGTCAGTTTGATACAACGTTATATCAACTCTATATAATTCCAAATACCTTAGTCTCAGTTTCTTTATTATGAAGTGCGAGTTAAAAGACATATTAGGTAGCCTTTGCTTTAGCCAGCAAAAATGATTATGTGGTTTTCTTTCGAAATCAAACTTTATTATAAGAGGAATAAATATGTTAAATATTTGAAGAAAAAAACACACATATTATTCAATGGAGAATTTATTCAGGGTCGTCCTTTCTTATGTACTATTGCTATTTGTTAATGGGGCCTAATAAAGTGGTGCAAAACCAATACTAAATGACGACACTCTAAAATCTATATTCGTTTGGAACACTCATTAAGATTCAATACCTGATACAGACACTAAAAGTGACTAATTTACCCTAGTGTAACAGGCGGTTACTGACACGACTAGAGCAGCAATAAGCATGGGAAACATTAGTGATAATGTGACTATCAGACTTGATGTAGTAGAGTAGGCCAGAGCAAATAAACGCCGAAAAGCCCCATGTTGTTTTGACCGGAAGCAGCCTTTGCGTCAGATCCGCAACATCTGTATCCCGTGGGTGAAATTTGACGTCAAATCAACCAAGTCATGTATTGCATTTTGTTAGTGGCTTGGTTGTATATGAACGTTTTACGACGTTTTTTAAGGTTATTAAAACGTTGTATTGCTATCAATTTAGTATAAAAGTTGTGAAGATGTTGTACATACGATACTAATCTATTTAACGTTAGATTAAAAACTGTATAACCATATAAGACGTTTAAACATTGAACTTTTATTTATATTCTCAGGCTTGGATTATTTGTTGCTACAAACATGTTATATTTCCCTCCCAGGAAATGAAAACGTTAACGAGTCTAGACACTTGTTTTGACACTTCAAAGATATTGCCACATCCTGTCACCGTTGAAACGTGACCTGTTTTTATACGCCCGCTGGCTAACTGATTGGTTCTGAGCATTCGTTTTATTTTCAAAAGCTTCTTACTTATACCACCTAGCAATCATTGGACGCGAAGATTTGATGCCGATAATTTGTAATGTCATCGAAACCGGAGCTTTTACCTTTTTGTAAGTACCAGTGATCTCCAAAATCTCCTTATCAGAAACAGGATTTAAAAATATTGACTTGTCAAAAGGAGTTTCAAGGAAGTCAGAAAAGGCACGCTGGGAATTAATCTTGTGAGCTAAATTAGGACCGATTTCCGCAAATCATTTGCTGAAGTTATTCGCAATATCAGGTGTATCCTTGGTGTTATTCATTTATGAGTTAGACTGGTGTTAAGCCTCTATTACTGAATAAAGCTGTCTAATCCTTTAATCCGTTAACACAGTTTAACACAGATTTTGTGCTAGGCTAAATCCGTACAGAATTACATGAAGGATAAACCCAATATGAGCCTTGTTGGACATTTTTGAATCGCCATCCAAGTTGAGGGTTTCCTCTTGTTATTTTTAACAATTATAATATTAATGGTACGCCATTCATATTATTCATATTATTTGTTATAGCTATCGAATTTATTCTTATAATATGTGCTGCGATCTGTGAAAACCCGCAACATGTGGGTATTTTTTGTATTGTTGGAGATATTTATATCATAAGAAAGCTGAAACTGTGCTGATTACAAAACTGTTTCAATCATTTTTCTACGATTACTACAAAAAGTTATGAGTGAATGATGATTGTGATGTCATAAAAAGCTACAAAACAAGAAATCATGAAAACAGGCCAAATAAGATACACATTTCAATAGAATAACATCATCAAGTTAATTAGAAAAATGACTTGAGTAAGTCTTTGAAGGTGAACATTCATGAAAGATGATGACACAAAATATTGGAAATTAATTTTCTAAAATAAAGATAAAAAAAGATAAAAAAAAGAAATTTATGTTTTTATGTTTTTATGTTACCCATAATTCCTACAACTTTTCCCAACGTACATCGGTTTACTCATTTTTACTACTCATTTAGGTAGCGTTTGACACTAAACACACATTGACCGAGTTTCAAATAAGACGTTGTTATTACCCAACAGTGATACTGCTAGACCCAGTTCTTCAATAGAAGATTTGTTGAATTAAAAACTACGATATTTCTTTTGCATTTCATTGCTATTTACTATCTGCTGGTCATTAGCATTCACATGCTGTAGCATTATTTATCTTGCTATCAACTGCTCGAAATATATGATTCTATGTTTCTCTGAAATCCAACTTACCATCATTATGTTATCTTTGAACAATAACTGTGACATAGACCAAAACAAAACTAAGCTATTGTGAAGTATCATTGAATATTGGAGAGGTTAATAAAACGTCACAGATGGATTTAGTATACTTAAAGGGCTATCAGAATGACAAGATTCAGATTCTGAGATATCGAACGGGTGACGAATAAAGGTCCGTCCATCCGACCTGTCGTTGCGCATCGCACGGCCGTTGCGCATCGCCCGACGTCGACGTACGAGTTGAAGCAATGTCAACTCTTATCCGCCGACGTCGGCCGATGCCCAACGACTCGAGTATGAACGGACCTTAAGATGATAGTCGCCAAGGTAATATTTTGCATCACCATAAGTACAAGCACTAACGAAATTTAAAATGAGATCAATACAAATGTTTCTATGATATCGGTATCAGTTCAATCACCTTTTTGGCGACTATCGTATACATCTTACCCTTACTTACCCTATATGAGCGATACGTACTGATTTTGCACCTAGTGCTGACTTTGTTTTAATGAGTTTATTTCAACGCTTATCTTCCTCGTTGGGAACTGTTTTATTATTCCAGCATTAAATCTATATATATTGAGATTACTGAAAGCTACAAGCCTTTAGACAATAATGTAAGTTAAAAGGCGACAACATATCAATTTTCCACCTGCCATTTAAGATTCATTCAAATAACGTATGACACTAACCAGTTTCAAGGAAGGTTTTGATGTAAATAGTTATCGGCAATGCTAAGCTTACCGTGCGTTGTTACATTTTAACGTCCCCTGCTTTAATAACACTTCCACAGTGATTCCGTGGAACAATTGAAAATGAAAATAATTAGGGGCAAATACTAATAGCTCACGCAAGGAAACAAATACAATTGTTAAATGTTATCAATTTCTGTGTTTGAATTGATTACAAAATTTGCCGGAAAAAAACCGGAACCTAAATCTTAGTATTATGGCTCAACCTCTAGAGAGCATGGTACATTAGATAAACGTGACTGTTGACATTTTCTTCTTCAACCTGGTCTCCTATATAATTAAACTGCTCTATGTACAGTTTACAAAATATAGCTGTAGTCTATTTGGGCATCACGAAACAGGACGTAACCGCGTATTATACTAATTGCAGCACATAAGTAACAGAGTCCGTTCACCCACCAAGATTTAACCAAGATATGTTTTGTAACGCTCCAAACTAGAAGTAGTAGTTGTACTCCCCCTTCCAAACTAGAAGGGGTAGTTGTACTCGCCTATACGTTCTTGAAGCCATCTTGTTAAGTTTGAATAATAAATAAACAGTGAAACCAATGCCTATTGTAACACTAAAAAGGTTCAGAAAACGTTTATGAAGCCATTTTGTTGAAATTGAAATTGAATAACACAAAATACAAAAATAATTCCCGCGGAGAGCGAAAATATTGTTGACTAAAGAAAGACCACGTCAAAACACATCACAACCGTGCTTTAAGGGTATAACCACTAAATCTGGGAATTGGATAAATTATGACAGGCCAATAGCCGGTATAATTGGTGACTAGGCAGTGGAACATTGTTACTTGCTTATGAAAAACAAAGAAAGAACATTGAACACATTCCCGATAATACCATTCGCAGGTCATGAACTTCATCACAACTACAACAGTGTGATTACATTCAAAAATGATTTGCTTGAAAAAGAATATAACTTTGATTTCTAGAACACGCGAGAAAAAAAAAACGCTGATCCACATGATCCAAGGGATTTGTATCAAATAACTGAAAAGAGTCGTACATGGGAAAACGGAATTCATAACACTTCAAACCTGTCATATGATACAGAAACCATTTTTAAGTGAAAGTGACGGAACTATCAAAACAAATGTGGATATCACATTCATGACAGCGATGCTTTAATATAATGACAGTCACATGGGTATTTCCTTTACTGCATATACAATCAGCTGTAGAACGGGGTCCATTTCAATTGAGGGCGCTCTGTTTTAGTGACGCACTGCCGTCATTTTTTACACGGCGATTGATCAAGTGACGGAAGTCCGTCGCCTGCCGGAATACGAACAAAAAAAACACTTTTCAATAGAGGGCAGGCTTGGGAACGGGAGTGCGTTCCAAGGGAACGGCCTCCCGTCACAGTTGTTTTCTTCAAAAATCATAAAAAGCCGATTTTGCCGATTTCAAACACCATAATAACTCCCTTATAACAGAGATAACCGTTACAAAGGCATCACTTCTGAATACTATAGGGCTTATATTTAATGTAAAAACTATCACACTTACCCCTAAAATTTTATAAAATGGTGTAATCTCGTCTAGAAAATGGTGGTCTCATCGCAGCAAAAACCGGACAAAAAAGAGATTATTTTTTAGCTTGTGTCGTGTGATGTTGGGGTCAAAGGGTAAATTAAATCATCGAACTGGATGTCGTAAGGAGTTCTGGTACCTTATGTTGCCCTCAACTCGATGGATAGTTCCTTTTTATGCAGATAATGGGGGTAAAAGGCGAAAATTCAATCATTGCGCAAATTGACGGGTGTACGTTACCTTGGTTACGTACACCCGTCGTTTTAGAGCGCCCTCAATTGAAACGGGCCCCGTCCTACAGCTGACTGATATAGATATATCGTTTAATTGATACTTGTCAAAAGTTGTTAACAGAAGCATTATACCTCGAATAGACATACAACAGTTTATCTCATACATGTAAATTCGGTAAAAGTGTTAAGGATTTTTAAAAAACACTCGAATCTCCTCAGCACATGGTCAGCACTTGTGTTTCAAAACCTCGTATACATACAAGGTTTTGAAACACAGGTGCTGAAAAAGCCAAATGTGTCTGCCTTCTGATTGGCTGTGACAAATAAAAACATTACCATCATTTGCATAATGTCTCTGACATTATGATAAACACAAAAAATAAATTTCGAGGTAAATTGGAGATACGAGGTTTTGAAAGAATAGCGACGATAATATGAAACAAGACTCTACAACTACAAGGTATTGCAAATACACACTTACAAATATGTTCAGGATCAACTATGCTCCAACTGAGCATGGGTTAGATGCGACTCTTTTTCTAGTCATTTTTACGCCTGTCTAGTCATTTTCCTGGTCATTTGACACAATAAAGTAAGACATTTCTAGAAACAGTTGGTGTATAGTTGACCCTGAATAGGGGTTATCTTTAACTGCACATTTCTAAGTGTGTATAACATGAAAGTAAAGGAATGATAAGATCAAATTGAATGTGAACATCGTCATGTAAAGATCTCTGACGTAAGATATTGCCCGATTTTCCTTTCAGTAAGGTATTGTATCACGAAGCTTTAGGTCATGACATTAATGTTTAAGAACATGTTTTGATATGTACAGTTAAGGTCATGGGCTACCATAAAAAACATTTTCTTTATTTTAAGTCCTACAAAGCTCATCTTTGGATATATTAAAAATCAAAATGTATCTAATTTGCATAATAATGGCGGCCATCTTGGATTTTAACGCTTAATTTATCCCGGGGTACTCCTGAAAGAACGCAAACATTTGTCGTTGGTTTTTTTTACTAGAAATATGCTTACACACATAAATATTTGGGTAGCATAGCCCTTTTTTCAAATTTGTATCCCAAATTCTCAAAATTGCATATATTTTGACGAAAAATGTAAAAAAAAAAATCATTTTTTTAACCAAAAATGAGCATTTTTCAAAATAAAATTGGCTATAAAAATTAAAACAAGAACAAAATTGCAAAAAAGGCTATGCTACGCACTGTAGAATTGTTTTTTCTAGCTCCATTCAAAATTACAGCTTTCTACATGCTTCCGTTCTTGAGAAAAGACCCCGGGATTGATCAATATGACCATTTTGCGAAAACGGCGTTTGAAGTCTAGAAACACTGTTTTTAATTATTATGCAAATTAGGTACAACATTTACATTTTTAATACCATACTCAAATTTGCAATTTGAATTATCACAATTTTTGGTGGTATTTTCATGACAATAGCTCCTTTATATTTTAAGTTATGAATTTTCTAAAGGAATATACGTTAGATATCACTGGTTGAAAAACAAAAAAATACATAAGATAATGTTATACCACTATTTGCGAGAATTCCCTAAGAGTTTCGACTTTGATTTGCCGTAACTTTTGAACCGCAGCTCCGATTTGTGTGAAATGAAAAGCAAAAGAAAGAAAAAGGTTAGCTGCTTCTTATAGGCATACTTTTCAAATAGCCTATTTTGAGCCATTACATGGTAGACCATTACCTTAAGCCCACAATTATTCGTACCCCTTGAAAAATATTAGTTTTTTGCGTATTTCTCATATCTATACCAGCCGGAGTGGTGGAACATTCGCTTTACACTAAAGACAATTAGTTTGCAAGTACAAATCAATATACTTGGACACTCTAGCTCTTTGACAGCATGGCGAAGAAGATCAAATAACTCAGTGAAGACCTTTTTTGTGCATTGTGAATGCTCACAAAGAAAGGAAAGGCTGCAAAGCTATTTCGAAGCAATTTCAAGTGCCAAATTCCATCATATAAAGCATAATTAGGAAGAACAAGACAGTTAAAATTAGTTGAAATCAGTTAAAAACCTTGAAGAACACGGTCGGAAGCCAATAGTGTCCCCTTGTTTGACAAGAAAAGTATGGTGAAAGGCCAACAACAATCCACATATAACCGTCAAGCAGGGTTCGAAATAGCGGCCATCCGGTCATCCGAAATGACCAAATCTACCGCGGATGACCAATTTTTCTTGGCCGATCATCCGGCGGATGACCAAAATTTTATATATAAAATGATTAAATAGTACTACTAATTTTAACTCAAATCTCCATCATTTAAAATATATATATACTTCCGTAGTAATTTGTAAACAGTAAATTTGTTTCGAAGCGAAAAATAGTAGTAGTTAAAGAGAGGAGATTGTAAAATAAATTGTTTATGGAACATAGAGGTTAATGCGGAGTTGTATGTGTATAATATATATTAAACAATATATATATTATGTATGTGTATATATGAAGAATCGCTTAAAATGTGATTTTTGAGCTTGCCACTGAAAAAATGCTGATAACCAAAAATATTGGCGGATGACCAAAATCCCAACCTAGGTTATCCGGTGGATAACCAATTTATTTTTCTTATTTCGAACGCTGCCGTCAATGCTCTCCTGAACAACCGTGGTGAGTCTTGGACCAAGATATTAAGGCAGACACTCCAGCAGACAAAGTACCCAAGAGTTCTCCATGGGGTCCGAACAAGAAAGACTCTACTACTGAAAAGAAACAAAGAGAAACACATCTAGCATTTGCAAGAGCACCTCTGGACAGACATCCAAGTTTTTGGTCTTCAGTGTTGGGGTTGTCTAAGATGCAAGACAAGTTTCTCTGTGTCTCTTTTAAGGAGTGAGTCTTTCTTGGTCGGCCTCCATGGAGACCTCTCATGTGCAATATATGCTGGAGTGTCTGCCATGATATCTTGGTCCAATAATTGCCAAGGTTGTTCAGGAGAGCATTGATGGTGATCTGTGAATTGTTGTTGGCCTTTCGCAATACTTTTCTTGCCAAACATGTGGACACCGCTGGCTTCCGACTGCATCCTTCAATGTTTGTTAGTGAGTTGAACGTCTTGTTTTTCCTAATTATGCTTTGTATGGTGGATTCTTGCACTTGGAATTGTTTCGAAATAGCTCTGTAGCCTTTCCCCTCTTTGTGAGCATTCACAATATGCACAAAAAAAGTTATTTGATCTTCTTCGCCATGCTGTCAAAGAGCTAGAGTGTTGTCCTATAATATCCCTCACTGTACATTTGATAGGACACATTTATAATGCATCCACATTGTGTGTACACATCATGGAATAATTGCATTACAATATAAAAGCCTATTACACAATATAAAGAATATTTGGAATGTCAAAGTGGCCTCAATCATGACACTTGGTATGGGGTATGAATACTTTTGGAAAGGCATAAGAACACAGTTCTTGTTCAATTGTATTGTTATGCAAAAAATGTTGAGCCCAGATATATTGATTTGTACTTGCAATCTAATTGTCTTTAGTGTAAAGCAAAAGTGTCATCACTCAAGCTGGTATAGATATGAGAAAAACGCAAAAAACTCATATTTTACAAGGGGTATGTATAATTGTGGGCTTAACCGTATGTGTTTGTATAGGGAAAAACGTGAATATATTATGTGGGATGTAAACCTGTAATCATAATATGATAATTTGAAAATATGTAAAAGCAGATTGCTAAACCTGAAAGATGAAAAATGTTCACACAAAGCAATATTATTACTAGCCTACGTTAATGTAAGGACATGTATTGCTTAGCACGGCTTCACAATGTGTGGCGACATGGTATTCAGTTTAATTCAAAATGTCATTGTTCGTCAATTATTCAAGTACATGATAAGACTGGGAATACAAATGGGATAACGTGCTACATTTGACACTTATAACGCTAACACAATTCACTTTACCCTAATCAACCCTGCGGCTACTGGCACTTCAGACAAGAGCAATATAACCATGAAAACCTTTAACTGAAAACGTGACTGTGAAACTTAATCACAGACCACGTGTTTGAATTGTGTTATTAGGACACAGTCGTTTCAGGTAAATATTTGCGTGTGCCCATTAGGTTACAAATTAGCTCACCAGATTATGATTATATTATACTCAGTTATAAAATATATAAATAAAACAAATGTGATATTAACCTAGAAAATGACACTGGTTTAAGAGCATGCAGTTGTACCGATGAAAGGCATGATGTACCGACGATCTATATACGGCGTGTGGTTTGGGCATGCTTATGAAGGGCCTTATGAATATTTGGAATTTAGATGCGATCTAAGGGCATTTCTAAGCCGTTTGAAGGCTATGAAACGTCATTTTATTTACACTGACTAAATTGTCTATTTTACAATCATTTTGCCATGATAACTAAAATGGATGACCAACTTCTTTAAATTCGGATCTATAAAAACAACAACGGGATCTTTAAGTGTGTGATTTCGCTATGGATGATATTCTCTTACTACATTACATTGTCTATTCATCTTATAAGTGGTCCACTCATAGGATAACATTGAAAAAGCCGAGTGATTATTTATATTATATTTGATATTTTTAAAACAATCTTTTAAATATTAATTTGTTAGGGCACGTGCGAACGTAGCGCGCGAAAAATTGCTATCTTTGTACATTTGACCGTTATAATTCCATGGTTCCCCTTGCCAAATGAACCGACAGTACCAATCTCAACCGAAACGACTCAAACATTGGAGGCGACAGCCCACCTTTCTGGCTATGCCACTGCGTGAGCTCACATGGTTCTGAGTACCTGCTTTCGGATGTTGTCAAGCTGGCTTAGGATAATGTGAAGCGCTCGCCCAGCTTAGAGAGGCATAATCCATTATGCTGCGGACTTGTGATTTGTAAACAGTGTATATGCCATATTTTGCCACCTTGCAGAGAGCGCTGAGCTTCTGGCCAGCTTTGGATATTAAAGCCGAGATCTCTTTTGACCAAGAAAGCTTCTTGTCATTGGTAACACTCAGGATCTTAAGTTCTTCTTCTGCAGATAGTAGTTTGCAGTCTCCATATTTGGATGGGATTCTCTTCCTGAACAACACCATTGTATTGCACTTCCCCACAATATTGCTTAATTCGAGTTGTGTTCTCGATCTACAATGGCTCTCCACACTTTCCTGTCCTGCGTTGCTGTCTTTAAGTCTCCTACATCCAAACCAGTGTCTGTTTAAGCACATCGATGTAAGTTAGGGCAGGTCTTCCTGGTTTCCTTCTCCCATGCTTTGGTATCCAGTGAACCAGCTTTGACACACATTCTTGACTCCTTAAGCAATGTTGAGGACAGCCCTCAGCATACGAGTATAACAGCCGTCAAGTTGTTTTGCTAGCTTAGGGGTGGTGGTCCATGCCTCACAGCCATATAGTAACACAGATTCAACAGTTGCTGCGAACAGGCGAAGTTTGAATTTTCTTGGGAGGGTGGATTTCCAGATCTTGTTCAGCTTCCCACAGGCTCTCCAAGCTGCTGCATTGCGTTGATTGATATCCGTTTCAGTGCTTGACATCCAGGCACCTAGGTATTTGAAATCGTTTACTTCATCTAGTTTGGTTCCATCATTTGTTCTGATTTCCACAGCACTTGTTTGGTTGTATGCCATGAACTTTGTCTTCTTTGCATTCATAGACAAGCCAACTTTAGTCACTGATGTCTCGACCCTCTGAAGCAGATCTTGTGCCTGGTGTAGTTCTTCAGACAGCAGGGCAATATCGTCTGCAAAGTCAAAGTCTGTCACTGCTACAGGTCCAACCCTTCTGCTTCTTCGCTTTTCAAGGTGGAATCAATATCAAGAACATAAATGAATTATCTAAAGTGAAAAGAATCACATTTGTGTGTATTATATATATATGCCTTCGTTTGTTTATAAAATTAGATTTGAGTTTACCCTAAAAAGATACATTATTTATCAATTGTGCACGAAATGTATGCAAGTGACAGGTTTGTGCAGCATGGCTTATGCTAATGCCTTTCTTAAGGGTCCCGAAAACTTTTTGGATATAGATGCTTAGGAGTATTTCCAAGCAATTTCAAGGCTCCCGAACAAGTTATATTTTCCTCACATTTTCATGTTCTCGAGAAATTAGCCTTGTTCTTAAAAAAGTTGGAATTTATTCCTGAATTTAGGACTAATAATATTACCACAGTGCAAAAAGAGATATTTTCAGTCCATTTTGTAGGTGTTTGGGTCATTTTTGTCCAAATGGTACACTTTCCGTCAATCAACACTGCTCAATTTGTTGAAAATAAATGATAGCGATGCCGATACACCAGCTGTCCAAAATCGGGGGCTTATTTTTCGCTTAACTGTCAGGTTACCTTATATAAAATGTAAAGTTGAAAAATGCAGTCGTTTTATAAGCGATAAAATTGACGTTTTGTAACATCCCTTTAACATGTAAAAGTATTATAGGCACCTATTTAGTTGTGCGGAATCAAAAGGGTCGGTGCCATTTAAAAAATAAATACAATAAATACCATTGAAAGAACATAGTGAAGGGTATGATAAAAGTCTTGTATTCTTGGGATTATTGTCATCATTTGTATGAAGAGTCGTAGGTTCAGTTGAAAAAGTTTGACCTCTAAGGGGGTACTCAAGGAAGTCACTTTTTGAATTTTGTGAATGCTGTTTTTGAATTTTGTGAATGCTGTAATTAGTAATTAATCAAATTTATTTGGGACAAGCTAACAAAATTATTTTTGAGTAAAAAATGCCCAAATTTGCTAGAGTGACATTTTTGGCACTTTTTGGTCAAAATTTCAAAAAATACAGCTTTAAAAGATAAAATGAGAAAATCTGCACTAGAATAGTGTCTTATTTTTTAGTAAAAAAATGCCCAAAATTGCTTGATAGCAATTCTGGGCATTGTTTACTAAAAAATAATTGTGTCAGCTTGTTCAAAAAGAAATTGGTCAAAAAAGTGATTGTTTGTGATTTTCTCAACAACAACAAATATTTGGTCAAAATTGATGCCAAAAATAGATTCTTTGACCGAAATCCTTTCCAAAAATGTATACTTTTATATGCATTTGATTAATAGTTAAAAGAATTAAAGCACTCGATAAATTCAACTAATCCCATCAAAAACGTCATTGAGTCCCCCCTTAAACCAATCTAATTAGTTCTAAACATGTTTGTAAAACCGAGGCTTAAGTCCTTCCGACCGTGTAGACATTGAATTATTTACAAGTATCATAGCTGAAATAAATCACAAATAACACTGCATTATTTTACTCTCTCGTAGATCTTGAGATGCGTATATAATGGAAGGAAAATCCTTGATAAGACAAGTGTTATCCGTTCCTGAGATTAAAGTGATATCAGATAGATCCAAGGATTATTTATCGTTGGTACTATACGGTTATGGTGTGAAATTATCGATTTGTTTGAATTAATATCAAATATAACAGTGGATTTAAAGATTTTTATGAAACGTTATAATATTCTCTTACTCTTAGAGCAAAACCAATAAATTCAAGTTCAAAGCTGGATCAGAGTAAGACCTTTATGCATTGGATTCTTAAAATTTCATACGTTGTACGGGTGTTTGATTGATGATTTATATAACGTAATTGAAATGTCTTCGAAGAATTGACGTTAAATCCATCATCGGACCATAAATGTTGTCCCGCAGGGTTTTAACTGGGCACTATTACACATTTATGCAGGCAAGCGGACCTCTCAGGTGTTATCTGACAACAACAAAAATTAAAACACTTCACAATTTCACAATTAATGTGCGCACAAAAAAATGTGTGTGGAAAATTTAAAAAGGGTCGATCAGGTCCGTAGAACAGGGTTTCTTCCGTCGCCTTAGAGATATTAGGGAGTTTTCGATTTGGACGACGGACGCTAAGATAAGCGTCCGTCGTCCAAATCGAAAGCTCCCTAATGATATAATCTATGAACTTCAACGTAAAGATTAAACTATCCAGTCGTTTTATAAGCAGATAAATGCATTATTTATTGAATACACTTCTAGGTGTCAATTAGTTCATAATATGCGCATTTTCGTCATCAAATCGAATTGTGCACCAGACGGACTTACATGCAATTCAATGATCACTTTGCTACAGGTATAAATACGATATGAATAATTCAAGTATCAATTTGTATTTAAAAGTGCAAATATAATTAACACTTTCCACGCGGCAGTTCCAAAATCTCACATTTGTTTCCCAAAAATGTCAAAATTATTGAATGTCATCACCATATTTAGAATTACTATGAGAAATGCATTACAATAAAATTAGGGTTTGTATGGTAAAACGTACTAATAACCGCGAGGCTAGTGTCTAGTTAAAAGGATATTCATTATTTCAATGTAATTCAAATGCTAAACAGGACAATGTGTTAACTCTGTCAGGGGTTTTAACTATACCTTGATAAAACTATCATATGAATATAACAGTATATCAGAACTTAATTGACTTGTTGACTGAGATATTTGAGGATTATGCCAATGTTTCTGAGCTGAAATGAAGCGGATTTTACGTCATCGGCATATTCGTGGTATTGAAGACGATGTTCTAGGATTATATTACGAAGCGGAGAAGTGTAGATTAAAAACCATTGCGGGTCACAGAACCCTGCGCACAGAGTATTCCAAAGTAACAGCGTCCGAAGATGATTTTCCCACACGTACACATTGAGTGAGTCCTGCACCATCTCAGTGCTACTCCTCCAATACCAATGTTGTGTTCAAACTCTATGTATCAAAGCACACTATATCGGGATGGCAGGGGGTGTTTCGAATCCAGATACAATAACCACACAAAATCCTTCAGGCACCAGTGCTACGAAAAAGAGACAGAACTATCAAAACACATATGGGGGCTGAAAAAAGTAACATAGACCACTCAATCAAATGGGAAATATTAACTACCTCAAACACGAATAAGCGCAATTCAGGCCAATGCAATCTATGCATGGAGGAGAAATTAACTATACCGTGCAACAAACAACCCACCCTTCTAAACAAGAGAAGCGAGCTCATATCCAAATGTAGCCAAAATAAGTGCAAAAGCAAACCAGCCAACCGCGCCAAGAAAAAAAGTAAAAATCCATAGCGTAATACTATTACTAGTCATTATAGCCTGATGATCGCTGAGTCAACCTCGGCGTGAAACCCAAGGTAGCAATAATGCTATAAATCAACGTGATTAATTTGTGTATTTTGCTCTGCCACGACAACTGCCGCGGAATTGAGCACTCTCACTGCTGAGACAGGACAATATTATTATAGAAATAATAGGCATATACGACGGGTATTAAACAAATTATAAATATTTGTAAACAGGTTCGCCGTCGAGGATAGAAAAGAGACAATTATGGGAAACTGATCTCGCCCGGGAATCTAACCCAGGACCTCTTGCTACGAAAGTATGAATGGACCATTAATCGTTACTTTTCTCCATGTAATGATATCTCATTGGGTTCGAGAGAGATGACAAGGCACTTACCGGTTTCAAAAAGATCTATATAGCTTCATGAAGCTGGATGTGGTCACTGTGTGTCTTTCGGCATTTTATTGTAAATTCTAACGACGTACTGAGGTAAAATACAAGCTAAATTGTTCGGTTTTTTTACCGCTAAGAAACAGTTTTGTCATCCTGTTTTCGGTGCAGCATGACTTAAGAACTTGAAGTACTTAAACAATTTTAATACGCATTTTCAATCACGGATTTTGTTTAATTATATTAAGTGTATCCGCACTAGATGCCTTTAAGATAAACAAAATAAAGTCGTACACCTTGCTTTGGTCATTTAAAGTATCTTTCGATTATTTGTTTAACAAACAGGCTAAATAGACATTTGGATGAATCTTTCCGGTCCACTTTGATACCAAACATAGCAACAAAGATAAACCATGATTAGCACCTCAAAAGTCACATTTGTAATACACTACGCGGAAGAAAACACCAATTGTTAACAAGCACTAAGCTGTATCAGTCCCGTGTTGATCGCTGCGCATTTCCTTCAATGCGCGGGCTAATTCAAATTTAAAGTGTCATGCATGGGTGAGGGATATGAATGTAAAGGGATTTTTATGGAAAGGAGAAACGGCTGTACTGTGTGATCGATTGGCCGCCGGTCAATCCTGGTTATAACAGTGTCGCACAAGGGGCGAACCTCACACCGACCCATTTTCTCCCGCGTAGCGTATTGAAAAAGTGACTAATTTTCTTTAAATGGCGCTAATCATTGTTTATCTTTGTTGCTAGGTGTTATGTTTGGTATCAAAATATGCCTAAAAGATTCATCCAAATGTCTATCTTGCCTGTTTGGTAAAAAAATAATCGAAAGTTACTTTAAATGACCTAAACAAAGTGTACGACCTTCTTTTGTTGAGCACTTTATTTAAAGCGACTATCTGTACTGTACACTTGCTTTGAACTGTTTTCAATTTCACATGTTAAATCCTGGACCGAAAAGACGAGTGCCATAATTCGCCACACTCGATGTCGGACGAACCATGACGAGCGAGAGACGCTGATGAAGCCAGGGATACAAAAATGAAAGAGTCGCTTGTATAGACAGTATTAACATTTACCCTTTGTGTTAAAAACACAATTGCTTTGACTCTTATAAAATATTGTGGAAAGTAAGAAATCATCCATAGGTAGATGTAACACAATTGTTTGACAACCTCTCTGGTATGTACCAACCTTTTGTATAACAATCCAGGCACATCGAGATTCAAGGAAAATCAGCATAGAGAAAACGTTGTAATATTATTTTCTCTTTTCTGCCATAATTATTGTAAATGTGGAATATTATGTTATGTGTGATAACGACAAGAAAACTGCACAGAATAAATTGATTTATATTATATTACACCTTTTTGAGATATTGTGAATCACTTGATTGGTAATAATTTATTGTATATCTGGATAGTACTAGGCTAATTAAGCTAAATTGTTAAACGCCACGTGCACTTGACAGTTAAACAAGTCAATACATACTCTTCTGAAAACTCGCAACAACCTGCCAATGGGCAATCAATGACCGAAAACAATGGGACTACAAAAAGCCCAAATCATTGCCGTCAAATCTTGGTCCTGTGTTTTCCAATACGTGATGTCGGGGTAAGGCGCTGGTAGCCAAGACGTACCGACATTTCAGACGCACAATGCAGCGAGCATTTTACATTACATACACTGGTCACTACCCAAAAAAGATTAGCCGTTGTCCTAATAACATACTGTAATTCAATCACGGTATTCGATAATGTTTCATAGCCACGTTTTCAGGTAATGCTTCTGAAGATTGCTCTTGTCTCAAGTGTCAGTAACCGGCTGGTACTTTAGGGTAGAGAGAATTGGTTTAGAATTAGTGTCAACCAGTGTTGTAGGACTCGGGACTCGGACTCGGACTCGAGTCCGACAAGAGTCCTTTTTTTCAAAGACTCGGACTCGGACTCGGTCCCAGTACTCAAAGACTCGGACTCGGACTCGGACTCGGACCCCAACGACTCGAGGACTCGGCTTCG
The DNA here is from genome assembly GCA_035610835.1 of Ophiura sarsii. NCBI lineage: Eukaryota > Metazoa > Echinodermata > Ophiuroidea > Amphilepidida > Ophiuridae > Ophiura > Ophiura sarsii. The sequence goes on along the minus strand of CM069447.1, from coordinate 48,929,278 downwards.
AGTCCTCATCGAGTCCGGCAAAATTGGGTTTTTTCAGGTGTTTTATTTTCATTAATTTATCTGAATTTTGTTTTGCTGAGGGACTACATTTCGCAGTCCGCCGCTAGCAAAACAATAACTTTCATAAGTAACACAGAGGGTGCTGTTGTACCAGACCAGCAAGTAGCGCTACCATGGAACGCATATTCAGAAGAGGGGGGGGGGGGGGGGGGGGGGGGGTATAGAGGAATCCCCCAAATGGTGCAGATGCTGATGTTCCTGAAGTGCAATGAGCATCTTCTTTAAATTCAACATATAACATTAGGCCAACTCAAAACTGATTTTGATGATTGATGAGGTCAAAACTCAGGTGTTGTCAAGCAATGAAATATTCAATTTTCTTTCCTGGTTCATTTTCATAGCCTTATTTTACTGACATCTTCTTTCAATGTCAGTACTCCCAGTTCCAAAGATATCGTCGATTTAGTATTGCTTTAAAAACAATGAAATATAAAGAACATTAAATTATATCCTGGCTATTATCAGAATTATTAGCCTTAGCGATAGCAATAATTTACTTCTTGTTGTTGTTCTTCCATCGCAAAGCAAAGACGACAATGACAACAAAGACCAGTTACATAGTTGAATTTGATCTATGTGTCAGAGAATGACTAACAAGACCAATACGGGCAAGGAAGCAACTCCAACATGTGTGGCCCTTGTGATCAGTATCTGGCGTTGCTGCTCTCGTCTTGCGGATCTTTTCCTCTATACACTCTTTCTAATTTAAGTAATTTTGCATGCAAATAATTGCAAATAAGCAGTATTTAAAAGAACAACCACAAAGACAACACAAGCCTAATAAAGTAAGTTACTGAACTGACTGTGATTATACTTTGATAAGTAATTATTATATAACGCATGGAAATATTCTAGCCATCTGATTGGTGGATACTACATCATAATAACACAAAATAGTTTGGTCCATTTCATGCTTGACGTAACTTTCCGGTCTTGTTTTGTCTTTCAAAAAGTACTATTGACCGCGTACTATTGACCGGGCAAAAAATGCCATGCCTCGTACGATTTTGCCACAATGGCATGGAGGATCGACTCGCCTGTAAGATCTTTTTCATGTTTTGATCAAAATCGCACACAAAAATATTTTCATGCGTTATATAAATCAAATATGGACTGCTCTTTATTCGTGAAATGGGGTGAACTATATTATTGTTCCTCGGTGATCTGGAGACCTAAGCCTACTATTTTCCCTCAGCCTTCGGCATCGGGAAAATAGTAGGCTTACCGTCTCCAGATCACCTTGGGGCAATAGTTCACCCCATTTCCCTTATGAACAGTCCATATTTGTATAAGTAAACAGTATAGAACTGAAATTCTGACTAATAAAACGTTGATATAAGTATTGGTGAACTGCGTCTTGAATTTGATACATAAGGACTCGGACTCGGACTCGGACTCGGATATTTCGGACTCGGACTCGGACTCGGACTCGGACTCGGACTCGGTCATAGAAATTGGCAAAGACTCGGACTCGGACTCGAGTCCTTTCCTCAAGGACTCGGACTCGGACTCGGACTCGGATGATGAGGACTCGACTCCAACACTGGTGTCAACACAGAGAATCTTTATGAGTGCCCTTATCACTTGATGTTATAGTGCTGTGTAATATTTGTCTCGCTTCAACGTTAATCCACAAGACGTTACATGTACGAGGGGCATTCAGTAAATAATGAAAGTGATCATGGTATGGGATGCATGAGTGATTCTATTGAGGGATAATGTGATCAATACAAAGTATGAACCTTTGTCTTTCAAACAATACACTTTTGGAATGTTAGATACCTTTGGTTATGTAATGTCATTAACATAAACACAATAGGTTTCAACACTGACTGAAATCTGTCAATTATTTGGCTGGATATGTAATATGTTGAAAATGGGTTGATCGATACATTTGCGTATATCTCGGCAATGCAAGCATAAAAACAGATAACACTTGGCACATAGTTAGAACACACACTTATCTCCGCTTGACATTATTTTTTAGACCTGAATTCCTTAACGCAAATAAGAAGGGACCATCTCAAATGCGCTTTTATTTAGCAAAATCCGCAATAATATACCTTTGAAAACAACAAAGGATAAAGAACAATGGAGGGATTATAATTTAGTAAATTTGTGTGGGATGTAAAGCAATAATAGTGGGGATTTCAGAAGGAGCTGTTCATAAAATTTCCTCAAACCATTGAAATTATGTGACGATTACTTTAACAAAACATATATAGTAGCTCTAAAGATAACAGTAATAAGAGAGGTTGTGGCAGCCATCTTTGATTGATACATTCATGTATATCTTTATTTTGACTATCACAATATTTAAACACATTGATTTAAGCATTTTTAATTATTTCTGATTAGAATTTGAAGGCACAGTAAGCTTTTATCTGGTAAATTTCTTGATTTTAGCCATTTGTGGCCCTGTTCAAAATGATCTGCCGTCTGCGCATGCGCACATTTTCTGCAGGTTTCATGCGAATAAGTTCAGAAAATTAGTTAACTATCATATGGAATCTCCCAAACTGGTTAATTGCTTGGATTTTTCATAAATTGTTTGATTTTCCGCAATATTAGTGATTCGCTGACTGGGCATTTTTCAATGAAAATTGGCTATTTGAAATACTGATATTTGTATACTTTTTATTCGATTGCCTATCCTTACTTTTTACTCATATACTACATACATCAAATTACACAGGGATTTAAGTTATTGTCTTTTTATCATACTTACGTGAAAAAAAATGGGATTTACCTGCTTCTGGTGTCATGTTATGCAATCTTCTTATCACATGTTTCATACAAATAATTCAAATTTCCCGCCAAATAACTGATTAAGTAGTGTCCCAAGGGTACTTACTTTGAGACAATGCTATGACGTCATAGTTCACACTTATAAATCCAAAACTGTACTGTTTGAAAGATAAAGGTTCATACTTTGTATTGATCACATTATCCCCTCAATAGAATCACTCATGCATCCCATACCATGATCACTTTCATTATTTACTGAATGCCCCTCGTATGAACGGTAAATGTCGGTAGTCTGATATGCCTTAGTTGCAGCGTCAGACGGAGAGAGATGATGAAAGTATTTTTACAGGTACAGAAATAATACTAGTCCTGTATCGTTGGCTGAATGTAACAGGGTCTTAAGTGACATTTTGATTTATATTATCATTGACACATTTTTCGTTTTAGTACAGGTCTGAAATCAAACTAGTTACAGTTGTATGAAGGAAATAAGACGTCAAAAACTATAAAGTACAAAAGAAATTATAGCACAACATTGCTTCTCCTGAAAATATTGTCAAAATGTGACTTACGACCCTCATGCTTATCGATAAGTGCCTTATCACCAACACGATTGACTGTTACATATGGTATCATTTCTCGTTCCATATTAAATGACCCAAATCTTTCATTTCTAAATTCGAATGGGAACATTATTGAGATAAGCCCCCCCCCCCCCCGAGGGCCAGCCAAATCACTCTTATCGTGCGTGGCCACAAAAGTAAAAAAAAACACTTGCAATATAAATACAACATGTTCAACGGGCCAGAACGACACAATTGTTTGAATTTTAAATGTTGGTATGAAATTTGTTTGTAAAATGTTGGTTTGAATTTTGATTGTAAAATGTTGGTTTGAAGTTTTTGGGGAACATTTTGGTTTGAAATTATTTTGGAAAATTTTGGTTTGTATATTTTTGGAAAATTTTGATATTTCTTGTGTTTTCTCGGTCATTTTGTAAAGAACAAAATGCCTGACGACTGATCTTACCTGCGTTTGCCGAATATCATGGTTTTGCGTCGCCTAAGGTGTGTATTTTTTTAGATTGTATCGTTTTTCTCTGGAAAAGGATACAATTGTCACAATCATGGTGCATAGCTGCATATGTATATGCAGTCATTGATCCATTGATGGATGTGGTAAGATAGAGGAGACGTCTGATTTAGTATGTATTTCTCTATTTTGAAGCAAAGTTATATGGTGTGAGGTTTATATCTTGTTTTAGTCATGGTGTTAACGGGACTTTCACTATACCAAACGAAAATGTAGAACTAGAAGTCAGCACATGTCTTATTATGTAACTGTGTCACTTAAAAGACAGGAGTAATATAGAAATTG
>CM069447.1:48773562-48924993 GCA_035610835.1 Ophiura sarsii | reverse complement strand
ATGTTCGATCATGATATTGGTATTATGGACCAAACCAGCGGCGTATCCAGGGGGCGCCAGCAGGCCATGCCCCCCCCCCCCCCCCCCCTCATTGAAAAAAGAGTTTAAAAGAAGGAGGAAGAGGAGAAGGAGGAGAGGAGAAGAGAGGAGAAGGAGGAAAGAGAGGAAGAGAGAAGAAGGAGGAAGAGGAGAAGAAGGAGGTAGGGGGGAGGAGGAAGGGTAGGGACATATGTGGCGCAAATGAGGGGGGGGGGGGTTACGTGGTCATGTCCCCATAATTTTAATGTGAAGGACATTAAAAACGTTATACTAGACCTTTTTAGTGTTCAAAATGCCAATTTTTGCGCGCATTGCACGTATTAGTTTCAATGTTTCATTATTGAAGCTTAACAAGAGGGCTTCAGGAACGTTTTTTTCTGGACCATTTTAGTACAAAAACTGGGGTGTTTTTTTTGCTCGATTCGCGCTCACTTTTTCAACAGGTTTCAACATTCAAAACAGCACCAAATATTCTAAATGATATGTGGAAACGTTTAAAAACATCATACTGGACCATTTATAGTGTTAGAAATATCAATTTTTGAGTACATCGCGCGCATTAGTTTGAATATTTCATTATTCAAGCTTAACAATATGGCATTGCAGGACAGTTTTCCATGACATTTAAGTTCAAAAACTGAAAAATTTTGCGCGCTCCGCGCGCATATTTTCTACATGATTTAACATACCTAGAACCATGCAAAATATTCTAAATATTATGTTAGTGACGTTAAAAACGTCATACTGGACCAATTTAAGTGTAAGAAATGTCATTTTGGCGAACATTAGTTTCAATGTTTCATTATTCAAGCTTGACAAGATGGCTTCAGGACAGTTTTCCAATTTAGTTCAAAAAGTCCACATTTTTCGCGCTCCGCGCAAATATTTTCTGCAGGTTTTAACATTATATTGGCCCCTCAGACCCACCAAATATTCGAAATATGTGAGGGACGTTAAAAAATACATCATACTGGACCAAAGGTTTAATACAAAAACAACACTAAAAATTCTAAATATTATGTGTGGGACGTTATTATCATACTGGACCATTAGTGTTAGAAATGCAATTTTTTTCTCGCTCCGCGCGCGTATTTATTTGAATATTTAATTATTTAAGCTTAACAAGGTGTTTTCAGGACAGTTTTCCATGACCAATTTAGTTAAAACTCAAAAATGTTGCATTATTGACAGTTTTCCATGCCTAATTTTAGTTCAAAAAACTAAAAAAATGTGTGCGCTTCGCGCGAATACAGGATTTAACATTAGAATGACCCTCAAACCACACCAAAAAATATACATATTATGTGGGGGACATTATTATCATACTGGACCATTTGTGTTAGAATTGCACGCGTATTAGTTTCAATATTTCATTTTTAAGATGGCTTAATTCAGGACAGTTTTTCATGACCTCAAAATCATAAACACAAAATTGTACGCGCTCCGCGAACATGATATTTTAATGGCCCTCAACCACATCAAGTACTATAAATATTATGCGGGGACGTAAGAACGTCGAAGTGTTAAAATCACAATTTTTCGCACTTCGCCTTTATTAGGTTCAACGTTTCAATATTTAAGATGGCTTCAGGTGTTTTTGCCCCCCACCCCCCCCCCCCCCCCCCCCCCCCCCCCCCCCCCCCCCCATCAGAACAGTCCTGAATTCGCCATTGCTCTTCCCCCTGAATCTCCGCCAAGGGCTTCGCCCGGACCCCACGCCGAAGTGGTGATGACTTACAAATTTACAGCACCCCCATCAAAATATACTTCCAAGGGCCCTGGTCGTCGTTGAATCGATTCTTATTTCCCCATCTGATCTGTTTGAACAGTCAGAAGTCAAGGCATGAAAAAGAACCGTATTTCGTTCGCCCCGACCCGCCAGTAAAGCGAGATTTCAAGAAAACAAATAGAAATTGGGTCATTTACAACTCGCGATTGTGACGGATTGCCTCCATCAATTGTGATCATCTTAGGCTCATTTTGAAGGGGAAGTCCTATTTATTTAGGACATTATTTCCGATTTAACAATGTTACTTTTTTAGAGTCGATAAAGATGCATCTTCAATGCAATCGTAACATCGTAATTTTGATGATTTTTAGACGTCGTAGCAAAAACGTTGTGCACAAGAAATGTTCCTAACGTATTACACTTAATCAAAAATATGTTTATTTGTAATACATTTTTGGACACGGGTCAGGGCCACGACTTTTATTAATCTACAGTAAAAATATACGCCATTTCCAACACACAGAGACTAAACCGTTTTTCTAACAAAGGTATTCATCAGGATTCGAACTGAGGAGGGGAGAATCCATTAGATTACTAGTCCATAATCGTAACAGATCTGCCATAACTACTCATTGACGTGTTCTCTACATAATGAACTAGTGGTAAACTATTGAGTATTCGACGACATTTTAGCCAAATTGAACCCAGTTTCTAAATGTATTTTAAATGTGAAAACGGTGTCGCTGCAAGCTAGGTTTGGATTCAATGTAAAGAGCAATACATCGATGATAATAAAAGGTTATTAATTTAAAGCTTTGAATGAGACTGGGGTTAGGGCAACGGGAAATATACCTCTTTTTCTTTAGTAACAACAAAATCATCTTCTCCAGAAAATGGTATTTTCAAGAAGAAGCGTCCCTGCAAACATGACTTAAACATATCAAAATAATGGATTAATATTTTATTGCTCCCCTTAGTAAAAATCCCCCTACCTGGCGTTGAACCAGGGATACTATTAATTTTGGGATAGGAAAGTCCTATACTAACACACGTAGCGAAAACGGTGCCGTTTGCATAAATTACATAAATTATGGTATTCATCGGAATGTGTCGGTGACCGGCGTTGAACGCGTTTAACAGTGTTTAACCAGGTTTAACGTAATAGTTGGCAGCATAGGTTTGAGGGCGTTGTGGATTTACACAGACGACGGTGGCCACGCGAAACCTAAATGTTGAATACGTAATGAATAAGGTGAATAACACGTAATCACGAATGTTAATCTTATCATTTGACAAATTCATCATAATTAGAAGAATTGTATCGTTAACCGGCGATGACTGTTAAAAATAATTCAAAATAGTGCACTCCCGTTGACATATTGGTCGTCTGAGAGACGCGTGGCCAGCGTCGTGTCGTCTGCTACAATCACGCCTGAACAGTATAGCGCCACCAGTTCTATGCTGACCAAATTTTAATTTAAAAGTGGACCCGATCGGCAAGCTCACTCAGGCGCGGATACAGGGGGGGGGGGGGGGGGGGCCGACGGGCCCGGGCCCCCCCCCCCCCCTACCAAAAAAAAAAAGGAAAAAAGGAAAAAAGAAAAAAAAGGGAACAAAAGGGGGAAAAAAAGGAAAAAGAAAAAGAAAAAAAAAGAAAAAAAAAAGGAAAAAAAAAAGAAAGAGAGGAAGAAGAGGGGGGGGGGGGCACATCACCCCTCAGACTCCCCCTGTTCGAGCTTTTAAACAATCTATACTTAAATTAAGAAAAAATCAGTATATACGTCGTATGCTCTACTTCTTTCTTGCATTGATAACAAATATATATTGATTGGAAATGAAGAGGTGGCTTTTTGATAAAATGTTGGTCAAAAGTATACACCAGATCGCACCAAATGAGTTCGAAAATTGAAAAAAATTCTACTTCTGAGGGGGGCACTTCCCCCTCAGACTCCCCCCTGTTCGACCTTTCAAATCATCTATACTTAAATCAAAAATATATCAGTATAATATGCTCAACTTCTTTCGTGCATTGATAAAAAAATATATATATTTATTGGAAATGAAGAGGTGGCTTTTTGATAAAATGTTGGTCAAAAGTATACACCAGATCGCACCAAATGAGTTCGAAAATTGAAAAAAAATCTACTTCTGAGGGGGGCACTTCCCCCCTCAGACTCCCCCCTGTTCGACCTTTCAAATCATCTATACTTAAATCAAAATATATCAGTATAATATGCTCAACTTCTTTCGTGCATTGATAAAAAAAACGATATATTTAGTGGAAATGAAGAGGTGGCTTTTTGATAAAATGTTGGTCAAAAGTATACACCAGATCGCACCAAATGAGTTCGAAAATTGAAAAAAATTCAACTTCTGAGGGGGCACTTCCCCCTCAGACTCCCCCCTGTTCGACCTTTCAATCATCTATACTTAATCAAAAATATATCAGTATAATATGCTCAACTTCTTTCGTGCATTGATAAAAAACCAAAATATTTATTGGAAATGAAGAGGTGGCTTTTTGATAAAATGTTGGTCAAAAGTATACACCAGATCGCACCAAATGAGTTCGAAAATTGAAAAAAATTCTACTTCTGAGGGGGCACTTCCCCCCCTCAGACTCCCCCCTGTTCGACCTTTCAAATCATCTATACTAAAATCAAAAATATATCAGTATAATATGCTCAACTTCTTTCGTGCATTGATAAAAAAACAATATATTTATTGGAATGAAGAGGTGGCTTTTTGATAAAATGTTGGTCAAAAGTATACACCAGATCGCACCAAATGAGTTCGGAAATTGAAATTTTTTCTACTTATGAGGGGGCACATCCCCCCTCAGACACCCCCTGTCCGAGCATAGCTCGGAGGGCAGTGCTGCGCACCGCTTGGATGGTACCGGCAAAAAATCTTTTTTTTGGGCCCCACCCTAAAATTTTCCTGGATCCGCCACTGACTACTCACTGGCACACCCCTGGATGAACCACATTTAAATGCCTTGTATAAGGCTGACATTTGACATATTGAATTGCACAGGATCGACATCCTCTTTTCAAGGGAAAACAAAATTGCGTCGTATACAATTAGACTCACTCAAACGTTGTTGGCATCTGACTGGGTCTATTTCAACGAAACTACAAACATGACAAACAGATAATGTTGGTACATGTACATTCACATGGCCGTACAATCATGTAGGCCTTAACATGGGAAATCAGAATATCGATTCACAATGACACAATTGGCCTTTTCCAGATTATTTGGGTAACAATGGGCTATAGGGTCTCAATAATTCAATTTACGCAACGCTGACCATGAACAAGTAAAGTTGAACTGCATTCAAATTATTGAATTTAGACAATCATTCAAATTAAAAGTATCTTGTCCGTGGATTCACAAATATTATGGGGAACGATAAACAAACCCAACATAAAATTACTAAATTGAATATGATACTAACGAAGACAAAAAAGCATTCTGGTGGGATTCGAACCACCGGCCTTTCGATCATTAACCAATGCTCTACCGATTGAGCCAACGGCGCACTGTACTGTTGTTACAACATAAATAGATTCAAATATCGTTTGTGAACACGATTACTATCCATAAATTGGATGTTTATAATGCTTTTAAAATTTATAGTTTTGTATGTTTTAACAAAGGGTTCTCGCTTAAAATTGATTTGATGCTGCTTCAGATTGTAACTCTGGTTTAATTGAAATAAATAGAATGACTGTTAGAAACATTTCTAGACACGGATTTCGTTCACATTTGATGTTTGTAGCCACTCTTCAGTATTGCATCATGGGTTTTATGATACTGTACGCGGATCTCGGGTATGTAGCGAGTCATGTGACTTTTGCCCGGGGCAAACATTTGAGATTTGAGAAGTGCCTTTAAGAATAAACTTTTAAAAGACGTTTTGATCGCGAGATGGCGCCCTGTATATCAGAGATTAACGTGCCATATGCTGATATTTTATACGGTATACGCCCTCGCCTGTTCCCGTCCAGCCCAGCACGTATTAGCCTATACATGTAGCACAGGGAAATGTATAACAAGTGAGCTCCATTTTTAACTGGAATATCAGTAAATGAGAAAAATAGCGAGCTCGATACCAGTGCTACCCCAATCCAGTGTCCACCGAGCCAGTTCTTGGTCAGTGGAGGTATAGATTTTTAGTGGAGTTAGAGGGGGACTAAGAGATGTGTTGGAGGCTGCGCCATCAATTATGATAAAAACTGGGATTAGTATATTTATACAATTGTATTACATATATGAACTTACACCTATAAGGATTAAGAAAATCAGCCCTCTATCACAACAAAACGTCGATTCAAAAAATGCTGATCTGGCCAGATCAGCATTTTACGTCAGACAGTATCCCCCTGCAGTACGCGTGATAAATAACGCGAACAATATTTGCATAGAGGGCGTTTTTCAATAAATAGCGATGTTGTTGTTTTAATCAAGTTTTGTTAGTAGAGACAACAATAATGGCAATTTTTTTTTAAATGTTCATCTTGAATCTGAAGTAAATTTTAAAATTTAAAGATGTCAACATCACTTTATGTCCCTTGTGGTACATGGTCAGTGGATTTGGTCAGTGGAGCCGTATAGGATGTAATGGTCAGTGTATCTACTATAGATAGAGTCAAAGACATGATAGGCGGTTTTGAAATCAGAACTAAGCTTTAAACACGATTATAGTATACAACTTGGCAAGGAGTTTTTATATAGACTCAACTTCAAAAGGTTTTATATTGTTTTCTATGAACTTATAAGGACCATATCTCAAAATGACCAAAATTTCAATTAGATCCTTGCAATTTTCAGCTCAAATCAATACTATACTTTTCTATTTAACATCGTTTCGATTTTACCAATGGTAAACTGAACTCTCTATCGAATAAATAACAGAATCCCGATTTCACGATTATTTTCTAAAATTGCTTTTGTCCCAAATTCTTTTGTCATAAAAGATAAATTGTGACAACACAATTGACTGTGGACTACTCTACACAATACTCAACGGACAACCCTGGATATTTGGTATATTTTGTAAACCATTGAACTTGCTAATGCTTATTTTGATTCATTTAATATTTGAGAAATCCTTGAGGCCTGCTTAGCTTACCGACTTTGACAACCACTGATGTGTGAAAAGGGGCTGTAAAATGCACAACTACTTGCCTTCCTTACATCAGTATGGTGGCACCAGTATTTGTTGGTTGGGGGGTGGGGGGGGGGGGGGGGGGCTGGGCCGGGGTAGGCTAGATCTAAATTTAGATCCTCGATTTACCCCAATCTCTGACTGCCCCAATCCAGTGTCCATCGAGCCAGCTTGCTGGCGAGCGATCTGACACATTCAACAGATACCGGTATGTTTATTGCTCCATTGGGATGTAATACAAGTTTGTCTGTACTATTTTTTTTTTTTTTTTTTTCTTTGTTGTTCATTAACAAAATGACATAATAATTAATGTCACTTATCATAACCACTTATCTTAACACATAAATTTATTTTTGCGACTTTGAGCCTGCAATATATTCGCGAAATGAAATAGACCGCAAAATCAGGTCTGTTACTTTCATGGCACATTAAGTAGTATTTTGCCTCTGGTGTATGGTCAGGAGGATGTATTTTATACACGGGACCAACTAACTCTGCTATATTATATAGTCTTGGAGCCTGTCACATTTCAACCCATAAAGTACAGAATGTTTGGCCCTCTAAAGTTACTTAGGTCCGAATGTTTGGTCAGAATGACCCCTCAGCTGGGTCTAGGCCCTAACCCTCCTGAAAGTACTAGAGGGTCAACTTGCAAAACATGCTCGATTATGGTATAATAGAAAATGTCTAAAATAAGAAAATGTCTTAATCATGTTAATTCAAAGAAATATGAGCCAGGAGAGCTCGCCCATGGCCTTCAAAATAGCTGAAACCCGGGGCTTTGCCCCTGGACCCCACGCCAATTTCGTGCCCCCGGGTAACGAGCATCCTGGCTACGCCCATGTCTTAGGCTTTTTAGGAAGTAAAAGTTGACGCCATGATGACCTTTGATCTCAAAAGATTTGTGCATGACGAATCTTAGTCCCCCCCCCCCCCCCCCCCCCCCCCCCCCCCCCCCCCACTGAAATACGTACCATTGCTACACAGTTTGGTTGTAATCAGCGATACTATTTAAAATAACGGTAATAATACGTACACGTGGTCACGCGTTATGAACTCGCCTCCCAATAGGGTGGTGCCGTTACATTTTTTAGCTTCATGCTGTCATTTTCCTCAAATATTTTTAAAACCACAAAAGCTATCTCAACAAATTTAGTATCATTTAAAGCCCTAATAACAAGCTATCTGCCTGCAAAAGGGCATTGGTATAGCTAATACAGAAAGGGAGATACCGCTGTTTGATGTTTGGGGACCAGGGGTGGTGCTGGAAGGGGTGCCGCCTGTACAAACTCAATGGGGATAATCCCATGCTTTGTTCTTTTTACAATAACTAGTCATCCCCTAATGTTACAAACACAATTTTGGTCCCATTTCAAAGGATATTTAGTAGTCTTTAAGTATGTGGTTCAACAGACTTGTAAACTATTATTAACAACTAATTAATTTTGGATAAGACAATGATCATCAGCTTTCTTCCTATTCGCTACCTAGTCAACATGAATAATCAGCCTCAATTTACCGGATATATAAAAATGACTATAACAGAAAAAGTTTTCAACCTATGATATCAAAAGTATACATTTTTGGAAAGCTTGTAACTAGAGTAATTCAGAAATGCAGTTTATATCAGGGAAGGATTCATCCTTAAACAAATATTTCTGAAAATTCTAAAAATATGTAAAATAAAAATTGGAGATATTCACTGGCCGGTATAATTACCATACCGACGTAGTAACTTTGACAATTATATATCATCTAATGGGTAATTTCATGAGGAATTCAAATATGTTACAAAAATAATGATAGGGGTAGGTATAAAAACTATATGGATCTCAAATTAAAAATTAAAAAACTCTGATATTTTCCGAACATTTCCGATCATACCATTTTAGTTCTTGGTCGTACTGTAATTTTAATGGCATATTTGGTTCCTCATGCAATTTCCCTTCAGAAAATGTATACTTTTACTACCTCAGGGGGTATAGGCCTACAAGTAAATATAAATGTGTAAAGTTAAAATCATGTCGCGAAAGCCAAAATCCGTGTGTAACGCGAAAGGAGACGAGCTTAAAACACATGACCATGATGTATATACATAGTGTCAGTGTGTTGTTTGTTGTTAACATAACATAACATAACAATGAGCATTTATATAGCGCTCTTACACATTATACAATGGTACCACAGCGCTTAACAAAATTAAAACATAAAATTAAAAATAACAGTGTTAAACATCACTCGCACTATGACGGTTAAATAAGTGAGTTTTTAACATCTTCTTAAATTGAGTCAGTGATGAGGCATGCCTGATGTGACGCGGTAAATTATTCCACAAAAATGGGCCGGAGGCATAAAATCCTTTCTTGGCGGTAGTGCAGTAGCGTAGCTAGTGGGGGCCGGGGGGGGGGGTCCCCCCCCCCCCCCGGACACCTAAAATGGGGACGGAGAAGCTGGGGACGAGAAAATGTTCATGTAGTACATTTACTGTACGATTTTCTCTGATTTTCCGATTATTTTTTTTGACTGTGTGAATTTTGTTGCTAAAATGGGACGGGAATTTTCGTTTAAAAAGATACTATTACTAATCAAAACAAGCGAAAGTTGATGCCAACAGTGTTTACACTATAAATAATGAATAATCGATAGATCCGTGATATTGTATTATGAAATTGACACAGCGGTTACACATACAGTCTATCTCAGACCATTGCTCAGACATATCAGTAAGTCTGTTAGACAGTCCTGTATGAATAAAGACTGATCAACACCAAAACCTTCATAAAACAATAACCATGATAACGAACATTTAACCGTGTTTAAACTTACAAACAAACAAACAAACATTCAAACAATCAAACACCCAACACAATTTTGCGGACAACGGTGATTACTTATAAAGTGTACTTACCTTTAGGGATACTATCGTTGCCGTGAAGTTCACTTTGTACGTAGTTGGAGTGTGTGCGTGTGACCGATTCTCAATGGCACAAATGTAGGTATAGATTATTTGTTATATACACTTAATAAATCACGTGATCGAAATGTTCATTCTTTTCTTCTGACTCGGTTTGTTCTGATTGTCGGTTTACAAAAGTTGATACCAACAACAGTATGTACACTATAATAATGAATAATCGATAGATCCATGATATTTTATTATAAAATTGACACAGCGGTTACACTTACAGTCAATATCAGACCATTGCTCAGACATATCAGTAAGTCTGTTAGACAGTCCTTAATGTAGTGCGGTGTAATATTAACTCACTAGTCAAATTCGCGGTTCTCGTGCTTGGCGGATTTCGCGTTGGGCGCTTCTTGGTTACATGGGATGAGTACTCTTAAAATCCCAGTTAATCACACCTGCCCTTAGGATCGGGGTAAATTAGCGTCGGGTGGTGCCCTTAATATTCAAGATACCCCATGATGTGCCCTTAAATCCTAGTAGGTTACCCTATGTGCACATCCATGTAATTCAGTATTATAGGCCTAGATTCGGGGTTTATAGTGGGGTATAGATTTATAGTGGGTCTTTTAGTTCTAAAGTCGATGGGAGGTGGGCTTAGGACCTATTCGAACACAGGTTCGTTGTGACCCGCGTTGTAGATGGTCTGCGAAGGGATTTTCCTTCAATTACTTTAACATGATTACAACCTGTAATCCTAAATGTAGGCCTACGGCGTGCATCTTTGCTCTCAGTTACATTCCTTACAAACCCCAACCCACCAACACACTACACCCCATGTGACCAGTTTTCATCGATTGAAGGGAGTCGATCATAAATACATGGTGAAAAGGTTAATTTTTCTGATCACTATAAAACTTCGTGCGTTCCATACAATTGGTGTACGAGTTTAGTTAAATAGGGTGTAAGTAATTATTAGTTTCAAGTGGTATTTGAAATATAAGCATAAAGACCTATCATTGTCGCTATCATGGTGCAGTAAAATAATTAGGAGGTCACACTCCTGTTAATTTTAAATTACTTTGTCACTAAACTATACAGTCTAGCAGATAGCTTTTTTATTAAATCTAATGCTATTGGTGTTGTTGTTTCGATGGGGTATGGTGTGTGGGGGTTCTGTTTTGTTTTCTGGGGTTTAGTTTTTTGTTTGTTTTTCATTTGACAACGTCCGGAGGGTAACAGGTTCTTTTTTTTATAGTTTTAGCGCTATTTCACATTTTATATGATTGTTTTAAAAACCTGTAAGTAGAAGTTCCCCCGGATGTTATTTCAACGTAGTATTTTTCTTCTCTCTCTCTCTGACATTTAACATTACGCTGAATCTGGCTTTGTATTTTGAAAAGAATACATAATGAATATAATATAATATATACTTACAGGCATTGAGCACAACTGTACTTGATCTACCGTGACATTTTATAATTTAATATATGTATATTGTTTATTTCTCTATGAAACTTTACGACGCATTTGAACCATAATAATTTATTTCAACGGTTTCTTTTCTTCTCTCCGACATTTGACATTATGCTGAAAACAAATGTGTAATCTGTTGAACCCGGATTTAATGTCATCGGTGTATAGGCTATAATAGCTGTATCGTACGTATACATGTGTATCATTTTGTTTATTACTCTACTCTAGGAAACCTCATGACGTATTTAAGCCATAATTTCGAAAGCACGTTCAAACTGGCCTTGGGTAATTGTTAGCTTCATTGAAAAGTAAATACCAGGACTTTTTAAGTTCATTGTCTCTGTTAAATATAGTATTGCTGACATTTGGATAAAGTGCTTGTTCTATTCAAGGCATTACGTCTTTGTTCTATTGTACATTTGCACAATATCAGGAAACACCACTTTACCATTAACCTTTGAATGATATCCGGGTGATCTTGCAAGGATTTAAGATGAAATTCGACATGCTCATTTTATATATAATGGGTAGCTGTCAGTAAAGTTTAATTTTCGAACCCATTTGGTGCGATTCGGTGTATACTTTTGACCAATATTTTATTGAAAAGCAATCACTTTATTTCTGATCAATATTGGCTTTTTAAATAGGCAGATAGGCCTATGCCAGAAAGAAATTAATTAGTTACCTCCAAAAGATGGATTCTAGTCAACGTACATGTACGTACGCGTATGTATCCTGACCAACGTACAATAAACTCCAAACATTCTTATGTCCCTCGCATGCCTCCCTGCCCGCCTTTCTTTCTCTTTTTCCTTTTTTTCTCCTTTTCCCCCTTTTTTTCTTTCTTTTTTTCCTTTTCCCCCCTTTTTTCCTTATTTTTGGTAGATGTGAAATATCAGGGGGGGCGGGGTGATTACATTGACCACCCCCCCGGTCAAAAAGTGGTGGGGGATATATCCCCCCAATCCCCCCGGGATTTCCGCCCTTGGGTACAAAGCAAGCGCAATTTTCGACTGCACGTTTATTAGATAAAACGGTATGAACCTAGTTAAATGGTTACATGGTTGTGATATTTAGACGCCCCATACATTTGTCTATATATACCCCTTTCTTTAATGATTTTATTTACTTCAAATAATCATCATTTAGTACTTAAAATAAACCATCTTGATATTTAGCCAGCTTTTCATGTTACAGGGGAAGTTAGGGAGCACATCAAAACTCGACCGCGCGGCAACCGCCGGTTTCGCCCGGTTGGACCGCATATCATTGTTTAGAACAATAGAAACCGGCTGCAACCGCACGGAACCCCACGGAACCGGCGGTTGCCAGGCGGTCGAGTTTTGATGTGCTCCCTTAGTCAATATGACAATGATGACCCAACGGTTAATTTACACAAAAAGCAGTAGATAAAATACATAAATCATGATATTTCGTCATAGCAAATACTTTTACAGACACCATTCAAAATATAATAAAGATGTAATTCATAATACCTAGGTTTTAAACCATTCTAAAGCAATTTCATGTCATATTGTAATCCTTCAATATCAGAAATAGTGGTATTAGACCCGAAATGCCCCAAAATGTCTAAGAACTTGAAAGAATGGGAATTATTTCATATTCTATTCACATTTCAATACCGAGTCATGTTTTATTGACACTAACAACTCATTTTCAAAATGAATTTTACAATTTTGATTAAGTTTTTGCAGGCGGACCAGTTTCCCCATACCCCTTCGGACCACTTGCCCCAACAAATGACGTAGCACTTTGTCGAGATGAAACATTATTCAAACACGCGTGTGACGTAATAAATTTTACGCCAAAATGTTTTAAAACATACCACCATTTGTCATAATAATCAATAACTCCAATACATTTCAGAAAAAAGGCAAAACTGCATTTTTGTTTTTAGCCCTTACACAGATTTCTGTAGCCAGCGAGTATCTTTGAATTCGCAAATATTACCTGATTACGGCGTTCGGGTCTTATAAGTAGACGAGTGTCTTTAGATAAAATAAGAAATGGTGTACTTTGATATTTGCAAATTCATAAACTAATAACTCTACCAAATAAATACCCGTGATAATGATTTAAGTTGAAGCATTCTTTAAATGATAATATTGATCGG
Source organism: Ophiura sarsii (assembly GCA_035610835.1). NCBI lineage: Eukaryota > Metazoa > Echinodermata > Ophiuroidea > Amphilepidida > Ophiuridae > Ophiura > Ophiura sarsii. Next base: position 48,911,537 of record CM069447.1, on the reverse strand, counting down.
AAATCCAAACCACTAATGTCCCAAGTTAGCAATATGCGCCATTTTACGGTTATTTCAACCACAACCTATGGTTTTAATCATATTTCGGAAAGTCCCTAAGCACACTACAATATAGCACCCATCAAATTCAATATGCACCTAGTATCTTAAGACGACTGTACTGCGTGTATATATTTACTGTTGCATATCTGTCATTCATATAAAGTACATTAAACATGATCTAAACCCATCTTCATATATCGCCCATACTATCTGTGAATTTTCAATCAGTCACTCAAGGAATTGGCTTCAAAGATCTGGAGAAAATCACATGTGTAAATACCCTAAAGTTCCAAATGTTTTGGATTTTAGAAGGTAAGGATATATGTCAAGTATCAACAAAAGTCGTACTGTTCAAAAGAAAGCAGTATGCCGGATGCCCATACAATTACAAAATCCTTCATTTCGGACCACTTGCCCCACGGTCCAGTTGCCCCATATTCCCCTACTAGTGCAGCATTCATAATGGACAAATATCAGAAAGGGAACAAAATAAAAGAAAGGGAGTGGATCTGCATGAACAGGAAAAGTATCACACTGGTATAGAACGGAAACTGTTGAAAATCCCGCCGTCTAAACTCAATCCATCCTGTTATAAATCACAAGCTGGTCCGCCACATTTACATATAATCAGTCAGCCATGTAGGGACACATATGGACTCGGTCTAATTTTCGCCAGCATAAAATGTCCATGTTCTGCCCAGCTTAAATAATTTTTGTTTTTGTTTAGGAATGGAAAACTTTAATTTGAAGAAAAAAATGACTGACCGATTGACCGACTCTACTTAAAATGTCCCTGGGCGTGGCCGATTGGTCTCTCTGTATACGTTAATACATGCCGTTATAATATCTGTAATTTTTGTTCTTCTACATAAACCTCGGCTTGCAAATGTGCAATGCGTCAAACAACGCTACAAAAACAATCAAAATGTGAATACTTTGAGGATTTAATATTTAACAAGGTATTGTCAACGTCAAACAATTTTAAAATGCACCTATATCTCGTCAACCACATCACTTTTTTTACTGCGCTATTCGACGTAACACTCTTTTGAGAAAAAATATTTTCACATAAATGATAGGCGTATAACAGTAACCTACATGTATGAGTATGATACGATCCTACCATATTAATCAATGTTTATTAAGATATTAGTATAATTATATGGATTTCAGTTTCACCAAAATAAAAACCATCGAGTGTTTTCTTGATAATGAACCCTTTTTAGGAAAATTAATCGAGCAATATTTAGATTAAAGGCAAATTCGAGCGGTGTGTCGAATATATTGTATGTTGTTGAAGTAGCCAACATGAGTATAAAGGACCGAGAAAGCCGCTCTAACTGATAATAGCACAATAGCACCTATAATAGCAAGGGCTGCAATAGCGTGCCTCTCCCATAGACTAAGTATGTAAGAACGCAATAATTGCACTGCTATTCTTTAAATGTTGCAATTGTGCTATTACCACTCGTCTTTTCTAACTTAGAGTAATTTCAAGTCGGGAGAAATGGATATAACGGCAATGGCGCTATATTGCGCATCAAGGGCAAATATACTTCTTATGCGCTGTTCGCGCTATTGTGCGAATGATTATTATATTTCATTCATCTTATGTGCTATTCGCGCTATTGTGCGATGTACCTTTCAACAATTTTAGTAGTGCGCTGTTCGCGCTATTGTGCCCCGGGTATGTGCGAATGATTATTATATTTCATTCATCTTATGTGCTATTCGCGCTATTGTGCGCTGTTCCTTCCAACAATTTTAGTAGTGCGCTGTTCGCGCTATTGTGCGAATGATTATTAAACTTCATCTTTGAGACTTGACAAGGATGCGCTATTGTGCGATGTTCCTTTGAACAATGTTAGTAGTGCGCTATTCGCGCTATTGTGCGAATGATTATTAAACTTCATTCATCTTTAGAAGTGCGCTATTCGCGCTATTGTGCGCTGTTCCTTTCAACAATTTTAGTAGTGCGCTGTTCGCGCTATTGTGCGAATGATTATTATATTTCATTCATCTTATGTGCTATTCGCGCTATTGTGCGCTGTTCCTTCCAACAATTTTAGTAGTGCGCTATTCGCGCTATTGTGCGAATGATTATTATATTTCATCCATCTGATGTGCTATTCGCGCTATTGTGCGTGTTCCCTTCAACAATGTTAGTAGTGCGCTATTCGCGCTATTGTGCGATGTACCTTTCAACAATTTTAGTAATGCGCTGTTCGCGCTATTGTGCGAATGATTATTGTATTTCATTCATCTTATGTGCTATTCGCGCTATTGTGCGCTGTTCCTTCCAACAATTTTAGTAGTGCGCTATTCGCGCTATTGTGCGAATGATTATTAAACTTCATCTTTGAGACTTGACAAGGATGCGCTATTCGCGCTATTGTGCGATGTTCCTTTGAACAATGTTAGTAGTGCGCTATTCGCGCTATTGTGCGAATGATTATTAAACTTCATTCATCTTTAGAAGTGCGCTATTCGCGCTATTGTGCGCTGTTCCTTCCAACAATGTTAGTAGTGCGCTGTTCGCGCTATTGTGCGAATGGTTATTATATTTCATTCATCTTATGTGCTATTCGCGCTATTGTGCGCTGTTCCTTCCAACAATTTTAGTATTGCGCTGTTCGCGGTATTGTGCGAATGATTATTATATTTCATCCATCTGATGTGCTATTCGCGCTATTGTGCGTGCTCCTTTCAACAATGTTAGCAGTGCGCTATTCGCGCTATTGTGCGATGTACCTTTCAACAATGTTAGTAATGCGCTATTCGCGCTATTGTGCGAATGATTATTGTATTTCATTCATCTTATGTTCTATTCGCGCTATTGTGCGATGTTCCTTATTTATGGGGTGCGCTATTCGCGCTATTGTGCGAATGATTATTAAACATCATTCATCTTTGAGACTTGACAAGGATGTGCTATTCGCGCTATTGTGCGATGTTTCATTCAACAATTTTAGTAGTGCGCTATTCGCGCTATTTTGCGAATGATTATTATAGTTCATTCATCTTTAGTATATTATGCGCGCGATGTTCCTTTTAACAATGTTAGTAGTGCGTTATTCGCGCTATTGTGCGAATGATTATTACACTTCATTCATCTTCCGAATGATTATTAAACTTCATTCATCTTTGAGACCTGACACGGATGTGCTATTCGCGCTATTGTGCGATGTTCCTCTCAACAATGTTAGTAGTGCGCTGTTCGCGCTATTGTGCGAATGTTTGTTAAACTTCATTAATCTTTGAGACTTAGGAAACGTGTCGTCTATATGGTTCTGATTTAAAACCATAGATATATACTGCTTACAGTGCAGGGCGATTCCTAATTACGTCACAATCATGATTCGAGTGTGAATGTAGAGTGAAAATAAATTGTCGCGGTTAACATAAAGCTTTATTTTTACTCTAAAACCATGATATTGAAATAATTAGGAATCGTATTGCTTTGTAATTTAGAATGTATTTATGATTTTTGCTGAGAAATGTAAATTTGGAAAAGAGTCTGTATCCAAATTATTCTTCGAGGATTGAGGGCGTTCCCTGGTAAAGATTGTCACTAAATGTAGGTAGTCGCAAGGTTTCAAAACATGTGTGTTATATTGATCTGGTTGCCATGGTAAGCATGCAAGGCCTGTGATTGGCTAAACATTGTAACAAATGCAACTAGAAAACTAAATGTTGTAGGCCCTAATGTGGTGCATATTTAGGAGGGCGATGTAACTACATTGCGCTTAAAACCATGAAAAGGTTTTTTTTATAAGCTTGCTATGGCTAGTGGAACAGAATAATCAGGTAACTTTGCATCATAATTCAAATTGGAAAGATTGTATTCCAAATTGGGCTTGATGGTTTTGTAGCGCTCTGTATGTTTAACAACTGTGCCAATTTCCATGGTCACATGACTTTTCGTTTTTGAGTTGACCTACGTTTGTTACGGTTTCGCACGTTAGCGCATTTTCTTGTTTTGAGATATCAAGCGAAACGTATTCAAAAATATTGAAATTGTTGAAAAAACAAGTAATTTAGGAGTTTAATCGCATTTTTAAAGATAAGGTGCTTAAATATAGCCGTGTCAGAAAAAGTAAAGAAAATCATAAAATATGTCATTGACCTAAAATGTTGATAAATAATAATGCGTAATGAATTAATTTAATTTTTTACCAAAAACAAATTATATAAAATTTGAATTGTTTTATTTATGTAAAATTTAAAGTGATTTTGCTAAAAATCACAAATGAGCGTCATCTTCACACAAACAAATAGAAAACACCACCGATTTTCGAAATTCCATTAATTAAAGTGACCATAACATCAGAACCGAATGTCCAATTTGACTTGAACTAATGTTTGAATCCGGCTATCCTACCCCGCCCCCCCCCCCCCCCCCCTCTTATTCTTAATTGTCCAAGAGATATATACTTTGACAGTTGGGAAAGGTTTCTGAAAAATGTGTTTCGTATTATGGTAAAACAAATAGCCGCGTGGCAAATGTTAAAGAACGAACTTGTCACGTGATATTGCAATTCAGTCCCACAATGCAATATTAAGGGTCAAACAAATCTAATATGGCGATTGATTTAACGATTTACGAACTGCTGTTGCATGCCTTAACAATTTGAATGGGCGGTGTCATTTTACATGGGGCTTTTAATAAAGAACGAACTATCATTTGTTGCATGCCTCAACAAATTGAATGGGCGGTGTCATTTTACAGGGGGCTTTTAACACTTTTCATGAGGCAGGCGTCTGCAGACGACATTCGAAAATGTTATAAAATGTCTCAAAAATGTCAACATTATTGAATTCAATTACCATATTTGAAATCACCATGAGAAATGCATTACAATAAGTACTAAACATGCCTAATATTGGTTCAGTACCAAGAGATAGACTTTGACAGTTGGGAAAGGTTTTTGAAAAATGTGTTTTGTATTATGGTAAAACAAATAGCCGCGTGGCAAATGTTAAAGAACGACCTATCATTTGTTGTATGCCTCAACTATTTGAATGGGCGGTGTCATTTTACAGGGGCCTTTTAAAGAACGACCTATCATTTGTTGCATTGTGGGATTGGATATTAACAGTTTGGATGTGTGTGTTTTTGACGGGCCTTTTAAAGAACGACCTATCATGAATTTTAGAGGGCTCAATAGTTTGGATGGGGCTTTTAAAGAACGACCCATAATCTATTATGCCAAACCTGTCACTTGATACTGAATTGAAATCACCATGAGAAATGCATTACAATAAGTACTAAACATGCCTAATATTGGTTCAGTAATCCAAGGGATAGACTTTGACAGTTGAGAAAGGTTTCTGAAAAATGTGTTTTGTATTATGGTAAAACAAATAGCCGCGTGGCAAATGTTAAAGAACGACCTATCATTTGTTGCATGCCTCAACTATTTGAATGGGCGGTGTCATTTTACAGGGGCCTTTTAAAGAACGACCTATCATTTGTTGCATTGTGGGATTGGATATTAACAGTTTGGATGTGTGTGTTTTTGACGGGCCTTTTAAAGAACGACCTATCATGAATTTTAGAGGCCTCAATAGTTTGGATGGGGCTTTTAAAGAACGACCCATAATCTATTATGCCAAACCTGTCACTTGATACTGAATTGAAATCACCATGAGAAATGCATTACAATAAGTACTAAACATGCCTAATATTGGTTCAGTAATCCAAGGGATAGACTTTGACAGTTGAGAAAGGTTTCTGAAAAATGTGTTTTGTATTATGGTAAAACAAATAGCCGCGTGGCAAATGTTAAAGAACGACCTATCATTTGTTGCATGCCTCAACTATTTGAATGGGCGGTGTCATTTTACAGGGGCCTTTTAAAGAACGACCTATCATTTGTTGCATTGTGGGATTGGATATTAACAGTTTGGATGTGTGTGTTTTTTTGACGGGCCTTTTAAAGAACGACCTATCATGCATTTTAGAGGGCTCAATAGTTTGGATGGGGCTTTTAAAGAACGACCCATAATCTATTATGCCAAACCTGTCACTTGATACTGAATTGAAATCACCATGAGAAATGCATTACAATAAGTACTAAACATGCCTAATATTGGTTCAGTAATCCAAGAGATAGACTTTGACAGTTGAGAAAGGTTTCTGAAAAATGTGTTTTGTATTATGGTAAAACAAATAGCCGCGTGGCAAATGTTAAAGAACGACCTATCATTTGTTGCATGCCTCAACTATTTGAATGGGCGGTGTCATTTTACAGGGGCCTTTTAAAGAACGACCTATCATTTGTTGCATTGTGGGATTGGATATTAACAGTTTGGATGTGTGTGTTTTTTTGACGGGCCTTTTAAAGAACGACCTATCATGCATTTTAGAGGGCTCAATAGTTTGGATGGGGCTTTTAAAGAACGACCCATAATCTATTATGCCAAACCTGTCACTTGATACTGAATTGAAATCACCATGAGAAATGCATTACAATAAGTACTAAACATGCCTAATATTGGTTCAGTAATCCAAGAGATAGACTTTGACAGTTGAGAAAGGTTTCTGAAAAATGTGTTTTGTATTATGGTAAAACAAATAGCCGCGTGGCAAATGTTAAAGAACGACCTATCATTTGTTGCATGCCTCAACTATTTGAATGGGCGGTGTCATTTTACAGGGGCCTTTTAAAGAACGACCTATCATTTGTTGCATTGTGGGATTGGATATTAACAGTTTGGATGTGTGTGTTTTTTTGACGGGCCTTTTAAAGAACGACCTATCATGCATTTTAGAGGGCTCAATAGTTTGGATGGGGCTTTTAAAGAACGACCCATAATCTATTATGCCAAACCTGTCACTTGATACTGAATTGAAATCACCATGAGAAATGCATTACAATAAGTACTAAACATGCCTAATATTGGTTCAGTAATCCAAGAGATAGACTTTGACAGTTGAGAAAGGTTTCTGAAAAATGTGTTTTGTATTATGGTAAAACAAATAGCCGCGTGGCAAATGTTAAAGAACGACCTATCATTTGTTGCATGCCTCAACTATTTGAATGGGCGGTGTCATTTTACAGGGGCCTTTTAAAGAACGACCTATCATTTGTTGCATTGTGGGATTGGATATTAACAGTTTGGATGTGTGTGTTTTTTTGACGGGCCTTTTAAAGAACGACCTATCATGCATTTTAGAGGGCTCAATAGTTTGGATGGGGCTTTTAAAGAACGACCCATAATCTATTATGCCAAACCTGTCACTTGATACTGAAATTCAGTCCCACAATGCAATATTAAATAATTTGAATGGGCGGTGTCATTTTTAGTAAGATAGTAACCCGTTAATTGCTATCTTAAGAAGATAGCAACTTGTAAATGCTATTTTGAGAAGATAGCAGTGGTGTGCTACCTTTTCACTTAAAATGTCCGGTTCGGACAAAATCAGTTTTTTCCTGAGTGTTCATTTTTTGAAAAAAGGTGCAGTGACATTCGGACAGGAATAACATCGCAAAACTTGTAAATGCACCGGCGTGTCATCTACTGATGAAGATGGCATTCATTGTGACTTCAATTAGTGTATCTTCCGGAACCCTGCGGGGCTCTATATAAACATGCTCCGCTCTGGGCGGTTACGCACAACAGGGTCCACTGCACCTAGGACCGCTTTTAAAGAACGCCCCACCATTGGGCTTCTTTGGGCCACGGGCATATTTGGGCCACGGGCATCTTCGACCGCTCTTTTATCATAATTTTGTTGGACGCTTATTTTTGACACAACATATTTAAACCATTATCAATGTCTCCATCTTAACTCTCATTGAATCGAAATTGGAATTGGGCATCTTTGGGTCACGGGCATCTTCGACCGCTCTTTTATCATAAATTTGTTGGACGCTTATTTTTGACACAACATCACATTTAAACCATATGATTATAAAATCACAAAACTTGCAAATGCACCGGCGTGTCATTTACTGATGAAGATGGCATTCATTGTGACTTCGATTAGTGTATCTTCCGGAACCCTGCGGGGCTCTATATAACTTGCTCCGCTCTGGGCGGTTACGCACAACAGGGTCCACTGCACCTAGGACCGCTTTTAAAGAACGCCCCACCATTGGGCATCTTTGGGCCACGGGCATCTTCGACCGCTCTTTTATCATAATTTTGTTGAAATTTTCTATTCTACATGAAAGGTCATCCTTAAAAAAGTCGTGTTCCAAAGTTTGAGTTGCATAGCTCTAATGGTTCTTATTTTAGACGCACAAGATGCTGTGAACTGTACCCATTGAGTAGTACACAAACTATATCGGTGGTTACCACCATGCATTTTAGAGGGCTCATAGTTTGATTGGGGCGTTTAAAGAACGACCCATATTCTATTATGCCAAACCTGTCACTTGATACTATCAAACGGTGTGTTAGTAACATCTTGAAATTCACCAAGTAAATGTCTGACATGTCCACCACCGTCTGATTAACTCCAAAAAGCGTGAACGGATGGGGATGTCGGACATTTTCAAGATTTGATGAATAGTATGTCCACAGAATGTCATTGTCACTTAAAATGCTTATCAGGTTCGGACAAAATTAGTTTATTTCCTGAGACTAACATTGTTGAAAGGAACATCGCACAATAGCGCGAATAGCACATCCTTGGCATGTCTCATAGATGAATGAAGTATAATGATCATTCGCACAATAGCGCGAATAGCACACTACTAACATTGTTGAAAGGAACATCGCACAATAGCGCGAATAGCGCATCCTTGGCATGTCTCATAGATGAATGAAGTATAATAATCATTCGCACAATAGCGCGATTAGCGCACTACTAACTTAGTGTTGAAAGGAACATCGCACAATAGCGCGAATAACGCAAAATAGCGCGAGTATCACACTATAATGCTCACTACTATTGTTGAACGGAACATCGCACAATAGCGCGAATAGCACATCCTTGGCATGTCTCATAGATGAATGAAGTATCATTCGCACAATTGCGCGAATAGCGCACTACTAACATTGTTGAAAGGAACATCGCACAATAGCGCGAATAGCACATGTGAAGGTGCTATTGTGCAATTGCAGCAGAAAGATGCACACAATCGCGCGATCGCACACACCTGTGCTCTTTTGTGCTATTGTATTGCAAGTGACAATGCGCTCGCGTAAAATAGCGCGATTATATGCTCCTAATTGCTTCGCACTATCACATACGCCCGTGCTCTTCTGTGCTATAATCGCTATATATATTATACTGCTCGCACTATCGCACAAACTCGTGCTCTTCTGTGCTACTACGCTATTGATTGTCGCTATCGCGTAAAATAGCGCAATCATATGATCATAATGCGATTGCTTTAATGCTCGCACTATCGCACACGCCTGTGTTCTACTTTGCTATTGTCGCTATCGCCTTACTGCTCGCACTATCACATACGCCCGTGCTCTTCTGTGCTACTGACGCTATTGATTGTCGCTATCGCGTAAAATAGCGCAATCATATGATCATAATGCGATTGCTTTAATGCTCGCACTATCGCACACGCCTGTGTTCTACTTTGCTATTGTCGCTATCGCCTTACTGCTCGCACTATCACATACACCCGTGCTCTTCTGTGCTACTAACGCTATCGATTGGCGCTATCGCGTAAAATAGCGCGATTATTATGCTCCTATAAATACGATTGACTTACTGCTCGCACTATCGCGCACACCAGTGCTCTTTTGTGCTATTGTCGCTATTATCAGTTTGAGCGGCTAAAATAGCGCGATTATTATGCTCCTAATACGATTGACTTACTGCTCGCACTATCGCGCACACCAGTGCTCTTTTGGGCTATTGTCGCTATTATCAGTTTGAGCGGCTTTATGGGAGTTTTGACACCTCACTGGTAGGCCTAGTCATATATTATCAAATAGGTTCGTCCCAGGTTTCGTCTGGGTGCTGAATTCGGAAGTGTTCATGTTTAAGATGCCCGTACGACAATTTGTATTGGTTTTACATGTACGGAAGTTAAATTTGTAAAACTGTTGCTATCATGAGTTACAAATATACTAAGAAGCTAATGGAATAACATATTGAAAGTTTGCGACCTATAGTTTTGATTAAGCTTTGTAGAAGTATTTAGAAAAATCTCAAAAATATTGTAAACTTACCAACTAAACGACGTATTCGGCTCGGTAATCAGACGATCGTACGGATTATGGCGCAAATTCGATGGTTTATATTTCGAAAATTTTAGATCCCATAATTATTTTGAATACGCCCAATGGTTAATTCATAAATATTTAACACTCGCTGCATATCAAATGTATACATTTCGACCGATATAAGACTTTCTACACCTTTTTTAGTTTCGTTGTATTTGTTTACATTGGTTAATGGGCGGCGCCATCTTGTTTATCAAAATTGCGTGGGCGTCGCAATAGGATCAACTAAATTGCCGTTACCAAAAAAATCATCATATTGCATAACTGTGGAAGTGTTTATTCTACACACTTAGTTCAGTTTCAGTTTGAATGTATATTTGAAATAGATAAATATCTATTGTCAAAACCATTATATAATATTATATAATGGTTTTGACAATGACAAAAGAAACATGTCAACATGAAAATGTGCAACATAGACACGCTTTTGGGTTTATTTTTAACGCATGGCATATATTTTGTTAAAAAAACACCGTTTGCTCCAAAAAACACTTTTTCGTCAGGCAGCACTTTTACTTTTAGTGCTTTTAAAAAAGCGCATAATCCCTGTCCCTAATTAATTGTTTCTTTTGATTCATATTTGCTTGGCTTTTGCGCGCTTGCATGGTTAAACACATAATCCTCATTCCACAAGTATCATCTGAAGCGCTCAATAATTTCTTTTCAATAATCAACATACCTAGATGGATGCCGATTACACAACCTCCTGCCACGTTATGAAGTTGTGAACTTATAAAAGACTTATTTTCAGTCTATGATCCAAGAGATTGTAAGGCTGACGACATGTTCCCCTGCGCATAGTCTATCATCTTATATTGACTGTCAGTACAGTCAAGTAGACAGGGATAGTCCTACGAGCGAGACAACCATTAATTATACCATGAGCGCTGGACTGCCCTGGCTAAAATCAGGGTCAGAAATTCGAGGAGAATCCAAGAATCCATTCGCGCAAAGATTTCCGCCGGTAAAGTTGCGACAATCCCCGGGGGGGGGGGGGGGGGGGGGGGGGGCAGTCAAACATAATGGTGTACACATGCGTGGCCAAAAAAACGCGTAAAAAGGGGTGTTTTTTCAGTGTTGGACGCGTCACACGCGTGACGCGTTAAGGGTATCAAAAACGCTGATTTTCAAGAAAAAGGGTGGCTTAAAATACCAGAAAAACGCGTAAAAAGGGTTGTTTTTTCAGTGTTGGACGCGTCACGCGCGTGACGCGTTAAGGGTATCAAAAACGCTGATTTTCAAGAAAAAGGGTGGCTTAAAATACAGGTCGAACATGTTTAGGGTAACTTGTTTTGTTCCCCGTTCCCAGAAGAATGTTATCCTCATTTTTGCGATTTCATTTGAGCGTCTCATTTCAAATTTGAGAACGCATGCAAGATCCTCCTTGACAGCATTTAAATGTACATACAACATGTACAAGCAAGAACAATACCCATGAATAAATTTTTGTCTATTCATATCTACGGGCGTATATATTGCAGGCAAATAGACAAAACTTGTTTAGGGGTCATATTCTGGCAAGAACTTGTTTAGGGGTCAAAATTTGCAAGGAAAGCGCGCTAAAAACTTGTATAGGGGGTAATTTTGCTTGCAGGGTAAAACTTGTTTAGGGGGTGTCTGGAAAAAATTTGGTCACGCATGTGTACACCATTATGTTTGACTGGCCCCCCCCCCCCCCCCCCCGGGCGACGATCTAAGCAGATTCTTGTAGATAATTTGTCTTTAACACACTATTTGAATGGAGGAGAATCCATAGATCCTCGCAAAATCCTTTGCAAGAATATAAATGGATTCTCGCAACCAATGACAAATTTATGACCCTGTAAAATTGCAAAATTGATCAAAAAATTAACTACAATCAAGGGGTATATAATATAGGGGAGGGGACACTGGTTCATTTGCATAAGCAGAACAGGCAGGGAGGTAAATATTAGAACATTGAATAGGTGGGCAATTTGATTAATTTTTACAAAATGTCAGCATGTAGGTAATTGTCGCAAATCAGACTATAAAAAGCGACATATACATGGATAACAGATTAACGATTGTCATAATTGATATTAAAATATATAGTTTTGTATAGTTTTTTGATGATTTCTCAATACATACATTTCATTTTCCTGGTATAATTCTATGTTTAAAAGGTAAATAGTTTGCATATATCACTTTTCAATGACTTTGTAAATAATAAATGATAAATTTGTACTGTATGTCAATGCCTTTTTTAAACACCAAAAGGGGATCTAAATTGAAAAACCCAACAAAAACCCAAAATATTTGATTTCATGACAATATTGTACATCACTAAACAAATCAAACAATTTTTCTAAAAATCTTAACACTTTCCATGCGGCAGTCGTCTGCAGACCACAGTTCCAAAATTTCACAAAATGTTTCAAAAATGTCAAAATTATTAAATCTCGTCATTATAATTATTTGGAATGCATTGAAATAAGTACAAACATGTCTAGTATTGGTACAGTAATTCATGAGATCTTGGAAAGTTGGGAAAGGTTTCTGAAAAAGCTTGTTGTACATGGTACAACTAGTAATAGCCGCACTGAAAGTGTACTATTAAAAGACTGCATGGGTTTTTCCCTGTACAGGGTGTATCATAAAAAAATAAAACAGTTTTTGTTTTGAATGATATTCTAGATAGAAAATCACTTTTAACCGTATAAGCTGCAAACATTATGTTAGCCCTATGTGTTGAGCATCTGGTTGTCATATTGAAGCAATATTGGCCAAACACTTAAGAAAAACCGACCTCTCAGGTTCATGTAGGATCGGTCGGTCGTTTATTTCCAAGAAAATTGTGAATTTTCATCAATTTTCATAATTTCAATTTTCTTCAGAGTAATTCGCAAAATATTTCTTTTATTCTATTTCTTATGTATAATCTACAACAAGAATACAGAAATCTTACCCATTAACAAAATAAACAAATCCAGCAACTTGATTTATTTTCAGTGCGATAATGCTGTTGTTTTTGAAGGCAATTGGGTTTTGTGGTGTTTGGATTCTATGAGTTACAACAACAGGTATTAGATACCCTTAAGAAGAGTATTTGGTCCCTTCTACACCCTTGAAAGGTACAGGGTGTCCCTAAAATAATTGTGCACATGTTTGCGGAACTTGTTGACCATGAAGTGCTAATGTTTGGTGTAATATATTTATACACACGGAAAGGGAAAACACTCAGCTTTTAGATGCCGTTTATCTGATTTGGATTTGTCAATCCTGAGATATACCCAGTTTATCAAAGCTACCGAAAATCAATGTGGTGCCACTTTTACTTTTATGTGCGTCAAAACGATACTAACATTGGTCTATCCATAGGCATCAATCGTCTTGAAACATTGGGCTGGGCATTTGACCAGAATTGTTGAGGCTGAGGAAGAAAAATGATATATCCTTTCTACGAGCAGTTATTCTGGGATCCCTCAGAAGTGCACGTCGCACATTATTAATGTGGTACTGTGTCCTGCCACTTTTCATATCTTAGTCTCCCAGAATGTTCTTTATTCATATTGGTGCTTGTACCATCCACCAAGCATTTCCAATACTCCTTTTTAGGTGTATTCCTAGATGGTACGTGAGTGTATGGGAAATGAATGGCAAACTCTCTGGTGATTTCTGCTGGACTTCTCGTTTCATGATATTTTAAGACCATGAACACCCCCTTCTAATGAAAATCGAGGTCTCACCCAGCCATATGGACGTCTGTCTTGTTTAGAAAATGTAGGCCCAATAAACATTTTTGTGAAACCTCGTCAAAAGGACTGGTTCGAATCATGCAACAAACATCTTTATACTGTATTCAGTTCTGCTTGGATACACAGGCACTCATTCTATTATTTAAATCTATTTAATCTCAATACAAAAATGTTATTTTGCATTACATTGGTGAATGGCAATCGTACAAGTGGAAGTTGTATCTTAGGAGTAAACCTTTGAAACTGTAAAGTGGCACAACATCGATTTTGGGTAGCTTTGATAAACTGGGTATATCTCAGGATTGACAAATCCAAATCAGATAAAAAAACGGCATCTGAAAGGTGAGTGTTTCCCCTTTTCGTGTGTATGAATACATTACACCAAACTTTAGGATTTCATGGTCAACAAGTTACACAAACATGTACACAATCTTTTTTAGGGACACCCTGTATTACTATAATTGGATACTACAAAGGGTATTGAGTGCCCTTAATAAGGCCATTGGTTGGTTGTCCTGTTACATAGGATGTAGACAGTGGATAACATCCGGGTTTTCCGGTGTTGTCTCACTGACATCCCATCACAGTAGGTTCCTGGATAAAACATGTAGCCCAATTAGGCCAATTTTTTTAGACCAAACAAAGTATTTTAATGATTATGAAAGAAATTGGGCTTATTTTCCACCCACCAACATTTTATAAAACATGACTCTCAATTTAATACTAGATACCTTTCTATGAGATGATTTTGGCCTTTGCCCTGGAGTGAAGTTGGGGTAGTCTGTTTAATTCTACCTGCACTTATAATTTACACTTGCTTCATGCCTGCCTCATCCACACAATTGAATTATAATATAAAGGTTTTGTCCTGGTATTTGTGCTAGTGTAAGAGACACCAAGAGGGCCCCCATAATGCATTGCGTTTTTGGCAAAATTCCCTTATTCTGGTCTCCAATTTGTCTCATTTCCCATAGATGCACACAATCATGGCTTCATCGTTGGAGCTCTTATAGGTTCTAGTTTTACATCAATGCATAATAGTTATCAGTGTTCCTTTTTCTTAACTTAACTCGACAAATGCATCATGTGAAAAAAGCTTTAGTTGGCAGGCGCTCGCGCAATGCATTGTGGGATAGGAAGATCTTAACATCTTTTTTTTTGTGTGCAAGAGGGCAGTGTTTGTTCACAAGCACCGACTATACTTGTGGTGGTTGCATGGGACAAGTTTCTGTAAAAGTGGTCACTTTGCTTTGCTGATTTTTCAGCCATTTCGCTTGTTTTTAAATTCGCAATTTGAAAGTTCATTACATAATATTATACTAGTACACAAATTAAATATATTCTTGTGTTTTGTTTTTTTGTGGTTTATTTTTGTGTGGTATTTTTTGTGGTAGCTGCTTGGGGCGTGTGCAAGTGTGATAATATCCATGTTTACAATATGCTGTATGAATGGGTGGGTGGGGGGGGCGTGATTGGTTGGGGCGTTAGCGCCAATTGCTTGCTTGCTTGCTTGCACAGGTGGGTGCCTGAAGCCAAAAATGTTTGTATATTTTAATCGGGATTTGGGCAATTTGGTGAATGCTTTTAAGGGAAATTTAGATAAACTCCCAATACAACATCATATTAGCATTTTATCATACACTTATGCATAACATTGGGAGGAGGATTGCATAGGCCATCCAAATATTGGGAGGGGGATGGGGCGGGGTCTACATGTATATATCCCCCCTCCCCCATATTTGGACCTCTTTGTAGGGTAAGCATGTAGGATGCCTAGCTGTACAATGCACTAGACCTCTCTATAAACCATGATTCATATAGTCCAATTTCACTGATCAGCCTGACCTCAATTTCACCGATCCTTTAACCTTTAACAAGGCTAAAGAGGAAGAATTGGGTAGAAAAATAAAGTTTCTGAGGTTTATTTTACTGCGAATATATGTAGTTCCTTATTTTTATAAAAGGTAATACCAACAACATGGTTGCACAATGTCCTGTTTGCGGTGTCATTTTACGTGAGAAATATGATGATGTCTTTGTTCCTTGTATTTTTAATGGGATGCTGTTCAAAGATACATTGTTGTGATTACAGCTATTAAACTACTTGTACCTAGATCAGGGATGTTATGAACCCGGTTATGAAGAGATAAGGAACGATGGCGTTTGGCCAATATGGTGATCGGGGTGAGGTGAGTGCACTCATGTTACACACCATGTGCCATCAAATTTCAAGCTCACTGTCACTCAATGACTCTGTCTGTACAATTTGGAATTGAATGACCCACATACCTCTTAACCCTAACCCCGGTTTAGGGTTTTTGACCGGGATCACAATTTTCGAGGAAAAAACACCAACTAAATCTCCGGGAACCTGCCAGGATTCGATCCGGGGACCCTCCGTTCTCAAGCCCCACGTCACAACCACTAAGCCACGGCCCTCAGCTACACATTCGCGCAGTATACCACGCTCACTATAGGCTCGGATGACTACGTCATCGAAAACCGACGGCGCATGCGTTTGGAGAGGGACTTTGGATTAGCATTTTTCAGCACTCGGGGGGGGGGGAGGGTTAGGGTTAATACAATGTCTGTAACTTGAAATATTTCATCCAAAACCCTAGACCCAATGGTGGCTATACTATCGTTCATGCTTCACTATACTATAGCCACCCTCTATAGACACACAACGTCGCAAAAATCACATTTTGAAATCAAGATTTTTACATCAAATATAATTGAAATCAATCAAAATGCACTCACATGTTGTTCCTAGGACTTTAAGTAATACATTCATTAATTTTGATCAAGCATCATCATTTTGGGGAAATATTGAGGTGAAAAAAACGGCAGTGCTGACACTCAATGTGAATTTCGCGACGTCGTGAGGCTATGGAGGGTAGTGGTACTGTGTATCAAAGATACACTTGCACTTACAGTATCGATTGGGACTACCAAAACCTGGGGGGGGGGGGGGCACTCAACCTTTTTTTTGGGTAGGGGTGTGCCGCCCAGGGTTTCAAAAAGGGGGGCTACAGAACTGAACTGAATGGATTTTATGATGAAAAATAGGGTCTTAGGAACTGATTTTTCAAAAAAAGTAGGTCTTGAGAACTGGCCTATAATTTAATTTTGATTAGCAAGAACGCTATTTTTTTTTTTTTTATAACACAAAATTTTCGAAGAATTCGGACTTTGGAACGCAAAATGTCGCGATTTTTGAATTTTCAATAAAAGTGAGGTCTTAAAAACTGATGCAGGCTCAAAAGTGGGTCATAAGAGCTAGCAGCAGAGGGTGAAAAGGGGGGTCTTCAGCGCGGCACATACCTATACCCTTTTCCAATGTCAGTGCCCCCCCCCCCCCCCTCCCCCCGGCCAAAACCCTACTTTATGTGTCCAGAAACCTTGTGATGATCCTGCCTGTTCTCATGTTCTCAAATCTGTTCCTGGAGATAGGATTTTCAGCTCTATCTGCCCTAGCTATCTCCCTTAAATTATGAGCCATATAACTCTTAGCTATAATATAGCCTTATTGCGCAAAAAAATTAGTCCAATTGTTCAAAAGTTTACATGTACAGTAGGATGCTATCCCCTAAATCTTTCCTATCAAGAAAGAGATTTCGATACCAGAGGAAAACCCATATATTTTTCACTTTATCTGAAACATATTACTGAAATGCTCTATATTATTAAAGGAAAAGTAGTGATTTATCTCAAAGCTTACTACCACCACGCACCCAATCTGAAGGTTGCACATAACGAGGGCTCAGAAACACAAGGCCTTATCATGCTCATCTCCATTGTGACCATTTTGAGGGGTTGTGTTATGGAGATAAGGCTGTGTATACTGGAAAGAGAATTTCTTTTTTGATACCAAAATCTCATTGTTGAACAAATGGAGATGACGCCTTGTGTTTCTGAGCCCTCGAATTAAAGAAAACTCATTAAAGTGACTACCAAGTTAAAGATTTAACATACACCATTACTTAGTGGCTTGACTTGTAACAAATATGTCACATGTCAGTTTAATTGTCACACAGATGACCTTAGGCCACGGTGTACTTGATGGTGAAATAATTAGGTTCTTTCATATATAAGTACACCCCCCCCCCCCCCCCTCTCCAAGGTTTAAAGAAATGTGTACAGTCGCAGCAAAAGGGGGCAGTTGTCTCTAAAAGTAAAAATTAAGATCTTAATATCAATAAAAGGAGCTTTTTGAATACTTCAGAATGACACCTCTGTGGTTAAGATTGGATATTGCTTTTTAATTTATGAAGATGAATTACTATGAAATTGTCTTTATTTTCTTTTGATTTTTATGTCTAATTCCATTAATATCTCAAAATGTAATTTACCGATAACTGCACCCTTTTGCCGCGGCAACACACAAATGGCTTACGTGCATCACAGTTGTATTTTCAGGAAGTTGGAGGAAGAACCAATTGACATGATTTTGTGATAGTACGATGTTATCGTACTATCACAGCACGGATTGAAGGTGAAATGTTATACGGGGAAACCCCTAAGATTTACCAGTTAGAAGCGAAAGAGGACCAGCAAAGCATTTTGAGATTGAAGGGAAAAACCAAATTGTAATTAATTTTGAAGAATTCTGACGACTTGGGGGAGTTAGAATGTGTGATAAAAAATATTGCCTGATTTTGTATTGAAAACTGTGTTGAAGTCTCAGTATAGGGTGTCCCAAAAATATGGACTCCCATGTTTATTTAGTTGGATGAGAAAATTAAGAATAATTATAAAATACTTTAAATTTGATTTGTAAAGCTGAGATTGAGAAATTTGTTTGATACCAAACAAGGTACCGTAACATGAAGTTTTACAGGGGATTTAGAGCTAAAACTATCTGCAGTTCAGGCAAATTTCCAAATCTAGAAATGCAAATCTAGCAAAATGGTGACATAAAACTTGCCCATTGAGTAGTACACAAACTAAGCCGGGTGGTTAACCACATTTGGCGTTAATTCACTGCATTTTGGCCTACACCTAGCACAAAAAGTCCCTGACCAGGCGCTTTGATGTTGGCTAATCCAAAATCAATAATTGATACGAAACATCTGAGATATTATACATTTCATGAGCACATTTCTTCTCCGTATACATGTAGCACAGGCTGAAAAAGTAGGCAATACGGAAAGCTCCTTGCCGGGAAATTTGAGCATTTGGAGGGAAAATTTGGCATTTGGAGGGAAATGTTACTCTTTCATTAAGAAATGCATTCCATTTTGGAGGGAAATTTGGAATCGCTTGCCGGGAATTTTTTTTTCTTCATGTAGTTTGATACCTCATTCATAAAATCAAGTGGATATTGTTGATGGTATGCTTGTTTAAGCAGAACAACTATACCATAACAATATTCTTGCACTAAAAGTGGGTTTCAATGGGATATCCCTGTTTATGCACTTATCAATTGCAAGCCTGGCCCCCAGGGACCCGTGGCATGGCGGGGACCATGCGGGGACCGTACACGAGTGTACAAAAACTGATGCCCGGCATTGCGGGGGAGTGTACGCAGACGTACAAACTGTGCCCCCGCTAGCCGGGCGTGTAGCGGGGACGAACGCTAGGGTACACAAATGTACACCCCGGGCGCTTGCTATAAATAAGCTAGAGATGCGATACGCTTGACGAAATAAGCCTAATACCACATAGGGAACACATAGAAATGCATTCCGTTATGGTTGCAGAAAGAAATAAGCGACCTTGGACTGTAGCAGGGTGAATACCTTGTCCTGGGAAATGGGTGGCCGGGACTACGGTACACTTTGTCCCGGCAAACACCGGGACTGTAGCGGGGACGTACACAAAATGGTGCCCGGCCCTGCGGGGACCGTACACAATTGTACCCGGGACGTCACATGGGCAATTTGTACGTCCCGGCCCTAATCCCCATTATCCCTGGGTCCCCCGGGGCCGGGGATGCAATTGATAAGTGCATTACAATGGTAGAAAAAAGTGTGTGTACACTTAGTAGGCCTAATGTAAAGTCGTCGCCCAACTTGCCAAACATCAGCCCGTGGCCTAGCAATATTGATTGGTGGGGGGAGGGGAGGGTTAGATTGAAGGGGAGCTTTCAGGCTAGCAGATGCAAATTAGTATTATTACATGACTCTAATAATGCGTACTCTATGGTAATTAAAAGGTGCATCAGATAACTCGTACTATATGGTGATTAAAAGGTGCATCAGGTGGACCAAGGGGCTTGCTCCTCCCAAGGCCCCACCCCCGCCCCCCCCACCCCCCCCCCCCCCCCCCCCCCCACCACCACAACTGAACTGGACATGCGTCTGTATAGAAAAGAGTATTCTACTTTAAATAACACCAACATCATCATTGCACGACAAACAAAATAATAGAAACTCTGTCATTTTAATATCACTGTTTGTGTAAAAAGTTCACACTTTATTCAGATTTGAGGTCCCACTTGCATGGCACATGACCAACTATCTCTTCAGGTTATTCAAGGCCAACACCAGTGAAACAAGTGAACTAGGCCTATATCTGTTTGTTGTTGACTGTTTAACAAATCTCTTGCGTGTCTGTGGTGAATTGAGGTTTCCTGTTTGTCCAAAACAGAAATACTGTCCTTGATCAACAGTAGACTGAGACCAGCATAAGGCAATTATTAATAGAGGTGTTCAAAAATATTTTATGATCACGGCATTCTTTGTTACAGTTTGTCATCTCGGCTACATAAAGTGCTCAAATGGTAAGGTTCCCAACAAAAAAAAAGGGGGGGGGGGGTGACAAAAATAGAAATAGATTTTTGGGCCGTTTTCTGCTTAAAGAGACCAAACAAATTTTGTTAACGTTTTTTTGTGTACATTTTATTTTTGAACAATGTACCAATAATCAGTTCTATGTCATTTAATGTGTATTTAAGGAATTCGTACCTAAAGCTGCTAAAATATAGAAAATAAAGGCACAAGGGACTACAAAAGGGTACTTTTCTCAGTTTTATAGTTTTATTTGCCACTTGAATATTATTCGCTAGTTGATTAATCTATCATAAGATGCTTGAATCAGCTTGATTAAATCAACAAATTAGTTTGACAGACATAGTCTATGACATTTATAGATATTTTATGATGACAAATAGGGTAAGATTTAACATTAAAGGGGCATTCAAGGGTTATTTAACATGAGTGTATAGAATAAACTAATAGTGAATAAAAGGTGTATATTGGCGGGGTCTTCCATGCACCCCAGGACTCCCAAACCAACTTGTTGAACTTACTTTTATGGTCCTTCAACATAATCAGGGTGTTACCAACATTAACTTTGTTGTTCTAAAGGGTTATTCAAAAGGTGTTCAGATTTCTTGCCCAATTTTCAATTTGATGTTTTTTATTCTTGAGATAGGGTACATGTAGTCATTATTATTATTGGTATTTTATTCAGAAGCATCTCGTGGCCCGCAGGCCAAATTACATGCTAATATACATGATTAAAATTACGATATAAAAATGCACATTAATAACATCAAAATATTGCACTTGTAGGATTGAATCACAATTAACAGATAAAGATATATTAAAGATAAAATGTACACGAATTAAGAAACAACAAAATGTCACACATCATGGAACATAGCTGCACGACCAGTCGTGAGAGAGAGATAATGGGTACCTAATCATTTAAAATATTGACAAAATAAGGAACAGGACTATTTTGGAAACGCTGAGTCCTACAATGAAATTGGGTCAAGTTGCCACTATTACGAAGTGATCTGTCATGACACTCCCGTCTGGTAGGAGGGAGGAGAGATTTTGTCCTCTCATTTTTAGGAAGCCCTTCAGCAAATTTACGACAATGCTGCTCCCTTCTTCCAGGCAAGGTGTCAAAATGGCAACTACCCAAGGCTTCATCATAAGACTCATACTTTTTCCCAAGTATGGTTCTACAAGCCCTTTTTTGGATGGATTCCAAGTCCTTTGATTGTTTGACAGAAATAGTTGAGTGCCAAACTACATCAGCGTATTCAAGAATCGGTCTTACATAGCCACCGTATACTACACAGAGCTCCTTGCTGCTAAAACCAAAACGTTTGAGGGTCCGCAGCATGAACAACCTTTTATTGGCTTTCTTAAGCATGTTGTCAACCTGTGTGTTCCACTTAAGGTCGTTTTGGAGAACCAGGCCTAAAACCTTGGCTTCATCAACGCGGGGGAGTGGATCGGTACCGATGGTAGGACTAGTACCCCAGTGTTGTGAGTGACTAAAGTCACTATTTTTTATTATCACAAGCCAAGTAATTCACCAACAGATGTGACTCATCAAGTCAAGTCTTTCTCAATTTTCCTCAGGTTAACCCTAACCCCCTAACTCAGGTTTTTAACCAATCACAGTTTTGGAGGGAAAACTGACCGGGGGATCGAACCGGGGACCTTCCGGACCCGAAACCTCATACCCAACCAACGGTTCCCAGCTACTCTTTTGTGCACTCACTATATGCTCGGTATAATGCACTTATCAATTGCAAGCCCGGCCCCTGGGGACCTAGGGCATGGCGGGGACTATGCGGGGACCGTACACGAGTGTACAAAAAATGATGCCCAGCTATGCAGGGGAGTGTACGCAGACGTACAAACTGTGCCCCCTCTAGCCGGGTCGTGTAGCGGGACGTACGCTATGGTACACAAATGTACACCCCGGGCGCTTGAGCTAGAGCTAGAGATGCGATGCGCTTGACGAAATAAGCCTAATAACACATATGGAACACATAGAAATGCATTCTGTTATGGTTGCACTGAGAAAGAAATAAGCGACCTTGGGACTGTAGTCGGGTGAATACTTTGTCCTGGGAAATGGGTGGCCGGGACTGTACACTTTGTCCCGGCCCCCTTGGGCCGGGACTGTAGCGGGGACGTTCAACAAATGGTGCCCGGCCCTGCGGGTACTATTGTACCCGGGACGTCACATGGGCAATTTGTACGTCCCGGCCCTAATCCCCGCTATCCCCGGGTCCCCCGGGGCCGGGGATGCAATTGGTAAGTGCATAAGTCCCATGCAGTCATATTGAACATGAAACAGTCAACGTTTAATTTTAGATTCAACATTCTCAAGTTAGTATTAGTTCCCTACTCTTTAATATAGGCAAGCCCAGTCTTTTTAATATAAGACTCAAGTCAAATCAAGTTTGTTTGTTTGTTTGTTTGTTTGTTTACACGGTCGGTCCGTACGGACACACGCTTGGGTCCTGAAAGGACCAAGCTCAAGCAAAATGCTCGGGCCAGGCTTAAAAAGCCTATATAAAAGCCTATATAAGCATACTGGCTGAATGAAATGACAGTTAGAAAAGATGGAAGAAAAGAATGAAGTAGAAAGAGCCTCTTCCAACAAATAAAGTTAACAATTTTGCTGTCAGCCTTCAGACATGAGAAAAGAATAGTCTTGATCCAAAATGTTTTAAAAACAAGTTAAATCAATGCTCTTCAGGGACAAATGTCACGTCAAGTCATCCAAAATGTTATCCACTTGGGTTGGAACAACACTGGTAAACCTATGACTTGTGTAAGTCTATATTATCCACTTGCATTGGAACAACACTGGTATACCTATTATAGACTTGTACAAGTCTATGTTGTCCAATTGGGTTGAAACAACACTGGTATACCCATAGACTGGTGCAAAGGTCGTTCCTGGATCCCCCTCCCTTTCGTTTTGTTCCCTTTCTGAACTGTACCCCCGGGGTGCTCAGTGGTCATTTCAAGGGGGTATCATGCGCGTCCAAGGACTCTCAAAAAGTACCCTAAATACGTAATCGTGTTAATGTGAAAAAGCACCCCCTAAACAAGTATGGCACATTATTTCACGTATCCTAAGCAAGTAATATCAGTATTTCCACACCCTAAACAAGTACTCAAAATATTTTGATACCCTAAGCAAGTAATTTGCACAGTTTAAACCGCGTATGACACATTTCTAACCCTTAAGCTAATAAGTATTATGAAACAATGCCGAGCTGATTTATCATATCACTTGCGAAGGATACAATTTGAGAAATATATCTCGTCCCATGTATCATGGCTATTTATAATCATCATGGAGTAAATAAGGACCCTAAATACGAAAGCCAATTATGTAAAAAGTATACCCTTTTCCTTAATTTGGCTTGTTTTGATACCCTATTCACGTTACGTACGTAACGTGCCCCAGCTTGAAAAACTACCCTAATTACGTGATTTCTTGGACACGCATGATACCCCTCTTGTAGTGATCACTGATCACCCCGGAACTGTACCCATGTCCTTAAAATGGGGTCATTGTCTGTCAACATCAAGCTAAAACAAATCAGGTAAATAGCTGCTTCATTTTGAAAACAAACTTTTTCTCAGGGTTTTATAACAAGATACATCGAAAAGATGAATTATTACAAGGGGCAGCTATTCACTGTGGAAAAGAAAACACTTATGTAACTGTCATTGGGCTGGTGTGTAGGGTAAATAAAGGATTCCTTGAAAGTACTGGACAAGTGGCATAATTGAATTAAGGTTTACACTGATCATGGGAATGAGCTCGGGCGGGCGGCGTATATTTGTAGACTGGGTCCCCACTAATTAGCTCCCCATAGGCTTTACACACAAATGTCGGCCTATTAAAACCTCTCTATTTCAAAAATTCCACGGTCAATGTTTGTGAAAATTTGCAATCTTATGCCATCAATGCTTATTTATAACATATCAGAATATAAAGAAAAGTTATCCGTCACATTTTTCAGTAAATGCCGCTGAATTTGGAGGTATTAATTTCATCACCTAGTTTTCAGTCCTCAGGCTGGGATGCACAGTGGCGGTAAATCGGCGGATAAAATTATAATAAAGCTCAAATCATCCCGTTTCTTTTACAAACTTCACGTACATATTCCACACAACACATACATGCAACATTTGAGAGGACAGCACCAGCTAATGTATTGATTTCGCACAGTTTTTGTGCTTGATAGTGTGATAACTCGGATTCTCCGGGTTACGCACACGCGAATTGGGTTAACTAAGCAACTGATAATAAAACACGTCACACATTGGTTACGTTCAGGAACTCCTGCTTGGTATATTGTACGTCTTCTTCTCTCTTTCTCCTTCCTCCAACAACAACCTTCTTCTCCTCTACACTGACTTTTTGTTCTACGGTCCAAACCCACGCCAAAGTAACACCGGCCAATCACCTCCTTACAGGGCGTGTCTAGGCACTTAGACCATGTAACAAGGTGATTGTCCATCGTCCCAGTCACGTGGGTTATGGGGGCAGCATACTATAATGTATTAAAGTGATTACTATGCTATAATCTTGGGGAAAATAGTGGTGTAAGCATTAAAGGTGAAACGAAAACGTTTCACCTTCTTTTGCCTTACCTACACATTTATGTATTGTTTAGTGGCACATAATTAATAATGATGTTATTAATCATGTCTCACTTTGTAGGATATGATATTCTTACAGTATCCTCCTCCTCGGGAGACGAGGTCCCCCGAGTCAGGCGTGGGCATAACTGAAACATAATTTAAGAAAATATTAATTTTGCAAAAAGATAAAAAATCCAAATTTTTTAAAACACATCAAATAAACCTCAACATAATGTATGTCACAATTAAAACACATTATAAAAGTCTTGAGACACGGCGTAAATAACAAACAATCCAATTTGCCGTAGCAATGTTATTGTTATGGATAATACCATAGTTCGTGAGTGGCAATACCATAGTACCATGATTTCCTCAGGAATGTGCTTCCCCACGCGAGAGTTCGATTATATAGTAAACGCTATGGAAAAGTCTTTATCACACGGTCCATAATTGGAGGCACGTGTCAACCAACGCGTGCAGCGTATAGCCGTAGATTGAAGCGTCGAACATAACATAAACACTCCAGTATTTATGAATGAAGACCAACTTATCGTTCAGTGTGAGAGGGTATCGTCGGAATCGTAATAGTTGCCATGGTTACGTGTAACCTGTACGACTCGTGCGTACCAAACAGTACACACCATGATCATAGTAAACACAATACCAGATGTTCAGCATCGTTCACTGGTATAGACAAATCAACAACGAATTTGTCCGGCTTTTTTAAAAAGCGTGACTATAATACAATGGCTAATTAGTTCACGTGGTGACTTGGAGTAGTCACCTACAAACGGTGTTCCCGTTAAGCAAAGTCCCATAGGGACATACATGTACATGAAGAAATTTCTGTCAGTTCATATAGATGTACAGCGGCTGAAACTGTTCTCGTTCCATATAGCGTAATATTTTTACTGTAGCTCAGTCATAATGGTTGACTAGATAGCAAAATATTACCTCATATCCTTTGGCACAAATTGTTTGTGTATACATGTAGATGTAACAGGCATTGATACACAACGTGTCTATTAGAATACTCATAAATGTTTAGATATGACGTAACTGTAAAATCACAAAACTTGCAAATGCACCGGCGTGTCATTTACTGATGAAGATAGCATTCATTGTGACTTCGATTAGTGTATCTTCCGGAACCCTGCGGGGCTCTATATAACTTGCTCCGCACTGGGCGGTTACGCACAACAGGGTCCACTGCACCTACGACCGCTTTTAAAGAACGCCCCACCATTGGGCATCTTTGGGCCACGAGCATCTTCGACCGCTCTTTTATCATAATTTTGTTGAAATTTTCTATTCTACATGAAAGGTCATCCTTAAAAAAGTCGTGTTCCAAAGTTTGAGTTGCATAGCTCTAATGGTTCTTATTTTAGACGCACAAGATGCTGTGAACTGTACCCATTGAGTAGTACACAAACTATATCGGTGGTTACCACCATGCATTTTAGAGGGCTCATAGTTTGATTGGGGCGTTTAAAGAACGACCCATAATCTATTATGCCAAACCTGTCACTTGATACTATCAAACGGTGTGTTAGTAACATCTTGAAATTCACCAAGTAAATGTCTGACATGTCCACCACCGTCTGATTAACTCCAAAAAGCTTGAACGGATGGGGAAGTCGGACATTTTCAAGATTTGATGAATAGTATGTCCACAGAATGTCATTGTCACTTAAAATGCTTATCAGGTTCGGACAAAATTAGTTTATTTCCCGCTGAGACTAACATTGTTGA
This sequence comes from Ophiura sarsii, assembly GCA_035610835.1. Taxonomy (NCBI): domain Eukaryota; kingdom Metazoa; phylum Echinodermata; class Ophiuroidea; order Amphilepidida; family Ophiuridae; genus Ophiura; species Ophiura sarsii. Next base: position 48,884,467 of record CM069447.1, on the reverse strand, counting down.
AAGGAACATCGCACAATAGCGCGAATAGCACATCCTTGGCATATCTCATAGATGAATGAAGTATAATGATCATTCGCACAACTGCGCGAATAGCACACTACTAACATTGTTGAAAGGAACATCGCACAATAGCGCGAATAGCGCATCCTTGGAATGTCTCATAGATGAATGAAGTATAATAATCATTCGCACAATAGCGCGATTAGCGCAATACTAACTTAGTGTTGAAAGGAACATCGCACAATAGCGCGAATAACGCAAAATAGCGCGAGAAACACACTAAATGCTCACTACTATTGTTAAACGGAACATCGCACAATAGCGCGAATAGCACATCCTTGGCATGTCTCATAGATGAATGAAGTATCATTCGCACAATAGCGCGAATAGCGCACTACTAACATTGTTGAAAGGAACATCGCACAATAGCGCGAATAGCACATGTGAAGGTGCTATTGTGCAATTGCAGCAGAAAGATGCACACAATCGCGCGATCGCACACACCTGTGCTCTTTTGTGCTATTGTATAGCAAGTGACAATGTGCTCGCGTAAAATAGCGCGATTATATGCTCCTAATTGCTTCGCACTATCACATACGCCCGTGCTCTTCTGTGCTATAATCGCTATATATATATTATACTGCTTGCACTATCGCACAAACTCGTGCTCTTCTGTGCTACTGACGCTATTGATTGTCGCTATCGCGTAAAATAGCGCACATCATATGATCATAATGCGATTGCTTTAATGCTCGCACTATCGCACACGCCTGTGTTCTACTTTGCTATTGTCGCTATCGCCTTACTGCTCGCACTATCACATACGCCCGTGCTCTTCTGTGCTACTGACGCTATTGATTGTCGCTATCGCGTAAAATAGCGCAAAAGATCATAATGCGATTGCTTTAATGCTCGCACTATCGCACACGCCTGTGCTCTACTTTGCTATTGTCGCCTTACTGCTCGCACTATCACATACGCCCGTGCTCTTCTGTGCTACTAACGCTATCGATTGACGCTATCGCGTAAAATAGCGCGATTATTATGCTCCTAATACGATTGACTTACTGCTCGCACTATCGCGCACACCAGTGCTCTTTTGTGCTATTGTCGCTATTATCAGTTTGAGCGGCTTTATGGGCCAATGGGAACCAGTAGACATCACTGGTCATACGATGAAAGTGAAGAATAATGACGCGGTAATATGGCAATGACCCCTTGAAAACATATTAAGCATTGACAGCGCTGTTTCTCCATTCGGAGCCCTATGATGTACCGTAGGTCGAAAGACTGAGGGGCGCTCAGTTTTGCTGACGGTTAAATACGCCACTGCGTTTCTTTCTTGTTCGACTAAGCTGTCGCTGATCTTTTGAAAGGGACAAATCTCCCAAATGTCAGTGCAAAAGCCTATAACATGATCGGGGGTCTTAGGTAAACTTAAATAATTGAACAAGTGTCTTGTAATGAGGGTTAGCGAATTTGATTACATTCGTCCAGTTAATAATTTTGCAAACTCTGCATTTGATTTGCGTACATCTTCAGGAGTTTAAATTGTATAACTTTCATTTCTTTTTCATACTTATGCACACGTATATATATATATATAATATTGTTTGTTTGTTTGTTTGTTTTTGTGTTTTTTTGCTTACCTTTGGTTTTATACCGGCGATCTCATTGGTTCAATGTGTGTCAGATGACACATGTTATTCTCCCTTTCAAGTTTAACAGACGGACAGAAAAAGCATCGACGCCTAATAATCCTTTCAATTTAGTTTCTTTTAGTTTATCTATTTTCTCTCTTTTCATTTTTATCCTGTCTTTTCCCTTCCTATTCTCTTATTTTTCTTTTCACCCCGGCGTGGAGGGGGTGTTTAATACGTGGTTAACCCTTTGAACCCTAGCTGTCCCCGCCTGTTTGTAACCCTCACTGAGGGCAATGAAAACATGCGCACGGAGCGCGCAACATTTGGAGTTTTTGAACTAAAAGGGTAATGAAAAATTGTCCTGAAGCTATCTTGTTAAGCTCAAAAATGAAATATCGAAACCAATATGCGCGCGGAGCGTGCAAAAAAAATGCATTTCTAATACTAATGGTCCAGTATGATAATAACGTCCCCAACATAATATTTAGAATTTTTGGTGTGGTTTGAGGGTCATAATAATGTTAAAACCTTTATTTGCGCGGAGCGCACAATTTTTTTGAGTTTTTGAATTAAAATTGGTCATGGAAAACTGTCCTGAAACCACCTTGTTAAGCTTAAATAATAAAATATTTAAATTAATACGCGCAAAGCGCACACAAATTCTATTTTTAACACTATGGTCCAGTAATAACGTCCCCCACCTAGTATTTAGCATTTTTGGTGTAGTTTTTGCATTTAAACTTTGGTCCAGTATGATGGTTTTTTAACGTCCCCCACATATTTAGAATATTTGGTGGGTCAGAGGGCCAATATAATGTTAAAACCTGCATAAAATATTCGCGCGGAGCGCGCAAAATTTATACCTTCTTGAACTAAAATGGTCATGGAAAACTATCCTGAAGCCATCTTGTCAAGCCTGTATAATGAAACATTGAAACTAATTGATGTACGCAAAAATTGATATTTCTAACACTTAAATTGGTCCAACATAATATTTAGAATATTTGGCATGGTTTGGTTATTATAAGGTTAAAACCTGTAGAAAATATGCGCGCGGAGCGCGAAACTTTTTAAGCTTGAATAATGAAACATTCAAACTAATGCACGCGATGTACGCAAACACTGACATTTCTAACACTTAAATGGTCCAGTATGACGTTTTTAATGTCCAAACCTAATATTTAGAATATTTGGTGTGTTTTGAGACCTATTATAATGTTGAAACCTGTTGAAAAAGTGAGCGCGAATCGAGCAAAAAAAACCAGTTTTTGAACTAAAATGGTCCAGAAAAAATGTTCCTGAAGCCCTCTTGTTAAGCTTAAATATTGAAACATTGAAACTAATACGTGCAGAGCGCGCAAAAATTGGCATTCTTAACACTAAAAAGGTCTATCTAGTATAACGTTTTGAAGAAAAGTGAACCGAACATTTTCGACTTTACATTTATTTGTGCTACGATTGAGGTACATTTCTGCTTTAAACAAGCTTCTACTCCCTCTCCCAAAATATTCCATTTTGGGACATATATGCGCGCACAGCGCGCGAAAATGTTGCCAAAAATGTTGCCAATGCCAATCTCAACCGACATACAGTCATTAGGCCTAAAAAAAAGGTTTGATTGGCGTAACCCGACCGACCCTAAATACATCGCCGACCCTGAATATTTTTTATTATTTTGAGGGGAAAAAAAAAAATATATATATATATATTTATAAAAATTGAACAAAGTATTAAAGTTTTTGACTGTTTGCTTTCAATTTCGGCTATTTTAAGTCCCCATCGAAATGATATATTGTTGAACACAACGATACATTTTTGCCCGGCAATTAAATACGCTAGAGCTATGATTTGTGTGTACTGCTGTCTTGTTCAAGTGTTCAAAAGTAGGTGATTTGAAAAATAACAAAAATAATAAAAAATAACAAAAATCCCGACCGACCTACCCTATTTGTTTTGGTCATGTTACGCCAATCAAACCTTTTTTTTAGGCCTTACTGGAGGGGCGATCGCTCGACCCCCTCTGGTTACGCTACTGCCTCTCCCCTGTTTCCGCTGTCCCCTCTCTCCCCTTCTCTTTTTCCTTCTCCTTTTCCTTCTCTTTTCTTCTCCTTTCCCCTTTTTATTTTATTTTTTAAGGACAGACCCAAGGGGGGTGTTTCACACCCAAAACACCCCCCCCCCCCTGCGTACGCGCCTGGGTGTGGAATTATCGATTTGTGTGAATTAATATCAAATAACAGTGGATTTAAAGATTTTTCTGAAATGTTATAATATATATTCTCTTACTCTTAGAGCAAAACCAATCAATTCTTGTTCAAAGCTGGATCAGAGTAAAACCTTTACGCATTGTATTATTGAAATTTCATACGTTGTACGTGTGTTTGATTGATGATTTATATAATTGAAATGTCTTCGAAGAATTGACGTTAAATCCATATAAAAAGTCATCAGACCAAAATTGTTATCCAGCAGGGTTTTAACTCGGACAATACAAAACATTTATGCATCGGTTATTTCCAAAATGTAAATTGGTATGATATACTTTCTTTTATTTTCAATGAATATATTTACTTTACTAATGTTTTTTCTCATCATCAGATGATATCGTTATACGCCGCAATGCTGAAGCAGTGCGGGCGTAGCTCAGACCATGCTCGGACGTAGTTTGAAAATGACTTTTACATTTTATCATAGTCATCAAAGTAACATTATGGCATTACCATACGTACAATCACCAATACCATGAATACATTACACTGAGACCAATGCAACTATTTGTATACTAATATAGACATTTCATTGGTTTCATTAGTTCAGAGACGATGTCTTTGGCCCCGCACATCACCATATAATATGAATTTGATTAACCTGGTATTTTTAGAAATCTTTTGAAAATCTTTTGAAATCTCGATTTTAGCCAAGCCACTCCCCTCCCACGTTCTAAAGTTTCTGACTCGGTGGCGCCCCGCCCCCCCCCCCGGCTCTCAAGTTTCTAACTCGGCGGCACCTTTCTATATGCTGGATCTCATTGAGATGTTCTACAGGCAAGCGGACCTCTTGTTTTTATATTATATTTTTCTCGATATTTACAACTGTCGCAACAAAAATTAAAACACTTCCCAAATTCACAAAATTTGCGCACATAAAAATGTGTGTGGAAAATTTAAAAAAAGGGTCGGTTGAACAGGGTTTCTTCCGTCGCCTTAGAGATAATGATATAATCTATGAACTTCAACGTAAAGACTAAACTATCCAGTCGTTTCATAAGCAGATACATAATGCATAATTTAATCGAATACACTTCTAGGTGTCAATTAGTTCATAATATGCGCATTTTCATCTTCAAATCGAATTATGCACCCGACGGACTTACATGCAATTCAATAATCACTTGGCTACAGGTATACGATATGAATAATTCAAGAATCCATTTGTTTTTAAAAGTGCAAATATCATTAACACTTTCCACGCGGCAGTCGTCTGCAGAAGACAGTTCCAAAATTTCACATTTTTTTCCAAAAATGTCAAAATTATTGAATGTCATCACCATATTTAGAATAATTTGAGAAATGCATTACAATAAGTACAAACATGCCTATAGTATTGATTCAGTAATCCTAAGACTTTGAAAGTTGGGAAAGGTTTCTGAAAAATCTGATTTGTATGGTAAAACTACTAATAACCAAGGTTATTCATTATTTCGATGTAATTCAAATGTTGAACAGGATAAACATGATTAAAAATGTGCTCGCTCTGTCAGGGGTTTTAACAATTAACTTGATAAAACTATCATATGAATATAACAGTATATCAGAACTTGATAAAACCATCATAAAATTATGTTTTTAAACGTAATTTAATGATTAAAATACAGTACACTCTGGAATTGGAGGTATTGGATGTTATTTATACAAGGAGCAAATGCTTGAACTAGAAAACTATATTAATCATACACTATTAAATTGTTAATATCATTCGGGTAAGTGTAAGGGTAGGTCTCGAAAACTACAACCGTAAATCCGAGAGCCTCCAATAGTCTTATCTGCGTTCCCAAGAAATTGTTTACGATTAAGTTCTTCACTGTCTTTCGTAGAATAAGTCAATTATCTAATTTTCTGTTAAAAAATGATTGAAAGAAATGTTGAAATCTAGAGTAAATGTCACTTTTATGCTCCGCCTTATAATTATTTCAAGTCCTAGCTTTGTAAAAAAAACTGTTACAGGAATTCTTGAACACGCAAACGCAACGCTTGTAATCACTAAAAGCCCGAAAAGGTTTAATACAACAGTGCGTTGCCCACCTATTAAAACATTCACATTTCGTCCTTGCATTTTTTTTGTACGAAATAAGGTGTTTGCAAGGTGTTCCGATTGCTGGCCTGATTTTCAACTTAATATGTTTTTTATTCTACATTCTGTTACAGTTGTAATCTGCGAATTTGATTATGTAGAATACCAAACATAATAGCTTTACACATTATCTAAACGAGTTGATATAAATGCATGAACCATTTGTTCTGTCTGTTGTTGACTGAGATATTTGAAGCAAGCGGATTTTACGGCAGGAAACATGATGAACAAGAGTCATTGAATGTACATTACAACTCCAAGATTGCTTACCGAGAGAAAACTAAAGCGGCATCAACCGGAAAGTAATTGGAATTCAAAACACCGGGTCAAAACATTACAAAGGTGAGTATCTGATACAGGAACCTTTGTCCCGGATGGCAATATAAGTCAATGTGAGATAACTACCAATCCATCACAGCATGGAAGTGACATCGTGTTATGGATACAAATACGAATCTATTTTGCCCCGACCGATCATGAAGCTAGCTGCGTATCAGTTTAGCAAAATTCTTCATGCTCATGTATCAATAAGGTATGATACCTTTATCGAAAAAAGTAAATGGGGTATTACGAGGGGGGTGCTAGAATTTTCATCATTTTTTTCATCGACTATCCATTACAACTCCAAGATTGCTATCTGTGAAACAGGGGTAGCACATGAATCACCAATTTTCATACATGGAACAGTGATTTTACTGAATCTTTATTTTGAGCCAATGAGTATGAACTCTGTTTTACGATCATTAAGTTTGAGATAATTGCCCTTCATCCACTGCCGGATGTTTTCAATACATGCCTCCGTACAGGAAATGCAATCGTTTGCAGCCTCTTGCTGTGGGTCGAATGACATGTACTTTTGGGTGTCATCGGCATACTCGTGGTATTGAAGACGATGTTCTAGGATTATATTACGAAGCGGAGAAGTGTAGATTAAAAACTATTGCGGGTCACAGAACCCTGCGGCACAGAGTATTCTATTAAAATAACAGCGTCCGAAGATGATTTTCCCACACGTACACGTTAAATCCTGCACCATATCAATGCTACCCCTCCAATACCAATGTTGTGTTCAAGTCTATATCAAAATGCTGTGGTCATATAGTTGCCCGGCATAGTTGGTTTATGGATTTGAAATGGAATAGCCGAATGCAGTTTTGAGAGTGATTCATTTTTAGGGAATCTCCCTTTCGGAAGCTTGAAGATGAAAGGAAATACAGTTATTGCCGACGCTTTGGAACCCGACTGTTTATTTTAACGGAATAAATCCTATTCAAAATTAGGAACCAGCCGCGATGCAGGGGGTAACTTTCAAGCTGCCGATATTCAATTTAATTTATGAGACACTCTGATTGTTTTCAGACGGAATGCGGCAGGCGTCTGCAGACGACATTCCAAAATGTCACAAAATGTTTAAAAAATGTCAATATAATTGAATTATATTACCATATTAAAATCCCCATGAGAAATGCCTTAAAATAAGTACAGTACAACATACTAGTATTGAATCAGTAATCCTTCAGAAAGACCTTGAAAGTTGGGAAAGGTTTCTGACAAAATATGTTTTGTATAATTATAGTCAAACCAAAAACCGCGTGGAGAGTGTTAATACACTTGTGATTTATATATTGCAAAATCTTTTTTATAATTGGTTCTTGATTTTCAAATTGATCTCATAGATACTCTTGAGATGTGTTCCAGACTAATTTACATGAAATTCAATCAACTCTTATAAGCGTTTTATCTATGAGAAAATACACGCTTGTTTAACTTTTAAAATTAAGAATATCATGAATAATAGTATGTGCGTGGAACAATACAAGAGCACTGAAAACTGAAGATTAGCAGGTATAATCATCATTTACATTAGTTTGAATTCAATTCTGAAAACAGGATGATTTTTCAGATGGTTAACAGCAAGTCAAAACAAACAAAGAAACTTAAAATGATTATTATTTAGATTGAATTCAATTTGTAAACAAAATTCTTTCATAATCCATTAGGGCTATTCCGTTTATGCAAGGATGAAAACAACAAGAGTTTAAAATATGCTAAGTGGGTTTTTTTACATTTCAGGCAAATAATCCATTATAGAAGCCAATGATTTAATTCATACAGGTGATGTGATCATTTGCAATGATGTAAAATAACTAAAATATTGAAAACTGTAACGCCATTTTTATGCAATTTTTACATTGTAAAGTGGCTTAATAAATTTGCAATATCTCGTTTAAATATAGTCACAACCCTTCTGATGATTCATGGCATATACAGGGTGATCCTTACGGTTGCAAAATAACAGCTATTTGAACAAAGTCTGTCCCATTTTCACTCTGTCCACGGGCACTGATTTCGCGACGTTACATTGAATACTAAAAATTATGAATTGCATGCAAGTAATCTAAGATTTGAAGATCCCGCCAGGTGAAACCAGTGTAATTGTTAACATCTTAACTATCTATTCAGGTGTGAAATCAATACGTAGTAATAATACCACGAGTGACCCTAATTAGAATTATTGATTTTCATAGATTAGAAGTGTAATTGTCTATATTCTGTGTCTTAAAAGTGCCGATACCAATTAATGTTATCTTGCTGGTCATTTCCCGTAGACTTCCCGTGGACAAAGAGATTTTTGAGAGTTTCTCTTCAAATACCTATCATTTTGCCGCCATAGCATTATTAACATTGAGATTTTCAGCATAGATGGCCAAGATAATATTTTGAGGAATATGTAAAAAAAAGTTAAACCAAAACCCACAATTTTGAAAAATATGGCTGTTATCGACTTGCCTAAACACAATTGGTGGCATTTAACACATGTCGGTTGGCTAATTCTGTTTTTACCCGAAGGTGATAGTTCTGATTGACAAATATCCTCTGTAATTTATAACGTCTTTAACCCTAACCCCGAGGCATCTTTTCCAAAGATTTTTTTTTTCGCGGCCAAAGAGCGAGGGGAAAAAGGGCCCCCACGCCCACAGGGGCCTCTGGGTTCAGAGGCAGACGACCTACCGCTAGGCCACGGGGATCAACCATTCATGGCTCAGTATTCTTCGCCATGTATATACCCTGGGGCCATTGTTTCATCAAAAAAATGCCGAGCAGGTGACACAAGCACACCGAATCGTAATAATTCGTAGTACTCAAGAGTTTTAGGGTTATACACCTATCAGTTGTAATTCGCACTATACGACCCCCGGGAGAGGTGCGTCATGGGTGCGTCGTTTATCACCACATTCTTGACGGAGGGTACGTCAGTGGCAGCCTTTGGTCCGTCACGAAATTGACGAAGGGTGCGTCAATGTCCGTTATTTACATTGGTGCGTCACAGTGTACATCATTTTTACGAACAATAAAATACGAACTTTATAATTTATATATATGCCATACTATACCACCAATTAGGCTTTAATTTACGACAAACATCACTTTTCCGATATACCGCATGTTCTAAAATGCCTGAAATCACTCAATTGCCGTGCAAGTGTGCAAGAGTTTGGCAAACGGAATAAACAAAGAACCGACAGTAGACCGAGAACCTTTCATTTTGAGAGTACTGTCACATATAATATATATAGGGGATCAGCATTGCGCTATACCACGCAAGCGTAGAACAGTCTCACCACAGCAGAAGTAGGAGGACAGGCCCGTTCACTAGGATCATGTACGAAAAAAATAATCGCCAACGGGATGCGTCATATGGTCCGTCAGAATCAACCAATGGTGCGTCACAAAATTGACTGAGGGTGCGTATATTGTATGACAAAGGTCCGTCACTTTTTTGACAGAGGGTGCGTCATGGTACATGAGAACCTCGGTAAAGTGACGCACCATTCTCGGGGGTCGTATAGTGCGTCTTACAACTGAAAGGTGTATTAATATGAGACAAAAATTAGTCAAACCCCGAGGCACCTTTTCCAAAGAACCTTTTTTTCGCGGCCAAAGAGCGAGGGAAAAGGGCCTCCACGCCCACGGGGATCGAACCCCGGACTAGCCTCTGGGTTCAGAGGCAGACAAACTACCGCTAGGCCACAGGGGGTCAACCATATATGGTTAAGTATACTTCGCCATGTATACCCTGGACCCATTATTTCATCGAAAAACTGCCGAGCCGGGTGACACAAGCACACCGCATTGTAGTATTTCGTAGTACTCAAGAGTTTTAGGGTTACGGGTTAAGGTGCCAGTTATTCCCAGCATTAGATGTTAAAGAACGTCTGTGTATTATGAGGTGGTTTTTTTTAAGAAATAACAACTTAATGTTTAATTGGGCTATTCCATCTAATTCGGCACACCCCTATAACAGAGGGACAATTTTAAATTTCTGAAAATTCCCGGATTTCCGAGAGCAAATTTTAAAAGAATCTGGATTTCTGGTCCAAATTGACCGGTAAACAATCTGGATTTCAAAACCTCTCTATAAAGAGAGTTTATGTAAGAGATATTGTCTTGATTTCCAGTGTTCACTGGGACAGAAAAAGTCTCGATTTCGGATGATCATTCGAACCAAAAAAGTGCGAAAATCCGAACCCCTCTAAAGGGGTGTGCCCAGTGTCAATACACTTGCAAAGTGTAGCGGTATTTAGTTGTCCGAAGGATAGAGTATAATATTAAAGACATAACCCTTTAAACTTAACACGTGTGCCTGCCTTATATAGCCCTGCAAAAGAATTCCTACTACAACTACAAACCCGTACAATGCCCATGGTAAATAACGGAGACCCAAATGTCAGACCTGAAAGTAATGCAAATTTCACATCACATTACGACTAACGTTGTGCCACGTTCTTTCTTGTGTGTTGTAATCAAGGTCTTTCTCGGCATTTTTGGGTACGTATTTATACCTTACTCGGCCAACAGAGGCACATATTGACGCACGGTTGAGATTCGTTTGGCAATAGCTTCAGGGATGTTCTTTGTTATAGATGGTGAGGTGGGGTTGATAGGCTATTGACGTAAGTAGGTGTATCATTGGGTTTTCTATAGGTTTTTTGGTACCAGAGGTGAGATCAAGGTTAACATCAAGACAATTGACATGCGTGAGGTTGGTTTCAATGTTGACTTTGAGCCCACAGTCTTGGAATATTTTGACGAGTTTTTTTCTAGTAAGGTCAGCGTTGCTGCCTGGTAGCTAACACGTCGTCTTTGTAGAGCCCTATGCTGCAGAGTTTGAGCTTTGTCTCAATTTGGTTGAGGATGTACAGTCCCACCAGCAAACAAAGTCCCACTGTTTCAATCATATTCCGTTAACATTTCCTCGTGCCACTTGCAATCCTGGCACCACTTTTTCAAATAATGAATAACAGTTTCTGAAATAAGTTTGATTTTGGTTTGGTGTCCAGGCAGCTTCGTTGTCATTTGTCATTCCCTTCATGGTTTCAACACCTCCAATAGCGACATATGGTTAATAACATGTAGGACTGTGGGCGGAGATATAATATGCCATGCATGCTTTAATATACGCCACCACTCAGCTAAACTTTTAGGCGATAAAAGAGCAACAGAGTGCGGTTGCTATTATGTCCCGAATTTCAAATATCTTAGAAAGAGGTATATTCTATCATATAGACACAACGAGAGGTTATTTTGAAAATACACAATCATCGTCTTTATTGATTGATTTAAACTCAGTGAATATTTTGATTTGATAAGAAAAGATTCTTTCAAATGGTGGCCATTTTGATACTAAAATAGCCGCCATTGCAATATTCTGATTTCTCAGGTCACCCACACCTACATTCTTGGTATCATCACTTTTCTTGAAGTAAAAGGTATCTACTATCATATAAAACCAACAAGGTGATGTTTTAAAATTTGATGGGTATGTCGAGAACTAGAGGACTTTTATTGCCAATTTTGCTCTACTTATTTGCAGCAGATCCAGGTCTGCCGCGGCATTGTTATTGTCATGGCCAATCGATTATTATCATTCATGTTTATGTGTATCACAACCTCATTCTTTGAGCAGTAGCGCGCGATTTTGAATCCAGTGTAATATTCACACGTGTATATTACAATGTTCTAAATAACCTGAACACACTATAATAGGGGATGCATAGTTCACAAAAGATAAGAAAGTGTGCATTCGTCATATTCCCAACACCCAAATAACCACTCTGACACATATGTTCCTTTCAGTTACTAGTATCCGTGGGAACATATCCCACAGCATATCATAAAGTAGATCAAGCTACATTATTAACCTGATTAACAAACGGATATTAACAAATTATGAGTCATGTTCATACGGGCCATTATTTTCGAAAATAACTCGCCATCGATGATAAACAAAGGCCGTATTCTCGTACGTAGTTTAACACGGTTTAAAGCTAAACAAGCGTCTAACTTTGACTTTAAACACATCGTTTAACTAAACGCAATTCTCGTAAATTCGTTTAATATAAACACCCGTATAAATCGCTAAAAGTGTCTAACGTTAAACATGGTTACGGGGTAGTTTAACTCGCGTTTAGCAACTCGCTTTTAACTAAACTTCTGCATCAAGTGTATGCCGTGATTTTCCTATCGTGATACCATGGTTTTAAAGGAATAAAGATTTTTTAAATGTTGGCCCTTAATTTAAAGACAAATAATTAGTTAATATTTTAATTAGTTAATCAACTCATTCATTTGTAATTTCTTTGACCCAATAACATTCGTTGGGTTTTGTACATATTAAAAAGGTGTAGGCCTTCGTATGACTGTCTGGTTAAGTAAATAAATGCATATAGCACATCGTTAGTACATCAGCAGGACTACGGTCGGGGATTCTATTAAAGTCCTGTCAGACCTAGCCGATTTGGCTCGCCCGAGCTATACCGGAGCACACATTTGGCGATTGTCGGGGATCGGTACTAGAACGGTAGCGCAATGGTATCACATCGCTAAGAACGGTAGTACATCGTCAGGACATCGTCAGAATATCGGTGAAATTTGTTTTGAACATGCTTAAAAAATGTCTGCCGTTGCGCTGCCGGAGCGAGCAACGGGATTACAACGGGATTACAACGGGATTACAACGGCAGTAAAACGGCAGTACTCCGATGTGACTTCGTAGTGTCGGTAGAGCACCGGTAGCACCCCGTATTGGATCAGCTCTCCGGTAGCCTCATAGTAACAGGGGTGTGCCACTCAACTTGCCGATCTGAAGCTACTTTTGTTTAACCTGTGACGTCACTGGTGAGTGTGGAGCTGTTTGTGTCTTCTGCTTTAGGTATTAGATTTAATTGAAGTTTACACGAAATTGTTGGCAACATTCCCATAAAATGCTGCGGTTTTAAAAGCTATGATAAAACGTACGTGCTGGACTGTTTTTACATGCCTGAAATATATGACACTTTACGTTTCATTATATATTTTAGGTATTTGAATTCATTCTCTCACTTTACACCATACCGTCATTGTTTGTGTACTACGGACTTGCTGCAAGTCTTTGTTCTGATGATGTCCTCACGATGTCCTCACGATGTACTACCGTTCTTAGCGATGTGATACCGTTGCGCTACCGAAATAGTACCGATCCCCGAAAATCGCAAAATTTGTGCTTCGGTATAGCTACGGTGAGCCAAATCGACTAGGTGTGACAGAGCCTTTAGTACTAGAATACGGCCCTTAATCCTTTTTAATCCCATAACTACGATGACCGTCCACACGAAGATTTATCTTCGACGAACTTGTTGATGTGTGAGCCTTTCACCAACATACGGAGTCCTATCGACACCACCCATTTCAAACAATTCAACAATAATTGCAATACAAAAACGCGAAAAGGAAACTTTAAAACAAATGAAATGATTCAATAAACACACAATGAATGATTCATGAATCACAACCACGTGATGAATCTATAAATGCAGTGACTGTAGAGGTGTAGGACCGAGGGGAGGGAATTCGTTTGTAGAGGGGAAGGGGGGGGGGGGGGGGGGGGGGGGGGGTGGCGCGAACCGTATATGTAATACACGTGTTCTATTGGATACTTGTAAAATTGTATGAGGGGGGTCAAATTTAGGGAGCCATTATGACTCCCTGCTTAATTTATGTCCACCGAATTAATTAAGATTTATTAAAATGCGCACTGAATAGTTGCGAGGGGAGTCCAACTCTCTCGGTTTGTATTCTGCAGACATTCGTTCAATGTGCATTAAATGATTGTGCGTTTTAATTAATCCACAGTACGTGTGCAATCATTTAAATGCGCGCAAGTTATTCATCCATTACCGATTGTAAGACATCACGTGGAAGGTGTCCATTGCGCGTTGCGTATGTTGACTATGGTCACGCGTTATGAACTCGCTCCTCCAATAGGGTGGTGCCGTTACATTTTGTAGTCTTATTCTGTCATATTCCTCAAATACTTTTAAAACCACAAAAGCTATCTCAACAAATTTGGTATCATTTTAAAGCCCTAATAACAAGCTATCTGCCTGCCAAAAAGTTTGGGGACCAGGGGTGGTGCTGGAAGGGGTGCCGCCGGAAGGGGTGCCGCCTGTACAAACTCAATGGGGGATAATCCCATGCTTTGTTCTTTTTACAATAAACTAGTCATTCCCTAATGTTACAAACACCATTCTGGTTCCATTTTAAAGGATATTTAGTAGTCTTTAAGTATGTGGTTCAACAGACTTGTCAACTATTTGTAACAACTAATTAATTATGGATAAGACCATGATCATCAGCTTTCCTCCTATTCGCTACACAGTCAACATGAATAATCAGCCTCAATTTACCGGATTTATAAAAATAACTATAACAGAAAAAGTGTTCAACCAATGATAGCAAAAGTATACATTTTTGGAAAGCTTGTAACTAGAGGAATTCAGAAATGCAGTTTAGAGCAGGGACGGGTTCATCCTTAAACAAATATTCCTGAAAATTTTAAATATATATACAATACAAATTGGAGATATTCACTAGCCGGTATAATTACCATACCGACGTAGTAACTTTGACAATTATATATCATCTAATGGGTAATTTCATGAGGAATTCAAATATGTAACGTAAACAATGATAGGGGTTGGTATAAAAAAGATATGGATCTCAAATTAAAAATTAAAAAAACTCTGATATTTGTCCCGAACATTTCCGATCAAACCATTTTAGTTCTTGGATGTACTATAATTTCAATGGCATATTTGGTTTCCCTTCAGAAAATGTATACTTTTATCACCTCAGGGGGGTATACAAGCAAATATAAATGTGTACAGTTAAAATCATGTCGCGAAAGCCAAAATCCGTGTGTAACGCGAAAGGAGGCGAGCTTAAAACACATGACCCTATCTGAGGCGTTTTTGTAAAGTATTGCCCGCAAACCCTCTTTTGTTTTAAATGTATTAAATATTCTAATATAAGCTAGGTAATTCTATTTGCTAAATAGGCAAAACTTGACGGAAAAATTAATGTATGCCATTTTTTATTTTTTTAACGAACATGATATATTATTGAGTCAATTTTAATAAATTCAAACGTTATATTCATTATATTCCATTTGCAAAATTATTCTGACTTAAAAAAATGTTTCTGTGAGTTCCTAGGGTACCTATCAATGTGTATGGTATGGCACCGTTAGGACATCGTACTATCTTTAACTTCGAGTCTGTCCAACGGCCACTTATTTTCGAAGTTAACGCACTAACCTTTCTTGTTAGGGACAAGATGATTTTTTCATTATTCTTTATTTATTATTAGTCAGTTTCATCATTGTCAAAGATGCTTGATGCAAGTAGGTGTAAAACTTGAATTTATAAATAAAACACTTTTAAAATACATTTTATCAATTAAATCAAATAGTTGGAATTGATTTTGTGTGAAAATGGCAAGTACCTGATAAAAACGTCAGAAACATGTGGTATTAACCCTAACCCCGGTTTAGGATTTTTGACCGGGATCACAATTTTCGAGGAAAAAACACCAACTAAATCTCCGGGAACCTGCCGGGATTCGATCCGGGGACCCTCCGTTCTCAAGCCCCACCTTCCAACCACTAAGCCACGGCCCTCAGCTACACATTCGTGCAGTATATTGCACTCATTATATAGGCTCGGTTGACTACGTCATCGAAAACCGACGGCGCATGCGTTTGGAGAGGAACTTTGGATTAGCATTTTTTAGCACTCAGGGGGTAAGGGTTAATAGAACACAACAACAACAAACAAAATGTTACCATAACCCTAACCCCGGTTTAGGATTTTTGACCGGGATCACAATTTTCGAGGAAAAACACCAACTAAATCTCCGGGAACCTGCCGGGATTCGATCCGGGGACCCTCCGTTCTCAAGCCCCACCTTCCAACAACTAAGCCACGGCCCTCAGCTACACATTCGTGCAGTATACTGCACTCATTATATAGGCTCGGTTGACTACGTCATCGAAAACCGACGGCGCATGCGTTTGGAGAGGGACTTTGGATTAGCATTGTTTAGCACTCAGGGGGTTAGGGTTAATAGAACACACACACACAAAAATGTTACCATAACCCTAACCCCGGTTTAGGATTTTTGACCGGGATCACAATTTTCGAGGAAAAAACACCAACTAAATCTCCGGGAACCTGCCGGGATTCGATCCGGGGACCCTCCGTTCTCAAGCACCACCTTCCAACCACTAAGCCACGGCCCTCAGCTACACATTCGTGCAGTATACTGCACTCATTATATAGGCTCGGTTGACTACGTCATCGAAAACCGACGGCGCATGCGTTTGGAGAGGGACTTTGGATTAGCAGTTTTTAGCACTCAGGGGGGTTAGGGTTTTAATGCTAAAGTATTTATTAATATTCATATGCTGTGCCCACTGTCCATTGAAATCACCAGTAGGTCATGCCCAGTATTTTGAAAGTTTAACAATTAGATTATTGCTTTAAAATTGTTAGATAAATTGAATTTTCAGAAGAAATAATGACATTTTTAGAAATTTATATGAACATTGGACGCGGGCGGGTAGCGGGAAACAAACTATTTGAATTCGTTAGTCTTATAAAAGTAACAATAATATTCATGCTGGGACACCCTGTATATTGGTTGAAGAAAAACGCTGAGTTGTTCGTATTGCTGTCCACCTCTATGGCGTGATCAAGTTTTGAATCTGGGGACAAACAGAGCCAGATTTTCTCCGCCACTCACTTCGCACATCTGTTTCCCCTGTGATAGTATTACTTTAAAAGTGGACGTTTCGCGCCACATTATTTTCGCACTTTACGCACCACAATCAGCTAGCGCACCAATAAGAACGAGCGAATATATTTATTTTGTATGTAGGTCTATGTTAGAAGCTCAAAATCGCAAAGTTAAAAACAAGCAAAATTGTTCAAAATGTACACTACAAAACTGGTAAAATAAGCGGGACTTCCCCTGAAAAATGATGCATTTATAACTTGGCATAAACATCACACGACTACAATAACACGTCTATAGATACTAACTTCCTTAACGCTTTCTATGCGGCATATGACATTCCAATTTCACAAAATGTTTCAAACATTTCAAATGTATTGAATTTCAATACCATATTTGGAAACAGCATGAGAAACACGTAATAAGTAAAAATACGCCTAGTATTGGATCAGTGATCCATGAGATAGACCTTGAAAGTTGGGAAAGGTTTCGGAAAAATATGTTGTGTATGGTAAAAACAATGGCCCGTGTGGAAAGTGTTAAACGTTTATGAAAGTTCACTGTACCGCTGTAACGCACGCACGTAGGCCATTTTTACCTCTACAAGGGGATGTACTCATATATGGTCACGTGTTATAAGCTCGCCTCCTTTCGCGTTACACGTGGAATTTGGCTTTCATGACATGGTTTTAACTTTACATATTTATATTTACTTGTAAACCCCCCGAGGTAGTAAAAGTTTACATTTTCTGAAGGCAAATTGCATGAGGAAACCAAATATGCCATTGAAGTTATAGTACGACCAATTACTAAAATGGTATGATTCACAATGTTTGGAACAATATCAGAGTTTTTAATATTTAATTTGAGATCCATATTTTGTTATACCTACCCCTATCATTATTTACTTTACATATTTAAATTTCTCATGGAATTACCCATCAGATGATATATAATTGTTAAAGGTTACTACGTCGGTAAGGTAATTATACCGGCTAGTGAATATCTCCATTTATTTATTTTTCATATTTTAATAATTTTCAGAAATATTTGTTAAGGATGTACCCTTCTCTGATCTAAACTGCATTTCTGAATTCCTCTAGTTACAAGCTTTCCAAAAATGTATACTTTTGCTATCATAAGTTGAAATTTTCTGATATAGTCATTTTTATAAATCCGATAAATTGAGGCTGATTATTCATGTTGACTGTGTATAGCGAATAGGAAGAAAGCTGATGATCATGGTCTTATCCATAAGTTGTTACAAATAGTTGACAAGTCTGTTGAACTACAAACTTAAAGACCACTAAATATCCTTTAAAATAGGACCAGAATGGTGTTTGTAAAATTAGGGGATGACTAGTTATTGTAAAAAGAACAAAGCATGGGAGTATCCCCATTGTGTTTGTACAGGCGGCACCCCTTCCGGCACCACCCCTGATCCCCAAACTTCAAACAGCTGTATCTCCTCTTCTGTATAAGCTATACCAATGCCATTTTGCAGGCAGATGCCTCGTTATTAGGGCTTTAAAATGGTACCAAATTTGCTGAGATAGCTTTGGTGTTGTATTAAACATATTTAAGAAATATGACAGCATAAAACTAAAAAGTGTAACAGAACCACCCTATTGGGAGGCGAGTTCATAACGCGTGACCATATTAATGTACCTTATATTGTTGCCATCGAGGTATCAAGCACCTGTGGCCTAACAGGTGACATAGAGCGAGAGTCGTTTAAGAGTCAGATTAGAGTTGAGTTAATGGCGCTTTGATCTCCAACGAATGGCGCATATTATGTGATGTGTCATGAAAACAAGTTGTTACAACCCTATTAGTTGTTTGCTTGTTTGTTTCCAATATTTTTACTCAAAAAAAATACATGAACAAATAATTTTGCCGAATGTTTCATGTAAGTTAATGTTTGCCTGGGTCTAAACACTCAAAGTATACAATAAAAGAAATATTTATCATGGGTAGGAGCCTAGGAGTTGTGTTTAGCTCAAATTGAAATATGAAGGAAAGCACAAGTTGAATATTACAAAGCAGACTTTGTACTTTACAAAGCAGAAATGTGTCCTAAAACATTTGCCTATATTTTAATAGTTCAAACATATTATGATGTGGTAGGAGGGCATAATAAGGTTAGTAGGTGGGACACCAAAAAATAGGGTCTTTTTGGACGACAAACTTCAAATGTAGGTTCTACGAGTGACGGACATTGTAAGAGCTTGGTTATCGAATTATACAAAGTACAGATAGGACCATTGAGAGACAGTGAACTTGAAAAAGTGAGATCTTTTTTTGATGGCACGTGGCGTGACACATCCTCCGATCACCATATTGACCAAACGCTCTGACAGTAATATGTTTCTTATCTCTTCATAACATCCCCGGTTTAGGAAGTTCAATATATAAATGTGATCCACCATTAACCTCTGAATAACTTCCCGTTACAAAACAAGGACAAATTACATTGCTCGTATTACACACGCAAACAGGACATTGTGCAACCGTGGTGTTGGTTTATTAACTTTCGATAAAAACAAGGAACTACATACATTCCAAGTAAACAACAGATACTTTATTTTACTTCACCGTTCCCCTTTACCTTGGTCACAGGCTGATCATTGAAAGTGTACTCATACACATGTGAATCACGGCTTAATTATGGAGAGTCTATAATGTGATGCGATCAAGCAAAATCAGCTTGAAGAAGGGCGTGTCATATTTTAAGTTTCTTATGATTCATCAAAGCATATTTGCAAAGCTACATTTTGCAGTAAACCCCCTTGAAATTGAACCATTAATGTTAAAGATATGAGCCGTTGAAGGGTTCCCAAAAATTAAGAAACAAAAGAAATTATTTCCTTTATTTGACTACAGGCTGTAACAAATAAAGTTTTACAGTTTTGAAGAAGAAGAAAAAGTATCTCCCGTGGAATTTCTGTTTTGAGTTTAATGGTATGCGAGAGGAATTTTCTAAGCTTTCAAATAAGCTTTTATTCATGACAATCGAGTGTCGGAAAGCAGATACATTGTATATGATCAATTGTCTAAAGTTGTCATGAAATCAACTGGACCACTTTGGTTTAATCAATGGTAAAACCACTGGGATGAATATGAATAGAACAGGAACATAATAGTAGAGCGCTCTTGTTAGACAAAAATGGGTCATTTCAAGTGGTTTTAACCACTGAACCATTGTTTTAAAAAGTATCACAAAGAAGGTATAAGGTATTTACAAATATTATCTGTAATGTGGGGTAGAATTCAAACCAACTCTTACTATAGAGCATGGCTGCCGCTCAACAAGGGCCCCAATTCACATTGGAAGAACGAGTTGTTATGGTTTTGTAAACAAAACTTTAGAATGACAATGATTTAGACAGTCTTTGTGGTTACCGTTTGCTCAGAAGGAATAATGAGCTATTTCAGTTGAACTCCAAATATATTTGTCAAGATATCATATATTTATTTTATGAATTTATTTATTCAAATGAAATAAAAAACTATTTTAAAAATGATTATATTGTTCTCTTTAATGTTCCTAGCATGATACCCTAACCATTTTAATTTATACTAGCAAGAGTGTATGATATTATTGTGAAAGTGGCCCACCCCGATTTCTACACGACTTAGTAGATTAGTCATACATTTTAATTGCAAGTAGAAAAAGGACCAAATACAATTATTCTGGTAGCCAAAACGAAACTTAACACAGAGTGTAAACGATTTTGAAATTGCATGATTTTAACATTGGGTTAAAAATAAAATTGCGATTGTATAACTGTTTTTGTTACAGTCTGTATATCTTAAAATCAATATTTCCGACTTCCGACTGATTTTGCTTGATCACATCACGTATGTGTATTGTACAGTCATGCCCAGGCCTTCTACATACATGCATACCCTACAGGTCCAAGGTTGTTTCATCTTGACTGCGCATTGATATATTTGGTACCAGCCAAGAGTGAAAAGTTAGTTCTCGGTTTTCAGCCTCCTTCCTACATTTACATGTTATGCCATACACGTCTGAACCTATCGCAACAAATGACTGTGTATCATACATTACTGGTACCAGCCAAGTGAAAATGATGCTCTAGGGTTCTCGGTGGTCAAATTGGGAATTATCTAGACTGCCATGGGACGCACTCATGTATTCAAACGGTGTGAGCAATTGTGAAATCTACTCCTGAGAAACCACCCTTAATGAATAGACCTGTTGCAAAGTCCAAAAGTGTTAAAAATGAGTTTGTAACACAATTTTCCTTTTAAAAAGTATTAAATAATTCGTCGGTCTCATCACATACAGATCTATTCTATGCACCGTAAAAAAACACATCACATACAGATCTATTTGACGCACCACTTGGATGTGGCTTATATCTCATTCCTTTCTTGATGAATTTGTCTGAAACGGTTTTTATATCAAGAAAACACTTTAAGAATTTTATCTTAGTGAATTATTTATGCTAATCTTTTAATGAACATTAATTAATATGGTATTAAACTTATGGATCTGTATGTGAAAACATTTTTTCTCAAACAAAAAATGCCGTCGAATAGATCTGTATGTGATGAGACCGACGATATGATAATGGCTGCTTTTGAGATACGATATTGAATAATATTGAAGAAAACAGGGTCGGTTTAGTCCTGTAACTGTAGTTATAGCCCGGCTCTAGTGTTTCTGTGAACACGTACATTATGTGTGACAAAAATCGTTTCGATAGAGAATAGAACCTCATTTTAAAAATATCAGGCATACTCTAAGGGGGAACTTATTTTGTTGATGTGTACATGGGTAAATTGAACTACAATTTAACCTTTTATTTCCAGAAAGTCATATTGTATTACGGTAGGTTAATCCAACGTTCACCCAACGTTATCCCAACAGACTAGTAATTAAACAGTTTGTGGTAATATTGCATTAACGTTTGTTTGTTTGTTTACACGGACGGTCCATGCGGATCCACGTTTGGGTCCTGAAGGGACCAGACTCAAGTAACGTTAACCCAACGATGGCCTAATTGACAAAATGTATAGTTTATATTAATTTAACACAGACTGAGCTAAAATGTTCGATTAAACAAACTTAACTGCACATCCCCAACCTGTGATTATATGAAATTCGCGCCCGGTTGTCTGTGTCGAAAGTACTGATGGAATAGCCATATCCGATATTGTGATGTCATCGTAACTAAAACCGCCTCATCAGCAACAAGTCGCGCGCTGGACGGTATCACGCAGGAATTCAAGGCACAAATCGATAATATAAATACATGAAACAGAGATGCGACCCCCCCCCCTCACTGGTTACGCCACTGCCATAAAATAATGTGTTTGGTAGATACATGTAATACATTATTATATTACAGTTTACAATTCTATATTAGTAATAAATTATATACTATAGGCCTACATGTTAACATGCGATAACATTTGTAGCCCTGCTGTATTGGGGAGATACAGCAGGGCTACAAATTATGCTCAACTTCTTTCGTGCATTGATAAAAAAAATATTGAAAAAGGAAGTGATGGCTTTTCAATACAATATTGGTCAAAAGTATACACCAGATCACACCAAATGAGTTTGAAAATTGAAAAAAATTCTGAAGGGGGCACATTCCCCCTCAGACCCCCCCCCCCCCCCCCCCCCTTATTGAAAATGAAGTGATGGCTTTTCAATACAATATTCGTCAAAAGTGTACACCAGATCGCACCAAATGAGTTTGAAAATTGAAATTGTTTCTACTTCTACTACTTTTAAACCATACTAAAATCAAGAATATATCAGTATAAAAAATGCTCAACTTCTTTCGTGCATTGATAAAAAACAAAATAGTTATTGAAAATGAAGCGATGGCTTTTCAATACAATATTGGTCAAATGTATTATACACCAGATCGCACCAAATGAGTTTGAAAATTGAAATTATTTCTACTGGGGCACATCCCCCCTCAGACACCCCCCTGTCCGAGCATGCGCACCGCATATATTGTACCAGCTCAATTTCATTTTGGGGGGGGGGGCAATACTTGTCATCCCCAATACAGCTGTATTGCTGTATCCCCAATACAGCTGTATTGCTGTATCCCCAAAACAGCTGTATTGCTGTATCCCCAATACAGCTGTATTGCTCTATTGGGGAGACTTACCTAAAATCATTCATGGCAATTTATAGTCAAGTTAAGTGATCAAGGGATATTTTTATTTGGCAATCGGCAATGTATGCATGCATGTATGTATTTATGGTGGCGCTTATCTAGCGCAAAAACATCGACGACGTCATCGACGAGTTACAGTGCATATATAATATTAAACAAATGTTCTTTCAAGAGTTTCTTAAAGTGATCTACAGATCTGGCATTCTTTTTGGTAATTGGCAATGCATTCCAGAGCTTTGTGGTCATGCAAGAAAAGTCTCTCTCCCCGTAGTCTTCGTCCGAGGAACAGGACATTGTGGAAGGCTGTTGGAGCTGGTTCTGAGTGATCTAGAGGGAATGTTCGGATGTTATATGTCAGAAATGTAGACAGGTGACATACCAGCAACAGTTTTATATGTGAGTAAAACAAAATTGAATTTGATGC
Source organism: Ophiura sarsii (assembly GCA_035610835.1). NCBI lineage: Eukaryota > Metazoa > Echinodermata > Ophiuroidea > Amphilepidida > Ophiuridae > Ophiura > Ophiura sarsii. The sequence continues at coordinate 48,860,771 of CM069447.1, read as the reverse complement.
GGTGGAGGACAGGCAACCAGTGTAAGTCAAACAAAACTGGGGTGATGTGATCCCGTTTCCTAGAGAAAGCGAAAATGCGGGCGGCAGAGTTTTGTAAGCGTTGAAGCTTGCGGTAGTCCTTGTCAGGAAGGCCAATGAGGAGACTGTTGCAATTATCCAGTCGCGAAGAAACGAAACAGTGTACGAGTTTCTCAGTAGAGGATTTGTCCAGATATCTGCGTATGCTGCTGATCTTTTTGAGAGCAGAGGGATTTCAATTGCTTGTATGACCTGAACAGAACGAACACTTAGACCTTTCATTTACCGACGACCTCTGTAACGACTATCGCAATAACGTCCGTTGCTGGCCACGTCTGCGTCTTCTTTAATAAGACCGCAATAGTCCCAGTTGTCATTGTGGTCCGTGTAGCACCAATAACGATTCACTCCGTATCCATGGCATGCACACGGATGGCCTACTCTACAGCGCACTCCATGTGTTTGGAAATCCTTAGATGGGGAACAATACGCGTAACCGTCAATGCTATAACAACCGAAATAGTAAGCGTTTCTCTTGTCGCAAAGACTGCTACACATGTCTCCGTTTGTATTGAAGTGTTGGTAGACTCCGGCTTTCTCAGCTTCGGAACTCATCTGTTTAATAAGACCGCAATAGTTCCAGTTGTTATTGGAATCCGTGTAGCACCAATAATAATTCTTTCCGTGGGTTGCACACGGATGGCCTTCTCTACAGCGCACTCCACGTGTTTGGACATCCTCAGATTGGGAACAATACTCGTAACCGAAATCGCTTTGACAACCGAAATAGCCATCACCGTTTCTCTCACTGCAACGACCGGTACATACTGTTCCGTATCTATTGAAGTGTTTGGAGACTCCGTCCGCAACAGCTGCGGAACTTACGAAGAACAAGAGATATAACACCCCTCGAGTACACATGTTGACGTCTATATGATGACTGCAGTAGCAGCGAAAATCCGATGTACTTATATTACTGAGTGGATGTAAGTGATCACTTTGACAACTAATGATCTATAAAAATGTACGTCTCAACGTTTCAAAACATTTTCAATAGGAAATAAATGGTGGTTCAACAACATCCCAAAGCCTTCCTGTTATTTGTTTTGAAAACTTGCGGTTATAGTTCACCAGCCAAGTATTTGAGCTTATAGGGTCTTCTAATTGTGTCAAAACCTTACGGTGCCTGGAATAACTGTTGTCATACCTTGTACGTCTTCCTGTTATTTGTTTCGAAAACTCCAGTGTGACACTATAGGGTGTCCAAGAAAAAACATCCCTCGGTTAAATTTTCAACCAAAATTATCTTTAATTTTGGAGCCCATTAGGAGAAAAATCTTTAACTCTATCCGAAAAGCTGGTATCTGTGGTAAACATGACGTTTAAGGGGGTCGACCCTCAGCATAGCCTCCGTAAAACTGCCGTAACTTCCCTAAGTTAGTGTCTTAACATCATCATTAAGCGATTTGGGATTTTTTTACACAAAATCATTTTTGTTAGCTTTGTTCAAAAAATATGAGTCAAAGGAGTGTTGGTTTTTTGTGTGATGTTATCAAGAACCAACATTTTTGGTCAAAATTGATGCCAAATTTGGATTCTCTGATCCATTTCCTTTCCAAAAATGTATACTGTTATGAACATTTGAGTCATAGTTTAGTAACTACAGCACTCACAAAAGTTTTAAAAAACCACTTCCTTAAGTCCAGAGGTAAAGAGGAAACCTTTCAACTATGTAGTATACTTCACGTCATGTAGATTTAACTTCATTACGTTCTATACATTACAAAGAAAGTGAAACAATGGATCTGTCTTGAAACTTTTAAACACATTCTAGGATACCGTATAAGACACATTTGAAGCGTATCCATTGTGTTCATTCGTACGGCTTCCATTCCATACGGCGTCTATGGATTTCCACGTGCTTCAATCTCATGTACGTCTCAATCTCGATCTCAGCACAATCTTTAAAGTCCTGTTTCGACACTAAAGTCGAACTGCCAAACTATAGTTTAATCAGTTCCAAATTTGCGAGAAATATTCGTTTTTATCGCTCCACGCGCAAAGTAATCCAATCGTATGCGAGATTATAGCCACACGCACACGGTTGTGGTCGCACGCACGCGTCAAGAATATGATGCACGATGCGCTTGTTGCCTTCAAGTTCACCAGTGTCCTTCTACATTCATTCATTGTTGTTGTGAGGCTTCGCCAATTTTGAACTGATCAAACTATAAAACGTATGACTCAATGTTCGTCGTTAGTGACTGTACGTCTGGTGATGCAATATATTGGTACATATCTAAGTCTAACGTATAAATCACTTATACGTATGAGTCATACGTAATAGTTTTGCAGTACTCCCTGAGTAAACCCAATATTCTTCATTGGTCTACCGTTCGTTCGTTGGGTTCGGGATGGTCTCTGTAAGTCAATGAATATGTACATATTAATGCATTTTGAAAATGCCTGTCCACACTGTGGGCTATGCTCTGATAAATAGCGTCTTTTCTTTTCTTGAGACATACAGATTCGCTTTAAAACCATTTACAATAATTATTCACCCATTCCCTCGTTCATCCTTGCTAGAGGATATTGATTATGCTTTCTCATGTTCTTGTCTTTTTACAGACCGTGATAATTGTTGGAGTTGAATAAAGTTAAAGGAACTGTTACATCCAGAACAAATACACAGCGTTCTTATTTATGATCATGGTACTTGACAATCCATATAGACAATGCCTGTTGTAGGATGCCCAATCCCTGGCTGCGACTACGCCACTGCAGATCTGGATGCTGTCATTGTAGCCGCACTAATTACCGCCCACAGTGCCGTTCACAACTCTGAACAAATAGCCAAGGTGGAGAAGGTAAAACGACCCACCATTGGTGCTGCTGGCACAAGTCAAGAACGGGCATACTTCCAATCACGTTGGACGGACTATGTTGAGGCAACTAAAATCAAAGGCAAAGACTGTGTCGTGCAACTACTTGAGTGCTGCTCGGAGCCTTTACGCAAAGACCTCACAAGAGCAGCAGGAGGAAGCCTCACAAACAAAACTGAAGCTGAGGTTTTAGCGGAAATTAGGACACTCGCTGTCCGTGAAGAGAACATAATGGTTGCTCGGGTACATCTCCATAACATACGGCAAGATCGTGACGAGCCTATCAGAAGCTTTGGGGCTCGAATCCGCGGACAGGCAGGTGTATGCAAGTTCCTTGTACAGGCTGTGCTATCAATGTCAACTACACATATGCGATTCTCAGAGATGTACTCTCACGTGGTATTGCTGATCCCGACATCCAGCTTGACCTCCTCGGTAACCAGAAATAGGATATGACCTTAGAGCAAGTGTTTACGTTTGTCGATTCAAAGGAATCTGGGATGCGGTCAGCTTCCACACTGTAAGACTCTCACGCAGCTGATGCAGCTTGCAGCACATACAGGAAAGCTAAGCAAGCCAACACTCAGTCTAAACAAGACCCCTGCACCTACTGCGGCAAGACAGGTCACGGGAAGAGTGCCCCTAGCCGTATACGCAAAACTGTATGCCCAGCATATGGACACAAGTGTGAACAATGCGATCGTGATCACCACTTAGAGAGTGTATGCCACAGCAAGGACAAACCCAAACGCGCCCCTACTTCTTCTCAGAACAGCGAAAGCGCAGTGTTTTACTCCCTATGCAGCGTCACTGACTCAGGTCAACCCCCACTGGACATCAGACCATTCCTCTTGACCACCACGTCTATGACAACCTCTCTGACACCTGGCATGCACAAGAGAAGGTCCAACCCACAACCTTTTGTGAACGTGACAATCAAAATTGTCACAGACGACTACACTGATGCTGGTTCCAACATTTCTGTCCCCACAATGACTTGCCGGGTCCCTGCCATGGCCGACACGGGTTGCCAGAGTTGCCTTGCTGGAATGACAGTCATTCGCCGTCCCGGTTTGCGCCAATCTGACCTTATCCCAGTGACCATGAGGATGCACTCCGCCAACAACGGAGGCATCACGATTCTTGGGGCCGCTGTACTCCGCATATCAGGCACTGACAGTCAGGGCCGGGTAATTGAAACAATGCAGATGACTTATGTCACAGACAGTTCTGATAAATTCTTCCTTAGCAAAGGAGCCTATATTGCCCTTGGGATGATCCCTGACAGCTTCCCCAGGATGGGGATGGCTCACTCTAAACAACAGACTGATGCCGCAGCAGCTTTGAAGGAAGACCCCACCACACCCTGCGACTGTCCTGTACGTGAACGACCCCTCCTCCCCCACCACACTCCCATGTCCTTCCACTGAGGATAACCGTGTGCGACTGCAACAGTATCTTCTTGACTACTACAAGTCCAGCACTTTCAATACGTGCGAACACCGACCATTGTGTCTCATGGACACTATTCCCATTAAACTCATGGTAGATCCCCAAGCTCAGCCAGTCGCACACCACACACCAGTCCCTGTCCCACTCCACTGGCGTGATGCCGTTAAAGCAAGCCTAGACCATGATGTGCAGTTGGGCGAACCAGTCCCAATAGGAGAACCTGTCACCTGGTGCCACAGAATGGTGGTGTGTGCTTTGAAAAATGCCAAACCGCGACGCACAGTCGACTTCCAGGCCCTAAATGCCCATGCATAAACCCACCACACCCAATCACCTTTTCACCGAGCTAGATCAGTCCCAAATGGCAAGACGAAATCTATATATCTTCGATGCATGGAATGGGTACCATAGCGTTCCTATCTGCAAAGAGGACCGTCACCTCATGACCTTAATCACACCCTGGGCAGGTACCGTTACAAGACAGCCCCTCAAGGTTACATAGCATCTGGTGATGGATATACCAGACGGTATGATGAGATTATCCCAGACATCCCTAACAAGACCAAATGTGTCGATGACGTCCTACTATGGGCTGACAGACACACTTGCGGATAGCTTTTTTAAAGCTGTCCAGTATCTTGACAAGTGTAGACAGAACGGGATCACCCTTAACTCAGACAAATTTGTCTTAGGCGCAGATACCGTTGATTTTGCTGGCTTTGAGATCACCCTCAGTAGTGTCCGCCCTTGCCAAAGATTCATCCATGCCATACTTGACTTCCCCTCGCCCACAAGTATTACTGACATACGCTCATGGTTTGGGCTTGTCAACCAGGTATCTTACACCTTCAGTATGGCTGATAAGATGCTTACACACCTGCTGATGCGCATGTTTTCTTTCCGCCTTGAAACACACACATTGCTTTCATATTTTACCATTCAATTCATTTTCTCATTAATTCACGCGACTTCTATCTGCCACTAATTATAGCTTTCTCATAGAGCTAATATTGCTTGTACTTGCGCAATGGATGAAGCTTTCATCATACGGCGAGGTCTGCTGACTTGCGTCTTTTTTCCAACTTGAGACATATGTACAAGTTTGCTTTAATATTCCAACATTTATGTATTCACTCTTTATCTCAGACTGCCATGCGACTCCCTTGACACGTTATAAGTCCATTAAAGATTTTGAGTTAAGCTATAGATCAAATTCATTGTCAGTACATGTAACAGCCCGATATTTATCCTGTTTGATCTGTTTAAATCCCTTTCTCTCTCGAAATGTTTAAATATATTCAATAACCACAAGTATAATGAATTATTATGTCCCCAGTCCCTTAACACTTTTGGACCGGTGATTTGACATTTCGCCGGTACTAAATCATCAAAGGATGTGTCTATTTCCCACTATGTGGTCCAATTAAAAGACTGCAAAGGACATAATTATGCCCCAAGGGCATAAACTAACCTTCATAACCCTGAAAATGGACCACATAGTCAGCAGTTGACAAAATCTTAGATGATTTATTACCGGCGAAATGTCAAAATCACCGGTCCAAAAGTGTTAAGGGATGGGAACACATACGAAGCTTATCGTTGTGTACTCGATATGTTTTGAGTTTGAGGCTAGATAAAATAGACATTGGCTTTGGATATCGGGCTCGATACGAAGGCCATACCACTACCAGTAATCATTAATACCATGGGGAATTTTAAATTAACTACACCAATGATTATACTGTTTATGTTTATGACTATCATATCAAGTCTGGTATCGATACCGTATCGAGTACTCGATACAACAGGACAATAGTTAAAATAAATAATCAAAAGCTATATTTACATGCCGCACCATGTGTCCTTCATATAAGCTGCTCGTTAAATAATCCGATCTTGTTCGATACGTTTCTCGATATATTTGTCAAAAACAGTCTCGATAAAAAACTCATCCGGTCTCGGTAAGGTCTCGATAATTGTGTCTAGTATAAATGGAACTGTTCCCATACCGTCGTCTGTTCTCTATAGTCATTCATTTCCATAATTCTTACAACTTTCGTCAGACACCTTTGATAGCTGACGCGTCAATCTCGCACGTTTTACGTCCGTTTTCTCCTTTAATATCAATCATACAGGTTTGTTTGAAATTCTCTTCTTCAAAAACCTCATGAAATGTATAGAGTTAGGATTGATAGACAATTTTATTTATCGTTTGACTGTAATGAATTCAAATTTGAACGACAGATTGGATTCTATTTGCTCACCCAATGTACGTCTATTTATATTATGTAATGGTGCCTACGCTGTTACTGAACATGTCATACTAGCATCAACTCAACTACCTGAAACAGGTGTTGAAACATTATAAAAAAAATATATTATACAAAAACATCTTCGTCCAAATTGCAAGCATGTACACGACCAATATTGCGCAAGACAATTACTCAAATTCAGCCCAGGCATAATCAATAAACAATAAATTATAACATTTGAATTACTGAAAACAATGATTTGATTTTACGACATTTAAATATTTATACAGGTGCATAGCATTATCAGACAAATTCTCAAACAAAAACTATTTTCAAAATTCGAACATGTACACAATCAATATTGCAATCAATATTGCACAAGACTGAATTTCAGCCCAGACATAACTATAAACCATAAACAATAAAATTTGCATTACTCAAAACAATGATTTCATATTACGACATGTTATATTATACAGGTGCTATTATTATACGAGCGGTTAATATTATTTTGGCATTATCATATTCATTTGTTATTTGTATATCCCAAAATTAAAATACTTAGAAATGGTAATCTGAAATGAAAGAAAGAATGTTAGGAAAATTGAACGTATACAATTTCGACCAGTGGTGGTTATCGAAATAAAACGGGATATTACTTTTTAACAATCTAATTTACCTTTTTACCAATCTAATTTACCTTTTTACCCTAAAAGTTGAACATGGAACTAATTGTTGGCAACATATTATTAACAACTACAATGTATAGCTTTGATGGGGAAATCATGCGTGACAGTCATCAGTTCTGCGTAATTTCACTTTATGATACTAACCGAATTCTAGGACGCAGAAAAGGTTTTCCATAACAGGTCGATCGTAAATCATATCTTGTCGATGGGATTGTAGCCCCTAATTTAGAATTAAATGACTAATTATAAGGCTGTGATAAATTACCAACATTTTCTCGTATTTATATGCTCTGTTATGCTGGCCATCACGAACAGGAATGTCGATTCAATCCTATCTTAGCGCTGAATAAGTGTACTCCTACATCATGTACATGTAAAGACACCTTTAGGCCGCTAGTACGTATGACTCATAGGTACAAGTGACTTATACGTAACAACTTGTACCTTATCCGCCAAAGTTAATATTATGCTTCACACAAAAAGCACCAATGAACACTTAATTGATACTAATGAAAATATCTCTAAATACAAAACAAAAATTGGTTTAGAATGAAATTAGAGTGAAAAATAAACTGTCCTGCTAGCAGGACAGTTTATTCTCACTCTTTAAACCATGATTTTGAAGTAATTAGGAATCGTATCGCTCTGTAACTCAGAATACATTTATGATTTATGATCAGATATGCAAATCTGCAAGAAAATCTACTTTCTAAAAAATATCATGAAAAGAGGGCGCCACCTGGAAAATATCACATAATATGCCATTAAGTGGACATTTTCGTGGGTCATTATTGTACGTTAGGTGATGCACACTATTACCATGGTGCCTATCCTAACTGTCAAACATACAAGTCATTCGAACGTACAAGTCATACGTACTAATGTTGAATTGACCAATATTCTTGTTCGTGGTGGCCATACGCATAACAAGACAGTTATACGTAAAAGCAACGTACTAGTTTTGCAGTGCTATCTTTCACTCTGAAATTATGATTTCGATACGCAAGCAAGTCCCGTCTGTTCTGCCCCTGTTGTAAAGACACATCATTCTTATCCTGCGTTTTCACACTCACTGACAATTATACATTTGCGTTTCTCCTAGCAGGAGGTAAATAGACACTGACGAACACTATATCTTTTTTCGCGGCCAAATAGCGAGGGGAACAGTACCCCCACTCCCCCGGGGCTCGAACCCCGGACCTCTGGGTTCAGAGGCAGACGATCTACCGCTAGGCCACGGGGGGAAACTATGCATGGCGGAGTATAATCCGCCATGTATACCCTGGGGCAATTATTTCATCGAAAAACTGCCGAGCCGGGTGACACAAGTACACCGCATCGTAGTGATTCGTAGTACTCAAGAATGTTTCCAAGCGGCAGGTATCTGTAGACGACAAAAAATGTCAAATTTATTGAATGTCATCGCCATATTTGGAATCACCATGATAAATGCATTAAAATAAGTTTAAAAAGCCTAGTATTGGTTTTGTAATTCTTGCGATAAACTTTGAAAGTTGGGAAAGGTTTCTGAAAATTTTGTTTTGTATAATGGTAAAACCAATAGCCGCGTGGCAAGTGTTAATAAGGCGGTGTCAGAGAGACCAACGTTTCCATCGTTTACTATTACACACACCGCATATCCAGTGCTCTATAATGTTTATGTCACTATAATACTAAAACGTGAACACGCAAGCCCAAACATGATAACAGTAAACTTCCACGATCCGGTGAAAATCGAGCTTCCATACTCTGGCCAAACATCGGACCGGTCATAACGTTTTAATTACGCCATCATGAATAATTTCTTCTATTTGAATGCTATATGATTAAGAATATGTAACCACCTCTAACTAAATATGTAATGATTAATTGAGTTAGTAAGTTGATTTTTCTCTTTTAATAACGTCATCATGAAAAATTTCTTCTATTTGATTATGAATATTTACCACCTCTTACTAACTATGATATGATTAATTGAGGTAGTAATTTAGTTTTGCAAAAATAAAAATCGGTGTTAAATAATTTTTTTTAAAAACGCGGTCATAATTGTGATAATTAAGCATGATTAAAACGATAACAACATTTAACTCTAAATATCATGGATACCAGGTCATCACCGCACAGTCTCGACACGTAGCGAATACTGTATTTAGTGAATACTGTAAAGGGTTCACTTTTGTGAAAATTCTCACATAAAGTATTTATTAAGGGAAGTGTCAACCCTATTATTTTGATGATCAACTTTTGCTTCTAAGTTTGAGAATATTGAATAAAAGTACATAAAAGTATACATTTTTAAAAAGGAAATTTGATAAGGAATCCGATGGTGATATCAATGTGATACCAAATGAACCAAAAAGCAATTTTGTTACCCCACATTTTTCAGACAGCATAACTATAAAATAAAAAATGGTAATTTGTTCTAATATACGTTTTTGTAAACAAAACAATTTTGTCTAGGAGGCAATTTTTTCTTTTTCCAAAATAAAGCTTGGTTTTGGAAATATTGCTAAAAACATCGGAAAAGTGTAAAAGTTGTGTTTTTTTGCATACATTTCGCTAGAAATCGATGCATATCTCGAGTTTAAAATCCATAATCGAAAAAATATAAAATTGCCTCCTAGTGCTGAAAGTCCTCTACACAATGGTAGTAAAAGCTTACCTGATAGTTTGATATATTTTTAGTTATGTTGTCTGAAAATTCGTAAAATTGCTTCAAATTTGAACTTCTAGAAAACATCGATTTAGTAAAAATATTGACATTTTCCACCATTTAAAGCTTAAAATGTTCACAGAATACACGGGCGTGTGACCTAAAAAGCGAGTATACTATTATGAACAATCATAATAAACTATCAGATTCAATTTATATTGTCACAATGTGAAGAAATTGGAAGAAAACTGAAATTTAAATGATCGTAAGATTGGCCTTTGTTTACATTTTTAGACATTGTTTTGCGCTCTTTTGTTTTTCGCGTCTACGTCGCGGATATTAAGCGGCGCGTCTAGTATTACGCGCGGGGAGTTTCAGCGCGCGACGCAATGATCGAACAGCTGTCGCAGCATTTGAAAAGCGCGGAACTCCGCTTAAATTCCCGCCAAATAACCATGCGCCTTTTCCTGACTCAAACTTACCAAAACAACAATTTAAAATCACCCAAAAGAACGGGAAATAATCGCTTACGATTAGTTACTTATGATGGTAATGATAGAATACATATAAAAGTATTAATTAATAGAGAAATGTGAAATTCAATTTTTGAAACAAGTGCCGGGTTGACACTGCCCTTAAGAACATCATGTTCATTCAACTCAGTTATACCAGAACCAAAAAGGCGTCTCAACATCAGATTTCCCAAATGTAATGAATCTATTATGACATCACTTATGCACACATCACACAGTTAACAAACCTTTCACTTCAATTCTACACCCTAATCTATCAAATACACACTAAAAACACACGTTCCTCATAAAATGCTCAACGCATGAACACGTCATTAATAAGTAGATCGAAATACCAACATATTTTTTTCATTGAATTAATGAAGGTATAGCTTTAATGAGATTTAGAAATCTTTCAACTTAGGGAGAACTGCAATACTATGTATGTAAGACTTATACGATGGCGCCAAAATGTAGTATATTGCATTACCATAATGTTCAAGCAATGTTGGTCTTCTAACTTATGAAGCGCTGCAAAACGAATTCGTATCGCTGTGACGTATACGGAAGACTTGTACGATAGGCGCCAAAGTAATACTTTGCGTCTCCATGCTTTTAAGCAATGTTGGACTTCTTACTTAACAAGCACAGCAAAATTAATACATACATGTATAGCTATGACTTGTACGTAAGACATACGATATGCGTGAAAGTAATATTTTGCATCATACGTACACACAACCTTATAAATTGAACTGAGGCAATTGCAATTGTATTTCTTAAACTAACGTTTAAGGTGTACGTACAAGTCTCGTATATAATAATAATAATAATAATAATATAATATCGGCCATACGTACTAGTTTGGCAGTTCGGTCTTATTAGAAACTGGTAAGCATACCTCAACATTAGGCTAGTAAGAATAAGTTAGTGGTGATAATGTTAATATTATACCGTATCCCTTAATGATTCATTATCAAAAGTTGTTTTTTACATTTAGAACCATATTCATTAAATGTACTAAAACTGAATTGTTTAAGATTGTAAATGATTTGGGGGAAAAATGTGGTATTAGAGTTTGTTTCTACTTTGTGATCCCTGCAAATAAGGGTTACTTCTATTTTGCTCTAAATTTCGCACTTCTTTTCTATATTTCTAAAGGATTCCGTGTTCAATGCAATTTCTAAGCGCTCGGATATGCGAGGGGTCAACGTGAGCGCAAGTAATGACCTCAAGGAAGATTATGCAAAACTATGAGGGCTTTAGAAAATTAATTAATTTGCTATACTGGTTTTGTATAAAATAGGTATAAAAAAGGGTAATTTTTGTGTATGCGACGATCATATCCAAAATTAACTACGTATAATTAAATACGATTTTACAATACAATTTCAAATAGGTTTATTGACTTTGATAGTTCCCGATTGGTATATTTTGACGACATGTTGTCGTTTCTAGAGTGTTCTTGTAAGAATCATCTACGAACCATTATTCATGTATATCATAAATAACACACTCCTCCATTTATACCCACACGTTCATAACCAAACATCGAGCAAAGAGAGTAGCCGTAACGTTGCAAGAGCCGTGGGACAGAAGTCCATTGGCAAGGTAACGTGGCAATGCTCCCTTCAAATCCATTCTACATTCATCTGAACAAATTAAGCATTGAAAGCGCTGTTTCCCATCTTGGGGCCCTATACAGTACCGAAGGTTGAACGAATGAGGGGCGCTCAGTTTTGCGGTCTGTCAGCAACAATACAAATAGTTATAATAAGTTAGGGGATAATGTTAATCTTATATCCCTTATGATCCATTCGCGCAAGCTGGTAGCTACTCATGTTTTGGCTCTGAAGTTCGCACTTCTTTTCTATATTCATAAAGGGCGCCATGTTCAATTCAATTTCTAAGAGCTCGGATATGCGAGGGTTCAACGTGAACGCAAGCAATGACCTTATAATTGCATATTGGACGATAATGCAAAACTATGAGAGCTCTTAAAATTAATTCATTTGCTAATAGATTTCTTGAAATGAATAGTGAAATTACGGATATCAATTTACAATAACCATTTAGGGTATTTTGTGTATGCGACGACTGTTTCCAAAAGTATGTTGTACTCGCATAAATAACTGCTAGTTTTTACAATGTAACACTTGTATTTTGACGACATACCGTAGATTGTCAGTATATGGCACATTTTTATCTCTGAAATACAGGGCGCCATCTCGCGATCAAAACGGCTTTTAAAAATGTTTGCCCCGGGCAAAAGTCGAATGACTCGCTACATACCCGAGTTTTGCGTACACGTATCATAAAACCCATGATGCAATACCGAAGAGTGGCTACAAACATCAAATGTGAACAAACGATATTTGAATCTATTTATGTTGTTACAACAGTACGTGCGCCGTTGGCTCAATCGGTAGAGCATTGGGTTTATGATCGAAAGGCCGGTTCGAATCCCACCAGAATGCTTTTTGTCCTCGTTAGTATCATATTAAATTTAGTAATTTTATTTTGGGTTTGTTTATCGTTCCCCATAATATTTGTGAATCCACGGACAAGATACTTTTAATTTAATTTGGAATGATTGTCTAAATTCAACAATTTGAATGCAGTTCTACTTTTACTTGTTCACGGTCAGCGTTGCGTAAATTGAATTATTGAGACCCTAGCCCCATTGTTACACAAATAATCTGGGAATGCCAATTGTGCCATTATGAAAAGAGTCAATCGTTTCGTCATTGAACCGATATTCTGATTTCCCATGTTTAGGCCTACATGATTGTACGGTCCTGTGCATGTACCAACATATTATCTGTTTGTCATGTTTGTAGCTTCGTTGAAATAGACCGGGCGTGGAATCATTTTGTATCTAAATTAATTTGTGCGGTTCGCGGGTTTCGCGGTTGCAAGGCGAATCAATATCCAAAGCACCAGTTGGATATTGGATTCTAACACAAATGAGAACGAAATCTGGTAGGCGTTTCATCAGCTTACTTAGACAATAATGTTTTGATATTGAAAATCAATGATCCGCTGTTATACTATATGAATGAAAGGCACATTACAGTATTTTGTTCTATGGTACTAATACTCCCCAACGTATGACATATGATACCAATAGGACATTTAAAAAAAATGGTCATGTTTGGTGTTTTAATTTTATATTTGTGAATTGTTGGGTAATTTGTTGAAGTTGAATTATTTATGGTTATCATTATCAATTAGGGGGAGTTTGTATTTCCAAATTTAGTTGAGTTTGAAGACAATGACAAAATATAATTTGGATTTAAGCTATATCAAATGGCCCCCACCCCCTCCAACCCCGGATTTGCTCAAAACATTAATTTCCGTGTTTTAAGAAGGTCGTATAAAGCCAAAATGTACCTCAATCATGGCTGGCAAAATTAGTGTAAACTATGAATCTTTGCGCGTTTCGCACACATTTTTAAGACTGCATCAGTCAACATATATGATTTCTCGCCAGCCCCCATACGAAATATGACAACAAAACCCTGCCCTGACTTTTTAAAGGGGGTGGCCTAGGAAAACAACCCCCCCTCATTGATAGTCATTGACAAAAGAGTCAGAAAACCAATAGCTCCTAGGGGCACCCCGGGGCCCATGAGCGGGCCCTGGACCCCACACCGATTTCACCCCCACCCATATTTTTAAAAGGGAATTGACGCCCTTGTATACAGGGTGTCCCAGAGTGATCTATACGAGGTAGTACGATTTTTTTCGGTATGAACTTTATTGATATTGTCCCGACCGTTCCAAAATACACATGTATTGAGAAATGAAAGGAAGGGGAGGGAAAAGGGTACAGAGGGACGAACATTGAACAATTATTTGAAAAATCAAAATCATCGGTTAAATGTAATTATAATTGTGATAAAAAAATGAAAATATATTCACCAGACGCGGCCGTCTCCGTGCGTTATGCGTAATCTATACAGAAGTAGTACACTTTTTTTCGGTATGAACTTTATTGATTATTGTCCCAACTACTAGAATCAGTCACGTAATAGAGGAGGCTAGGGTAATAAATAAACATGAAGAACGTGTAAACGGTGGATCAAGGAAGTGAAATGGATTAAAAGAGAGCAACGTAATGATGGCGAGTAGGAATCTTTACTATCCACATACCATTATCAAATCTACAAATGATTGGCAACAATTACACTGGGTCCCGTTTCATAAAAGGAATCAAAAGTCTGTCTGACTGGCCAAGTCATGATATGAAACACGGGATACGATTCCCAAAAACAGATAACTTGTCAATCATGAACAAGGTACAATAGTTTTGACCACATTTTTAAAAATTGACTGACTTGATCATAATTGTAAGATCAGATAAATAAAGCGGATCTGGACATTCCACCATATGCAATTGTACAACCAAATGGTATATTAAACCAATATTGATAACATCCATTATGTTATAATTTTTGTTGGAATCCAATTTCTAATTGTAGGTTTGGATGTCCGTCAAATTCACATTTAATTTCCCCCCTCAAAGTCTTAAATCTTGCCAATTTAATTAATATTCGCCTAAGCAACCGCGAAAGCAACGAACCGTACAATTCAATTCATATAAAAAAATATTCCACGTCTCAAACGAATCGAAGAACAGCTAATGTAGCTACAAACAGATGGAAATAAGAATCGATTCAACGACGATTGGCTTCTTTCAATAAAAATTGGCCTTACAGATTATTGCGTGAATAACCATGGTGTAACAATGGGCGGGGTATTGCAATAATTCAATAAACGCAACGCTATAAGCATGTATTAGACCTATACATGCACATGCACGTGTATATGCACCCCCATGAAGTAATAGTACATTAGTACATTCAAATTAAAACCTTATCGAATCTGTAAGAAAATCATTCTATTAAATAAAATGAAAAGTATCTGGGATCAAAATAATATTATGATTGAACGATATTAAAATAATGTCTACATTTACTAAATATAATAGTAAGGGAAAAACAAAACATTCTCTGTGTGATTCGAAACCACGGTCTTCAGATTATAAGTCTGAAGCGCTACCGATTGCGCTAACAGAGCACTAAATGACAATAATAGGACAGACATAAATTCAAATGACAGTTAAACACTATCCTATAAATATGAAGTTAAAATGCTTTATATTTCTATTTTTGTATGTATTTAACATAGGGTTCTCGCCCCCCCCCCCCCAAAAAAAATGATTTAATGTTGTTTCAGATTATAACTATGGTTTCATTCAAATTAATAGAATGACTTTTCGAAATATTTCTAGACATGAATTTTGTTCGTACATTTTGCTGTTTGTAGCCAATCTTTCGGTACGCGAGCTATTAACATTGCATCATGGGGTTTATATGATGTATACGCGGAACTCGGGTATGTAGCGAGTCATGTGACTTTTGCCCAGGGCAAACATTTTTAAAAGCCGTTTTGATCGCGAGATGGCGCCCTGTATTTCAGAGATAAAAAGGTGCCATATGCTGATAATTTACGGTATTGTCGTTTCTAGAGCGTTATTTGCTTTCCAGAATATATCTGTGAACCATTATTCATATCTTTCACACACACACTCATCCATTTTCGCCAACACGTTCACAACCATACGGATTAATTCAATCGAGCAGAGCGAGTACTCTAATGTTGCAGGGGCTCGTGGGAGAGAGGTTAATTGGCAAGGTATTGTGGCCGTACCCCCTTCAAGTCCATTTGATATTTATCTGAACAAATTAAGCATTGAAAGCGCTGTTTCCCATTTTGGGATCCTATGCGGTACCGAAGGTTGAAAGAATGAGGGGCGCTCAGTGTTGCTGTCTGTCAGCGACAACAAAAATAGTTAGAATAAGTTAGGGGTGATATTAATGTTAATCCTTTATTCCTTAATAAACCATTCGCACAAGCTGGTAGTTAATCCTTGATTTTGTTCCGAAGTTCGCACTGCTTTTCTATATTCATAAAGGGCGCCATGTTCAATGCAATTTCTAAGAGCTCGGATATGCGAGGGGTCAACGTGAACGCAATCAATGACCTTAATTGTATATCCATGACATAAATTGCCCGCTTACCAGCGCTATTAATTCGCTCTGGTGAACTTACTAGACTTGTATCACCTTTATGCATATGTATAAGCATCTAGTCATGTCTGTGTCAAGAAGGATATATAATAGGAGGGGACACTTAGCTCATTTGCATATTTGCTCATTAATATGATTAACCCCGTGAACCCAGTCAAAGGTCGCAGATAACGCCCTCTGGAGAGTCGAAGGGACTTTTCTATTGTTCTCTAATGACAGCGTTGGGACAGCGCATGAAGTTTCTTGTACAGAGTTGGCGATGAGCGATTGAGAAGTATAACAAAAGCATACATAAACAGATCGTAACATGAATAATGCAATGCAACAGGTCACACAACGTTCAGTCGAGCGACCGTATAAACAGTATACAAGATGCCATTTATTGTGTTCGAAATGTCAACGTTTTTACCATTCTTTCCAAAATAAGGAGTATAATCATATTACAAACACATTTTGTGCGAGAGTAACATATAAATATGGTTTAAAATGTCCAAAATGGCACGATAAAAATCCGTTCGTTATAAATAAAAGAATCAATGGTTAAATGATAAAACTCGGACACAATTACACTCGTCGATCTCTGTGGCGTGCATACGTTGGCCATATCGTTTGCAATCGGCAATCACGGGTTCGAATCTCCGTGTGTTCGTTGTTGTTTTCTATTTTTTTGTTTTTTAAAAAAACAAATTAAACTTGATTGTGGATGTATGTAACATCATTTTTATATCAATTTTTATAATTTATAAAGGCCGCCAATGCTTTTATAGGGTTTTTTTCTATTCTTTTTTAATCTATTTTTCTATCTATCATTTATCTCTGGATTTATTTAACTTTATAATCTAAACACATTTAAATGCGTAAAACAATATATTATTGCTCGATGATAAGTGATTGAAGTTGAGTTCACTTTGATAATGATAGCAACACTTGTTGTAAAACCATTTTACCAGTGTGCCCAACCATTTCTCCTTTGCACACTTTGTTTAAAATACATTCAGAGATGTCATTTTTATAGCTTGTTATAGCTAGGCTAATATACAACTGTAAGCTATTTGGATATACACAAAGCAAACACATTTCCAAAACAGGCCATAGCCAATCGTACAACATGAGAAAGGAGACCGTTTATACCAATGTTAAATCTACCATGATTACCATTTTTTAAATCTGTACAACCGATGAATTTCTAGAAAATCTTTGGTAGTGGGTACAACTTCATTTCAAGAAAGTTAGTTCTTGTACCAAATTTAGCTAGCTTTAATAAACGAATTGGGAGACGCAATATTCATGTCGAAATATATGTGGAAAGGCAATCAGACAACTATTGATAGACGCGATTAAGTCTTGTACCTTTGAAGGGTGATTACGGGCACGTATGAGTAAAGTGGATTCCCTCTATAATGAACCCAAATTTTAATTTCAGTGCCAAAGATCTTGAAAAAGGTTACAGGGGACATTCTCACTTCGACGATGCTCCTATGCGTAGGTCAACTGAAAGCCCGGTCCGATGGTAGACTCCGAATCTCCAGAATCTTAGGAGATATGTACACATTTTCTCATAATACTTTATGCTGCTACCGCTTCCAATCATTAGATGGTTATAGCATATGCACGGCGCAAAGTGCACGGTGTCTCAATTAGGCCCACAGGCCGGGCGGGCTAGAGAAGTGCTCAGAACCGGGACTAATTAACAATACACTCAATTTAAAAAAAATTAAACACCGGATTCTACTGTCGCTCTGTTACGGTCGTATAGTCGGCCCCCGGATTCCACGTCACTCTGTTGCAAGTAAGTGTAGGCCCTATATTCGCCACAACATGTGGGCACTACCACCATAGTTTTATTGACTGTACATCATGCCTTTCGTCGGTATACAACTCGGACTTAGTGTCTGATAAGTCCACCCCTCCCCGGCCTCCCTATAAGTCCACCCCTCCCCCTCCCTATGGCCCTGTTTAAAGCTGGCTACGCCACTGATTCGCGCATGTTGGATGTGCCGGCCCGCCGCGCGCCAGTGGTCCGCATTGCGGCGCGTTATTGGTCACTCTCGATCATAGTTCGGCGTGCCCCCTCGCTACACGGCTCGATCCTCATGGCGGCATTATTATCACATCAAACCACTTCTGGATGTTATCATCAATCAATGCATTGTCGGCTGCTTTAGTCAAAATAAATATTATATACCAAGGGGATATACAACTGTCACTGGATATACCCACTTTGCCTATCTGTGATATACCATTGAAAAACCGTCAACGCCTGAATCTTTTCCGTGAACTTTTCCTGATTGGGCTTTTCCACCCCAAACTGGCCGGAGCCCGGGGGTTAGATCTACGGTTGATTAGCGCATTACAAGAAGTTGTGTCACTTGCCATGTAGCACATACTCATTAGGCATTTGTCCAAAATGTTAGTGGACAAATCCAAAGCGATCGGACGCATGCGTAGAAAAAAATGTTGTCCCCTTGACTCTCCAGAGGGCATTTTTCGATATTCAGAAGATGGCGGACATAGGTTCGTGTGACGAATATTCTAGGTGAAATTCGATGTGGGAACGCTCGGACTGTAGGGAACGATGATATTTCTGACTTCAACAGCGCCAGGGCATCGTTCGGGGAACGTTTGATTATCACTCAGGTCGTGTCAGTATGAAATTAGGTAAAACACTCCGACATAACATTGAAATCAACGGAGATTCAAAGATTACGGCCGTTCGTGTCCACTATGGTCTGGTACTTTTCATTTTCGACCTCACAAATGACGTATATTCATTGATATGATTATTCATTGTATATTCATGTACGTCGATGCTTTCGGCGATTCGAACAATAGAGTGGCAGGGGCCTGTCTGTGTTTAAACAGTCACAGTTAAAAGCACCGTGTTACCTACGCAATGGGCGTTACAATGCAGTCGGTTGAATGCACACGGTATGATGTCATTTTGATTGAAAGGCAGATATTGAAAATGGTGACCGTGTTATCGTCACCAATTTATAGCGCTGGTAAGCGGGGGTTGTAACCTAATGCGGACGATTGTGCAAAACTATGAGAGAGCTCTTAAAAATAATTCCTTTGCTAATAGATATGTTATTTTGTTGACATTAATAGTGCAATTATGTGCTACCCCCATAATTAACTATGATTTTATAATAATATTTACCACTTGCCACTTTACAACTTGATAGTTCCGATTTGCATTTTTGACGAAATATTGTTGTTTCTAGAACGTTCTTTGCTTTCAACCATACATCTGTTACCCATTATTTATGTATTTCATAAATAGCACACGCATCCATTTTCACCCACACGATAATAACCATACAATTAATTCAATAGAGCAAAGCGAGTACTCTTATGTTGCAGGGGTCCGTGGGATAGGGGTCCGTTGGCGAGGTAACGTTACCATGCCCCCTTCAAATCCTTTAGACATTTATTTGAACAAAGTAAGCATTGAAAGAGCTGTCTCCCTCTTGGCCCCTATGCAGTTACCGTAGGTCGATAGAATGAGGGGCGCTCAGTTTTACCGTCTGTTAAATGTATCACTACATTATTATTATTTTTGTTCGACTTCGCTGATACGGATTGTTTTATAGGGAATCGCAAACAATATGCCTTAAAACACGTACAGTGAACTTGGCACATCCGAAAGAACGTTTTTCTTTGTATTTCTCGGGTTTTATCCAAACGGAAGTACGGCTAGTACGCCCTCTCTTATTGAATAAGTGGAGTTCTAAATACTGCCCTCCTATTGTGTCAAACATTCCTCAAAAAGGCAAATGAACTCAAAATTGGATATTCGACGATTTATGCAAAACTAATCAATATTAACTGTCTAACTGTGAGAGCTTATACATTCAGTGCATATGGCTGTTTTGAATGAAATGAATAGAGAGGTTGCGGATCAATATACAAACTTTGAGCGGTGTGCGCCGATTATACCCTAAATTATGCGCCCGTTTAATTATCTGACATTTAGAATAACATTTCAAAAACATGGATTCTAACTGGTCAACACATTTTAAATTTGCCTTTGAGTTTCCGATTTGACAACATTTGGTTGTTTCTAGTATGCTCTTTGCTTTCTATGTGATATGCAGAACATTATTCATACCTTTCACAAGATTAATAACCCACTCATTCATTTTCAACTACACATTCATAATCAACAATTATGGTTGCATTCCTTCAGAGGCGAATTTAAGGGAAATTCCTTAATAATTATTGTCTGCTCCTACATTAATGTTGTCCCTAAAGTCTTTTCCGCAGAATAAATAGCGTCAATCATGTGGTCAAGTATAACTTCAATCTGCTGATACATGGTACAGATAGGCATAACGTGTCCACATGAAAAAAGCAAGTTGAATTAAAAACTAAAAATTACATAAGACGTATGTGTTATACCAAAAGTAAAGGTTATTTAAGAAAAACAACTGAGTTCATGTCGCACCGATGGTACTACCTGCACTAGGATTTTTTTTTAGATGAGCCTCGTTTAAGGGGACTGTGAACTCTCAGCATAGCCTCCGTAAAACTGCTGTAACTCCTTCATTAATCATTTAATCTTAATAAAAGTATACATTTTCTTAAAGAAAAGGGTTCAATGAATCCAACCATGAACATGAAATATGATTTTTATGATTTTGGAGGTAAAAAATCACATTCTTTGGCATTTTTTGGTCGATAATTCAAGAAATAAATCAGATATTCAACAAAACAAAACCATTCCTAGAGAAATTCATTATGATTATAATAGAACGACAATAGAACTATTTTGTGTTATCTTTGCAAAACCTAAAATGGGTCTAAAACCGTGTTTTTTATAATTTTCTCCAAAATGGTCAATTTTGTGTTTATGTTTGGATTATTTGAACCCAAGAAAATGTATACTTTTATATATTAACCCTAACCATCCGCAAATGTGCACGGTATAGTCTGTCTGTGCCAGCTGGCGTGGCACTTTTTCGATGAAATAATGGCCCCTGGCTACATAGTCGGGCCAATACACTGGCCCGAGTATGATTGGCCCCCGTGGCGCAGTGGTAGAGCGTTCGTCTGACAACCGAGAGGTTGTGGGTTCGAGCCCCGGTGGCGGCGCCACTCTTTTTGTCCGCGTTTTTGTCGTTGAAAAAAAAATCTTCAAAATGTGACTTAGGAGGTTAGGGTTAAATGAATAATGAAGACGTTGCGGCAGTTCTACGCAGGCTATCTGATGGTCCATACCCCCTAGCGATGCTATGGTCCTTTCATTACAATGTATATAATTTCAACATGGCCAATGGGAACCAGTAGACATCACTGGTCATACGATGAAAGTGAAGCATGAGCTATTTGAACATCGCAAATTCTACGCGTTTCACATACAGATCTATTCCATGAGCTATTTGAACATAGCAAATTCAACGCGTTTTACATAGAGATCTATATGCACTCTATACGAGAAATCGTCGTAAACTATTTGAACATCGCAAATTCTACGTGTTTCACATAGAGATCTATATATGGTCGAATCCAACGAAAAGTGTCCACGGCTAGATTTTTAGGGTCCAGTTTCAAAATGCTTCGATCTCTTATTCCTTTTCCCCACTCAAAGTCAACATATCAAGCTTGTATGGGGAAAAAGTGCCATCACTAATCTCTTCATTTGACCACGTGGCGGAATGATGAAGTTGAAGGTACACTTCTCAATGTTACCTACAAATACAAGTACCATATTTTAATTAAGTGATGATTATTCCACCTATTTACATATTTCATTCAAATTTGTGATTGTATTGTATTCAGAAGATGTTAATGCTGATAGAAAGTGATCATATTTGTCCAGGTACTCATTTTGTTTTACATTTTAGATTCACACAGTTAGGTAGCATTTTCAGGCTCTCAATACTTTGAAACATGAGGTTGAGTCACTTTGTGTACTTTCACCAAGATGATTTTAATGAGCATTTGTTTCCATGTACCTCAAAGAGGGGGAATGACCCTTTTTGTAAAATCAAGAATTTTGAGCATGCGCCCAAAACCTAAGTACATAGAAGAATGTGGAAATTTGGTATTCGAAGGTAACAGTTAATGTATACGTAGGTAAGAGAAGTAAAACTGTAATAAATTAATGTTCTACTTAATCTATGTTACATTTTGGGGTGAAATAATCATGCAGGAGGGTTGTTAACAATATTTAAAAATTAAAAAAACATGTTAAAACATGTTTAAATACTAATATTATGAACATATCCAGGAGTTTACTTTAAATAGATACTAGCATATTAATTTAATGTTGAAAAAATATACAATATCTAACTGTCAGTTGTAATTTTGAATAGGTTTATTAAGAACAATATATCAGGCAACATTTTTAAGCATTCCTATAAGAGAAAAACATGTTAAGACTTAAAACACAGTAGCTTACATTGCAATGATCAAAGTATTCGTAGGTAACAAATTTGTTCTCAACTTCAACTTCGTTGACTAAGAACAGTTGTATTCGTTGATTTAACATAGGTTTAAGGGCAAATTTGTACTCGACGGTAGTGTTTTTATGCCCTGAATCGCACTATGAGGGGAATGTCGTATCTAAATGGTGTCTCACTTGACTTTATAAGTATATTTAAGAATGTGCGCTCAGCGCTGCTTTTACAAAACAATCAGAATTGCGTAATATTCAACATTTGAATAGAACAGCAAGATTAACCAAATAAACATTAAAATAATATAAAACCATGTTCCTTTTTCTAAGATATAAAAGAAAACACCCTAAGCATCAATAACCTCACTAGTGATAGATATATACTGTTATTATTCTTGATCCCCTAATTTGGTTAATGCATATTGAATAGAATTAACCTTTTACACATGATAATTATGGCAGAAAAATGTTTTGTTATGCTAACTATCATCCAATTTTGTTAGTGTCTTTCTTGCTTGACTTTCCATTATTCATGTTATTAAGAATGTGCGTTTAACTTCTACAAAACAGTCAGAAGTGTGTAAGTATATTTAATATCTGATTTAAGGCAAGACGATGACAACATACATATCGTACCGGGTTTCGTAAGTAAAGGTATACATGTAGTTAATCATTTAATTAACTCGCTAGTAATAATAATATTATTACTGATCTAATTTGGTAAAAAGCATGTTCATCATTAAAACTAAACATGATAAAAGTTAAGCACATACATGTAGACACATTTTAATTAAGAAATATCTTATCATTCAGCCTTTTAATCTCTACTTAACAAGTTTAGTGGTTCTTGTTGTATTCTGTGTGTAGTTAGTTCTTCAAGTCTCTCATGTCGCGAGGATGAATTATATCTAATAGAACATAATTACTCTTTGTTTATTATATAGGACATTCTAGAATGTTAAGAATGAACGTTTCAGTTTCCGTGTGAATCCAAAGTATTGGATCGAATCAACTATTGAATAGTTCACCGAGCCATCTTTAAATAGAAAGCGAGCGGTTTCCTTTAAGCAAATAGTTTAATTTGCCTGTAACTCATAGTCTTGAATGTCAGGTTATCTGTTTTAAGCAATAAACAACCGGTTGCCTTCCTCAATTTGTTCTAAATAAAGGAGGCAAGTTATCATTTCGAATAGCTGTTTTAAACACGAAAGCCGGATCGCTTTTTGATTCGATTAATATATACTTTGAAATAATTTCATATCAGACCTTATACCGTATAATATATAAGTTTAATATGAGCCGAACATGTTCAAAGTCTATAGAACATTCAAATGTTTTGCCTTTCAGTCCACAACGGAATAAAACACATACAACTTTCATCAAGTCATTCAGTTGTCAGATTAGAATTAAGATATAATTTCCTAGTTTGGAATTTGTATCATTCTAAATGTCGTACATAGTCAGTTTTTAATCGAGTTTCAAATGGAGGCAGATTCCGTTTGACATAGAATCACCAATATGATATATTTTGTCAGATAGACAAAATAAGAATTTTATGTTTTGAAATTCAATGTTGTTTGATTTAACAACACTAATCTAATCTAAAAGTTTTGTCAGGCGTGTGCCTTTCATTATGATTTTCTTTTAAAATCAACCACTGCTTAGTTTAATTTCACTAAGTAATAAATGTCGGAAGCATTATTCATGAGCAATTTTTGATTTGAGACTGAAATCAGTTAGGCCTACCCTTGATTCCCTCCCATCTTTAAAAATAAAGGAAAAGGTATTACTAAAGTTCTTGTTCACTTAAAATACGTTTCGGTGACATTACACAACCTGCCACAGCAAAAATGAAGCAAGTTATTTTATATTTGTTACATATGAATTCCATTTTCAAATACAACTACAATAATGGCCAATATTATGTACCTCAGTAGTCACTGCTCTGCAATTCCAAGGGAAATTGGTTAACTTACGCATACATCATATAGACAAGCTGGTTTAAAACAATATTACGCACCGAACCATATTATTCCCGTCCTATACATTCCTACTTAATATTTACATAATATTAGGTGCGAATAAAAGCGTCAAACAATACAGGAATTGTACCATGCTCATTAACTAATATATAAGTTACCTACGAATACAAAATGGAATATGAAAATATTGATTATGAATCCGAAATTTCATGGATGTTATGACTAAATGCACCAATTTCAAAACGATCAACGTGTAATCTATGGATATAAATATCATTCATTCACTCTATGACCAACAAAAAATATGTTCTCGGCAAAAACAGTGTGATTACACCATGCATTTTATTTAAATCAACACCTCCCATTTTCGTTTAATAAGGAAATATTATTTTTTCCCCTCCAAATATAAATATAATAATATATCCAGTCAGATTGTATGATTGCGCACTGCTTTTATGTAAAATAAGATAGTTTAGGCCCAATATGCACCGTGTATATTTTTGAATGTTGCCTACATATACATGTTACCTCCGAATACAACATGAAGTCATGCACGAGATGCTGTTACTGAATATTTATATAAACATTAATCACCCCTATTGCGATTTAAATCAACTGTCAGAGGATGTCTTTGCGTGAATAGCATAAAAAACTACACTAACAGGAGTAATAAGATTGAGACAGAGGGAGGCTATATACAATCAACTTTTAAGACAATAACATATTATTAATGCATTTGTACAAAAACTACAGACTTTTGTTTAAAGTTACTTACAAAAGCTGAAAGATTGATGCAAAATGTCTACGTTGCTGCCGAAAGCAGCGCATACTTCTACTTTATTCCAGTCGATACAAGTATGTAACAACAGAGGGAAGTACCACGGTATCGTTATTTGTATTTGAAGGTAAAAGTTCATATTTCAAATTTGCCTACGAATACAGCCTTTTATTGCTGATATTTCAAAAAATCTTGCCTTCAAAATGATAAAACTTGGCACACATGTACATTGTATCACACTTCGCTTATTCTATTGATATCATTCACTAATCTGTGTTTATATTAAAATGGCAGTGTTTTAAATAGGTATTCGGAGGTAATGCATTTTTTTTACCAAACCGATCGTTTCCGCTTTTAACATTTCTAACAGCTTTATCAAAAAACAGACTTGAATGGGGACAATGCATTTAAGTATTTAATATATTTAGGCTTCCTTACAGCACAAATGACTCTACCTCATGCGAATTCTTCCCCGAAAGTGAGATTTATCAAAACATGTATTTGCAGGTAACGTCAAAACTTACCACAGCGAAAAAAATCACAACAATTCAGGGGATTTATCGAAAGTAACAAAAATTAAAAGAGGCATTCTTGAGATATCCACCAACCAAACACGCAACATTATTTCCACTTAAGCTCGTTTTCATCTAAACGGTTATATGTCCAACAAAAAACATTAACAACTATTTTGTAAAAAGGGTAAAAAATAGCAGGTTTATTGCTCGTATAGGCCAAATTGTGCATTAAAGTTAGTCATGTTATATATGGCGCGAACCGTCTCATCGAGGCGGATACGTATAACACAAAATTAAAATTTTCAAGATATAGATTATTTTATTATAGGCCTGAACATCACGTGTACACTTTTCGTTGGATTCGACCATATGCGCTCTATACTAGGAATCATCGTAAATAATGGATTTTTTTCGCATACAGAGCTATAAGTTTGGTACCATTTTAATCAATGTTATTCAAAAGATTAGCACACAAAAAATGACCTAAATATAAAGTACAAAGGTCCTCTTCATGTATATATCCTATCTAGGAATATTGGTTAAGAAATAAGCAAGTTTGAAGCCAAATCTGACGACAGGATTTTCAATCTCGATTTTCTCGAAAAGCGTGTTGCGTCGAATAGATCTATATGTGATGAGACCGACGATTTGATTTGCGTACATCTTCAGGAATTTAAATTGTACTTTCATTTCTTTTTCATACTTATGCACATGTATATTATATATATATAATATTGTTTGTTTGTTTGTTTTTGTGTTTTTTTGCTTACCTTTGCACGTACTGTGACCATACCTATATGTTTGGTGATACAATACAATTACAAAAATCAAAATTTCATTTAAGTAGTGATAACAAACTATTGTGCTCGACATCGCACTCTATACGAAAATCCTATACTAAATGTGCGCTTCGTCGTTTTGTTTTCCTCCGTTATTGTTACTAATCAAATTATCAGCACTACGTATGTGTGAATTACTGCGATTTGAATGTATGTCTAACTCTACCGTATTATTTTCTGTTGTATTCTCAATGTGTCTATTTCTAGATCCAAAAGTAAATGTTTTCCGGAATGCTTTTCGGTATTCCGGATTACTAGTGTTATATATAATCGGATTTGAAGTTGAATTAAGCAAAAACGCGACACGACCGATCCAGAGGATGACTTTGTCCGCCGTGGGACCGTAGAAAGATCCACTTGTATCGTTCACAAGTTGATATATCTCGGATATATTACTGAGTTGAATCGGGAATAAACAGGCGAAGAACACAAGTGCGTTGATGCTGAGCATTCTGGCCACGTGACTCCGAGCCGCTGAGGACTTTCCTTTCGGTTGATTTCTTTTGAGTTCTTGTACAATTCTCACATACACTAAACAGTTAATAACAAGTGCGATTGAAAATAAACAGATATCTAGCGTATCAATGAAAATGAAGGTTACACTTGGCCACTTACATTGCTGAATCTCTGTTGGAAAACTCAAAAAAGGTTCTTGTTGTGGCCATATTACACATTTGTTCTCCACGTTAGCAAACGAAATTGGCAATGATATAACAACAGTCAGTATAACCCAGGTTAGCAACGTATATTTGATGTTATCTTTTAATGGATGTGAACTAACGCTTCTATGGCGATACGCTAATGGTCTGCACACAGCCTGGTAGCGTTCTAGAGCAACTAGGGTCAGGAATGCGATAGAGGCAAAACTGAAGACATAGATGATCATTAGCGATATCATGCATCCACCAGTTTCAAACGGATATCCATAGTTGATTGGTTGCTGTATATAAGTTAGCAGATAATTCAGTGTAGTTGCAATTAACAATACCCCATCTGCTACCGATAAGTTTGAGAGATAGAAATTCGTCGCCGTTCTCATTTTTGGAATTCGGTAGACGACGAAAAGAAATGCAACATTCGATGATAAACCAACCAGCGTTATAACCGGTACAACGAACATGATGAAGATACGCTGAAAATCACTATAAAGTAGCAGTTCTGCTTCAGCTAACGTGTAGTTCTTACAGTTAGTAACAGAAAAGTAACTGATATTTGCCATAGCAGAAAACCAAGATGAATGTAGTCAGGATACAAAACTATAATTGGATATCGCCATTTAATGTTTCAAGGCCCGACATAACGTGTGTTTTACTTCACTATATACATCTATGGATCAGAGTTTGTCTCTCGCGAATAGTTACATTGAATAAACCGTTCCTCGCCGTATAGTGAATTCGTAATGTCTGCTTAAAACCACCCGAAAAGAATAAACTTGCACTTACTACACAACTTTAATACGCGCACAGCTTTATTCCGTGTGCAAAGTGACGTCACGGGTGAAAGAAGAGGATAATGCCGATAATCCTATATATATTTGGTAGTCTGCTAGGAGGACGTTTGTATAGCCTGACAATATTATTACTTTTGTCTCGTTATACAGCTGCAGCCTCCTTTTATCCGATATACGCTGATACTCCAACTGTAGTGGGTTACCGAATGCGATCAAGTCACGACAACGCGTTGCGATAATAATGGAATACGGCGGTGACTTTTTAATTGGCTGGTTATACGCACTGACTCCGCGCATATTGCGGTAGGTAATAGTGGATGAAGTATGAATTGATGCTTACTGAGAGTTAAGTAAGTGGTGTTCGCTCGTAAGACAGCGCCATGAAGAAAAACACGAACATACTTGTTTAAATATGGCATGCCGAATTAAAGGCATATTATGTGATCTTTTTCAGAGAGCGCCCTCTATTCATGATTTTTTTTAGAGCAATACGATTCCTAATTACCTCAAAATCATGGTTTAGAGTGAATTTAGAGTGAAAATATAAACTGTCGTGTTATTTTCACTCTAAAACCATGATTTTGAAGTAATTAAGAATCGTATCACCCTGTAACTTGGAACGTATGTACGATTTATGATCAGAAATGTAAATCTGCAAGAAAATCTGCTTTCAATTTTTTTTCGATGTTGAGGGCGTTCCCTGGAAAGATCACATAATATACCTAGTTTGGTTTATATAACTGCAATTCAGACAATTACAGAAAATGTATGTACATGGGTAAATATTACTTGACAGTAAGTGTTACTTTGCATATGTAAGTGAGCGAAGGACATATATATTATGTGTATATCGGAATAAATATTATTAACACATGACATGCCATGTTGAAGATGGTTTATATTACAATTCAGGCAGAATGCATTGTCTTTCCTCGGGTAAATATTGCTTGACATCACGGGTGGCTCTGCACCTGTAAGTGAGCGAAGGACAAGTGTGTGTATCGGAATAAATATTTGTTTAACACATGACATGCCGAGTAGAAGATGGTTCATATTGCAAGTCAGACAGAACTTGAGACATTGCCTGTCCTCCGGTAAATATTTCTTGACATCGAGGGTGGCTCTACACCTGTAAATGAGTGAAGGACATGTGTGTATATCGGGAATCAGACAGGTGAACGTCTGTACATGGACAAATATTACTCGACGCGAGCGTGAGACATGCTTGTAAATCGGCAAAATACAGTCTGAAAAGTAAGCGTCTGGTTTTATGCAAGTATTATGGGCATAGTGGAAATGGTGAAATGAAGTGCATGGTGATGCGCGTTTTTTTCTTAAAGCGATGAGAGTCAGGTAATGATCGAGGGGGGCGGTACTTACGTATATAAGATATACAAGGGTATATGACGCTCTAACATGTCACTTTTTTGTCAAAGTCCCTTAACATGGGGTATGATTTGTGCTGGACTGGACATGAGTCCCAAAATCGCAAGAAAAAAAACATGTTTCACAAATCGCACTAGAACAGAGAAATCATCTATTGCCAAAGAATGAATAAGAAAATGAATAGATAGATACATTAAGATATTGACAGCAATACACTGCCAGACACTCGGTCAGACACCGCCAACTGTTCTGGCCCTGTTTGTGAGAGATAAAATGCAGTGGTAAGCTACCAAAGGCGTTTCAAGTTTCCGTGTTGCCACCCTGTACAGTATGACTCGATGAATCACTGAAGAACTTAACATTTGCCATCCTTCACGGATGCTACTTAAATTAAATTCAGTTAAACCATACCAGATGTCCTTACTAGAGTTAGAGCGTGTTCTTAACACTAGATTTGAACCACATTCACATTCACATGCGAATTCATTGAAGTTCTGGCTTACACAAATCAATACTAGCTTTTATGATGGCTCAGAAATTGCAACAACCTGGGAAATCCTGAATGACCTGAAACAATGGCACTACAGAAATACATCTGTCCCGTCATATATGTTTGCCAACACGTGATTTCGGGTACGTCGCTAGAAGTAGACGTACTCTAATCCGAATTAATAAACTGCTTATCAGTCAAATTCGTTGTCATAATTCAAGCCACAGTGATACCTCATATGATAAATATTTAACGTGATAGCCACTTTATGTTCCAACCTACAGAATAGTCAGAGACTTGGAATCCCTACATTTAGTCTTGTATACTGAAGATCTCACAGTACTTCTGAACTTATGATGAAATGGTGTATGTTTAGCCGCCCTTCTTTTCCCTGTCAGGGATGTCATAGCACACCTTGCAATTAGAAACCGGATAACTGATTATCTTTAGTAGAGCTACACGTGGGAATGTCGTTGAAAGTAAACACAGTGATTATGTAATGACGACAAACCTTTAAAAGACGCATTTCAAACCGCAAGGAAACTCAATGCGCCGCACAAAGATGAAATTAATAAATTAAATTAAAAATTAAAATGAAAAATTAAGAAAACGCACAATCTTTACAACCATAAAATACCATAACAAATTAACAAAATATATACATGAGTAAAAGGCAAAACAGAAATGAAGCGCAAAAGTATGTAGATACAGATTCGCAAAATTACGATCTAGTGAAAAGGTAGTGCTTCAACCTGCACTTAAACTGTTCGAGAGTGGTAGCAGACCGAACCTTGGTGGGAAGCGCATTCCACAGTTTCGGGGCAGCTGCCGAAAACGCACGCTCGCCATACGTACGGGTATATAAAATGCACGTGGATGCAACAGGTCCATGGATGAAGATATAAGAGTCCGAGGAGGATCGTGTTTCTTCAAGAGTTCTGTCAGGTAAGAAGGGGCCAGACCATGAACGCATTTGTACGTTATAAGCATACACATAACTTGCTTCAACCGAATAACAAATCTAACTTGCCTCAACCAAATAACAAATCTAGCGCCATTATTCAACCGTTTTCCAATAAATCATTTGACTTTAGGGTTCCTACGTACCTTATCTATTGAAACAATTCCATTTTTTTCTTCAAATATCATTTTTCTCGTCAATATCTCAATGCCCCTTTAACAACGTATGGTCACAGTTATACCAGGTGGTTACATAAATGAAAGAAAATCGCTCCAAAAAAGTAGGCCATGTTGCTTTACTATTTAGGATACTTATTATATTTAATGAACTGAGAAAAGCCCCCTATAGAACAGTCCTCTATCGGTTTTTTCTTGAGGGATCAGCTGTCACTATATGACACTGTTTTAAGATACTCTTGATGCCGTAATACCTACTTTTAGCGGGTATTCACGATGCATTTTAGTCTGAAGAACCTAGAAGTAGTTTCCGTTACTGGCGCACGAGAGCGTCCGTATATATCATTTTACTAGATCGTTTTGATGGTTCCCAAATAAAACGTGATGTTGGTAAAAAGCAGTTAAACAAGTACGAGTTAAATCTCATACAATAAGAAAGTGTGCACTTATCACTTCCCAAAATCCGAACCAGTTCTCTTCACTTACCAGTATCCATGGAAACATATCCCACAGCGCATCATGAATCAGGTCAAACTATTAAACTGATAACAAACGGATATAAATGTTCAATAGCCATTTTTGGCCAAATGTTTTTTGAATACATGAGCATTTAGTGGTCTTATTGAGTGGCCTTTAAATAGAAAGTAAGTATAATGAAGAAAAATATACTACAAGTTTCATTCCCAGATGAAATTAACAACGTTATTGAATTATAATTGAAGTAAACCCTCTATCCTGGCATTTCGAAGCAAATCTACGGAATGGTCGAGATACCTCTTTACAGTTTTGTGTCCTTGAATCCTTTTTTTTCCTCGCTCATTATTCCACTATTCTATTCATTTTCAGTAATTTTAAGATTATATATCCAAAATTCATGTGCCTTTTCAGTTGTTTCACCAGTTTCATTGATTGATATCTCTGAATCAGCCAGCCCACAATACTTTGCGTTATTGCCATCTCGCGGATGTGCTATAAAATACCAAGCTCTGTGAACCCGTCTTTAACTTGATTGATACAAATACCCGCCACGCTGGAAACACGATTTTCGAATTGTTATTTTGTTTCTTGTGATAAGAATCCAATTATAAACGTCACCTAATACAACTGTGTAAAGAATCAATCATCCGTCACCTGATATTATGGATAATTTTACTTTTAGAAAAAGCGTCTGTTTGCTATCACCGACGTGTAAAACAAGATGTTTACAAGTAAGATAAGAAATAAAGAACAGCAATTAAGGGGCATTTCTATTTAGAACAAACTCCCACTCGTAAATCTCGTGTGACAACAGAGTGATGAGAACGCTATCATTCAGTCATCACAATAAGTAACTGACCAGGTAATAAATGTGCTCTAAAAGTATAACTTCTATATAAACATATGAAAAATGTAAAATTGAAATCGTATTTGACCTTACATTTGGGATTGTAACTTTCTCAATAATCAACCATTCTTAGAGTTATCAGCTCATTTATTACCTGGTCAGTTACTTTTGTTGATGACTGAATAATGAGCATTCGCTGTGTGCATATTTCGCACGTTTGGTGTGGGTTGCTTCTTCGTCAGCTCGTCGATCAAAACGAACAGATGGCTTAGACATAATATGCAGTGAAAAGGTTCATCAAGACAAAAATAAAACAATCGGCCCATCTGTTTTTCGACTACTTATTGGTCACATCTAAGTCGTCATTGTACCACCGATTTAAACAAAATAACGGATTTTATCGTATCTAAAAGAATAGTGTTTACTGGTTAGAAAAATCTCAAAACAATAATAAAATTACAAATATTTCAAATAGGTTTTAACAATTGTATTTTATACAGTACAGTCTGTATACTGGACTGATTTATACACATTATTGCCTTATCGCAACATGTGTCGGTTGGTTTCCCAAAACATTGGGCCGGAATTCATTTGTACGTGAACTGTCTTCCATCTTTTTTTAAAACAATGGGTCGGGGTGTTTTCGTTGCATAATCACGCCCCTAACACAATTCAAATAATTTCAATTGCGCTTCGCCACTGTTTTTTTAGAATACCTTGTTCATCTTCATTGTGCCTCATAACATTATTTTACATCGTCCTATTCATCCACATGTATCCTACAAACGGTCAGGTGACAGATGTCAACATATCTACAAATGACAACAAATACATTTCTTGAATCTTGCTTCAATCACTTACGTTTGTGTGGTTTAAATAACAAATTGAACAGGTTTTAAATTCATTTTTCACACAGTGATATTTTGGTTTACCGGAGAAATATAAAAAGGAAGTAATATTTGAAGTACGCGAATGTATATCCCTCGGTTTTTGCCCTGCTGTCACCAAAAGGTCCCCTTTATTCATTGTTACAAAAGAGACATATTTAAAGAACATTTTAATCAAATAATAAGAAACCGCCAAATACCAGAACTTTGTTTTAACTATTGCGAGATGTTGACTCACAGACCAGACCATTGGATTTTTTTGAAAATGTTCATCCACTAAAACCCCTTTATAATCCCTTTTGACATTGGCTCAAAATTGTCTGGCTAACACCCGTTATCATTTCATAATTGATTGCCTTATGCTTGATGTGCATCGCTTTTTATATAAATCATTTTAAATTCAGACCATTCTCTTATACCCATTCCTAGAGAAGTGTCTTTAGATGATTTTGGTGCAATTTCAGCATTTTTTTCAATAATAGATTTTGCTACGTTTGCAGCAAATGTTGAGCCAAACAAGTGATTTTTAGTCAACATTTTTAGTGAAATGCGATACCAACAATGGATTCTCCGACTCATTTCCTTTCAAAAAATGGATACTTTTATATTTCGATGGTCATGAATTGATGCACCTGCTCTTTTATCTAAACTTTGAATTTTACTATTAGATACATCACATTAATAGTTCAGTTACAGCGCTTACAATTTCGATTTCCAGTAACTAAACGGAGAAGAAAGTAATCGTCTCGCTTAAAACACTTCTTGATATGATTTTAGCTCTATATAGTACCGAGCTGCGAGCATGGGCCCTGCTATTCAACCATATATCAATTTCAATTCTGGATGATAGTGGCAGGCCACTCAAAGCAGAGATTGTTCAGTTTCATAATCCACCTGTCACTTCATTGTCAGATCATAATCATTAGAGCAGATAAAGGGAAAAAACGCCACCAAGATTGATGCCTCAAGGTAAAGAAGTCTGATCCTTTCTAAATTGCTCGGTACAACAATTGTAAGCACGGATGATGGATATTCTAGTGCCGACCCAACACTAGAGCAGGGTCTCTGCTATCAAGTTTCAGATGGTCACAGTATCGGGCTATTAAAAGGAAGCACCGTCTAGTGCTAGTACGATTTATGTAATTTTATGCGGTGTTGAAATGTTCGTTATAATTTTGAAGAAAGAACAACATAAACACAAATGGAAGATGATTGAAAACTGCTTTATTAATGTAAGATAACACATTGATAACACAAAACAATTATAGCCTATATAATATGCAATAATGATCACAAAAACGTGCACAAATATTCCTTGTCTGCCAGTTTTACCACTTATTCATACATTTTATAACACAAATCCCTCCTCAAATAGATTCTTATTTCAGTTAAAATGTTTCATCATTGAAAGTCGCTTTATAAGATGTACTGACACTGACAACATAGCGCATGATTCCATGTTAGAAACAAAACGCGCCAACGTACACCTTTTCACTAATTTGTTACCACTCAATTAAAGGGACACTAAGAGATGTGTTGGAGACTGCGCCCTCAATTATGATAAAAACTGGGATTGGTATATTTTTACAATTGCATTACATGTATGAACTTAAACCTATAAGGATTAAGAAAAATCTGCCCTCTTTGTACAACAAAACGTCGATTCAAAAATGCTGATCGAGCCGCGATCAGCATTTTACGTCAACCCTGTAGCACGCGTGATACATAAACGCGAACCATATTTACATAGAGGGCGTTTAAAAAAAAAAGGTTCAATAAATAGCGATGGTATTGTTTTGCTGGTTTTTTTGTGAGTAGAAACAACACTCATGGTAATATTTAACGTTCATCTTGAATTCTGAAGTAAATACCTTTTTTTTTTAAATCTTCAACACTACTTTGTGTCCCTATAAGTAGCGTTTGACACTAAACATCAAATGTTTCAAATGAGAATTTGTCGTGAAGGATCTTTAAAGGAGACGTCAGTATAGTTAAAGGAGATTTACCAACTCTTTACAAATAATGTATGCATGCTTAAAGAAGGTAATGGTCTACCATACAGTGGCTAAAAAGAGGCTATTACGATATTATGCCTATAAGACGCAGGTGATGTTTTACTTTTGATTACTTTTTATTTCATCAAAATCGGAGCAGTGGTTCCAAAGTTACGTCAAATCAAAGTTGAAAATCCAACGCATTTCTCGTAAATATATTTTTTAATATCTTATGTATTTCTTTGTTTATCAACCAGTGATATTTAACGTTATATTCCTTATAAATTCCATAACTTTAGAAATAAAGGAGATTTTGCCATGAAAATACCACCAAAAATTGTGATAATTCAAATAGTATTTTTAAATATGGTTTCAAAAATGTAAATGCTTTACCTAATTTGCATAATAATTAAAAACAGTGTTTCTAGACTTCAAACGCTGTTTTCTCGAAATGGTCGTTTCGATCAATCCCGGGCTTATTTTTCAAAAACAGAAGCATGTATGAAGCTGAAATTTCGAATGGAACTAGAATAAATAGTTCAACAAGGGATGACATAGCCTTTTTTGCATATTTATTCTTTAAAAAAAGATTATAGCCATTTTAATTTTCAAAAATGATCATTTTTGGTTAAAAAAATGATTTTTTATTATTTTTCGTCAAAAAAATGGCAAATTTGAAAATTGGGACACAAATTTGAAAAAGGGCTATGTCATCCCAACATTTATGTGTATAAGCATATTTTTCGTTGAAAAAATCAACGACAAATGTTTGCGTATTCTCAAAAGTACCCCGGGATAAAATAGCCGATAAAATCCAAGATGGCCGCCATTATTATGCAAATGAGATGAATTTTGGAAAAAAATTCTCCGGCAATCCTCTAGTATGGTCATAAGTATCAACATATCCAAAAATTAACTTTGTAGGACTTAAAATAACAAAAAAAGTTTTTATGGTAGACCATCACCTTGAGGAGCGTTACATATTATACGACAAGATGAAAAGAGCTTGGATTATCAGTTATCAATAAGTCGAAAATAGTTCCTATGGATGTACATAGATCACAATGTTGGGGAAAATGGCGCCAACATACACCTTTTTACCTAGTTTTTACAACTTGATTAGGTATAAACACCCAATGACCGAGTTTCAACTAATAAATTGTTATATTACCTAAGAACGATATTGCTTTAATAAATGAATCGTGCAAGTTTGTAGACCAAAAACACACAAGACATCGTGAAGTATCACTAAAGGAGAAAGCTAATAGCGTTAAGGAGATTCGAATGGAAAGGTTTCGGATTATTGGGGTCATGAAAGGGAATCCGAAACTTGTACATTGTTAATACTGAACGATGTTATCCCTAAGATAATAACATAGACAAAAAGCGGCACCTCGTTTATAAGATTAATTTAGGTAGCGTATGACACAAAATAATATTGACCCATTTTCAATGATAGATTTGTTGAATGAAAACGACTCATAGCAATAGTTACACCTTTTCACCTAGTTTATACTACTTGATTATGTATGACATCCATTTACCGTGTTTCAAATAATAAATTGGTATATCACCTAACAACGATATATGAATCGTGCAAGTTTGTAGACCAAAAGTACAAGATATCATGAAGAATCATTGAAGTAGAAGCTAATATAGCATTAAGGAGATTCAGATGAAAAGAGTTCGGGTTAATTGAAGGGAGTCAGAAACCAACCTTACATTGTGAAATGTCATTGAATAGTGGAGGGTCACCATCAATAATAACTCGCCACAAATAGATATTTGTATGCCGGGCTATTCATCTTATGATGAAACGAATCATATTCTAAGATATCACACAAGTGAGGAATAAGGATCGCAATGCGAGGAAATATTCAGGGTGAACTGAAAAATGTCCAGGGAGTAACAATTAAGTTTCGAATGCAAATATTATGCGTTTAAGATATGTTTTTCAGGAACCTGTTTTCAACTCGAGGACAACGAATTTGAAAAGAGCATGAAAAGTTCTCTCAGAATAGACATATATAGTTTGTATGGGGTGCCGTGCTTGAAAAACAGACATGCATGTTGTCAAAATTATCTTCGTTTGTAGGTTCATCAGAATTCAAATTAAGTAATAAAACATAGTCATTACGCATGGTGATTTAGTGCTACTATATAAATGTGCAAAGAATGATACAGTCAAGAATCAACACAGTGGTCTGTTGAATTCACACTATTCATCTTATTTCTCATTGAGTTGTTATATTATCAACATGTTAGCTGGTGAACTTGGAATAGGAAAGTCGACGTCAGCTTTACGCCATAACTAATGTTAAGTAATGGCAACAGTTCCCAAGGGCATGTTGTTGATGCATTTAATGATAAGTGCTTTTTTCTTTCGTCCCCTTTTCCTTTCTATCTCTGTCTCTTAATCCTCTTATCGTCACAGGAGGTGGTTTACTGAAGGTTTTAACTGTACTGTCCGGGCCATTTATGGTGCATTCTACGTGTAATATAATCCCATCGTCTTGTTTTCGTCATGTTGCATTTCACTTGCGCTTCTATATCGTTCTTCCCATGAGTCGTCCTTTTTCCAACCTTCCGTCCGTTTGTGTGTCTTGTCAGCGGGTGTTTATGTGTAGTGATGGATTGGGCGATAATGAGGTGGTGAATGCGTAGTGTAGAGTTGAGTCTGCACCATTTTGTGGTCAGTTTGATACAACGTTATATCAACTCTATATAATTCCAAATACCTTAGTCTCAGTTTCTTTATTATGAAGTGCGAGTTAAAAGACATATTAGGTAGCCTTTGCTTTAGCCAGCAAAAATGATTATGTGGTTTTCTTTCGAAATCAAACTTTATTATAAGAGGAATAAATATGTTAAATATTTGAAGAAAAAACACACATATTATTCAATGGAGAATTTATTCAGGGTCGTCCTTTCTTATGTACTATTGCTATTTGTTAATGGGCCTAATAAAGTGGTGCAAAACCAAATACTAAATGACGACACTCTAAAATCTATATTCGTTTGGAACACTCATTAAGATTCAATACCTGATACAGACACTAAAAGTGACTAATTTACCCTAGTGTAACAGGCGGTTACTAACACGACTAGAGCAGCAATAAGCATGGGAAACATTAGTGATAATGTGACTATCAAACTTGATGTAGTAGAGTAGGCCAGAGCAAATAAACGCCGAAAAGCCCCATGTTGTTTTGACCGGAAGCAGCCTTTGCGTCAGATCCGCAACATCTGTATCCCGTGGGTGAAATTTGACGTCAAATCAACCAAGTCATGTATTGCATTTTGTTAGTGGCTTGGTTGTATATGAACGTTTTACGACGTTTTTTAAGGTTATTAAAACGTTGTATTGCTATCAATTTAGTATAAAAGTTGTGAAGATGTTGTACATACGATACTAATCTATTTAACGTTAGATTAAAAACTGTATAACCATATAAGACGTTTAAACATTGAACTTTTATTTATATTCTCAGGCTTGGATTATTTGTTGCTACAAACATGTTATATTTCCCTCCCAGGAAATGAAAACGTTAACGAGTCTAGACACTTGTTTTGACACTTCAAAGATATTGCCACATCCTGTCACCGTTGAAACGTGACCTGTTTTTATACGCCCGCTGGCTAACTGATTGGTTCTGAGCATTCGTTTTATTTTCAAAAGCTTCTTACTTATACCACCTAGCAATCATTGGACGCGAATATTTGATGCCGATAATTTGTAATGTCATCGAAACCGGAGCTTTTACCTTTTTGTAAGTACCAGTGATCTCCAAAATCTCCTTATCAGAAACAGGATTTAAAAATATTGACTTGTCAAAAGGAGTTTCAAGGAAGTCAGAAAAGGCACGCTGGGAATTAATCTTGTGAGCTAAATTAGGACCGATTTCCGCAAATCATTTACTGAAGTTATTCGCAATATCAGGTGTATCCTTGGTGTTATTCATTTATGAGTTAGACTGGTGTTAAGCCTCTATTACTGAATAAAGCTGTCTAATCCTTTAATCCTTTAACACAGTTTAACACAGATTTTGTGCTAGGCTAATTCCGTACAGAATTACATGAAGGATAAATCCAATATGAGCCTTGTTGGAAATTTTTGAATCGCCATCCAAGTTGGGGGTTTCCTCTTGTTATTTTTAACAATTATAATATTAATGGTGCGCCATTCATTTTATTCATATTATTTGTTATAGCTATCGAATTTATCCTTATAATATGCTGCGATCTGTGAAAACCCGCAACATGTGGGTATTTTTCGTATTGTTGGAGATATTTATATCATAAGAAAGCTGAAACTGTGCTGATTACAAAACTGTTTCCATCATTTTTCTACGATTACTACAAAAAGTTATGAGTGAATGATGATTGTGATGTCATAAAAAGCTGCAAAACAAGAAATCATGATAACAGGCCAAATAAGATACACAATTCAATAGAATAACATCATAAAGTTAATTAGAAAAATGACTTGAGTAAGTTTTTGAGGGTGAACATTCATGGAAGATGATGACACATAACATTGGAAATGAATTTTCTAAAAGAAATCTTAAAAAATAAATAAAGATAACATTATTTGTTTATGTTTTTTGTTTTTGTTGTTGTTTTTTTACCCATAATTCCTAGTTTACATATATAATATGTTATATGTTATATTCACAGATCACATCACATATTTTCAACATGAAAGGTCGCTTTATTAGTCTAAGATGTACTGACACTGACACTGACACATTACCCGACGTACACCAGTTTACACATTTTTACCACTCAATTAGGTAGCGTTTGACACTAAACAGTAAACACCCATTGAGCGAGTTTCAAATAAGACGTTGTTATTACCCAACAGTGATACTGCTAGACCCAGTTCTTCAATAGAAGAGTTGTTGAATTAAAAACTACGATATTTCTTTTGCATTTCATTGCTATTTACTATCTGCTGGTCATTAGCATTCACATGCTGTAGCATTATTTATCTTGCTATCAACTGCTCGAAATATATGATATATATATATATGCTAATGTTTCTCTGAAATCCAACTTACCATCATTATGTTATCTTTGGACAATAACTGTGTAGACCAACACAAAACCAATGTGAAGCATCATTGAATATTGGAGAAAATCGTCACAGATGGATATTAGTATACTTAAGGGCTATCAGGATGACAAGATTCAGATTCTAAGATATGAAACGGGTGACGAATAAAGGTCCGTCCATCCGACCTGTCGTTGCGCATCGCCCGACGTCGACGTACGAGTTGAAGCAATATCAACTCTTATCCGGCGACGTCGACCGATGCCCAACGACTCGAGTATGAACGGAGCTTAAGATGATAGTCGCCAAGGTAATATTTTGCATCACCATAAGTACAAGCACTAACGAAATTTAAAATGAGATAAATACAAATGTTTCTATGATATCGGTCTCAGTCAATTACCTTTTTGGCGACTACCGTATAAATCTTACGTACAAGTTACTTACCCTATATGAGCGATACGTACTGATTTTGCAGCTTTGTTTTTTATGAGTTTATTTCAACACTTATCTTCCTCGTTGGGAACTGTTTTATTATTCCAGCATGAAATATATACATAGAGATTACTGAAAGCTACAAGCCGTTAGACAATAATGTAAGTTAAAAGGCGACAACATATTAACTTTCCACCTGCCATTTAAGATTCATTCAGATAACGTATGACACTAAATTCTATTGACCCAGTTTCGAAGAAGGTTTTGTTGTAAATAGTATCGGCAATGCTAAGCTTACCGTGCGTTGTTACATTTAAACGTCCCCTGCTTTAGTGATTCCGTAGAACAAATTGGAATTCATTACTTAGGGGCAAATACTAATAGCTTACGCAAGGAAACAAACACAATTGTTAAATGTTAAATATCTGTGTGTATATGTACAGTGTACAAAATAAAGTCAACAAATATGGTTATTCTTTAAATCATTCTGTAAA
Source organism: Ophiura sarsii (assembly GCA_035610835.1). Classification (NCBI taxonomy): domain Eukaryota; kingdom Metazoa; phylum Echinodermata; class Ophiuroidea; order Amphilepidida; family Ophiuridae; genus Ophiura; species Ophiura sarsii. Next base: position 48,819,054 of record CM069447.1, on the reverse strand, counting down.
AGCTATAGTCTTGACGTCAAAACAACCAAGTCATGTGTCGCATTTTGTTAGTGGCTTGATTGTATATGAACGTTTTACAACGTCATTTCAAGGTTATTTAAACGTTGTTTTGCTATCAATTTAGAAATAAAGTTGTGAAAAGGTTGTACATACGTTACTAATCTAATACTAACGTTAGAGTAAAAATTGTATAACCATATGTAATAACACTTCCACAGTAATTCCGTGGAACAAATTGGAATTCATTACTTAGGGTTAAATACTAATAGCTTACGCAAGGAAACAAACACAATTGTTAAATGTTATCAATTTCTGTGTTTGAATTGATTACAAAATTTGAAGAAAAAAACCGGGACCTAAATCTTAGTATTATGGCTCACCCTTTAGAGAGCAAGGTACATTTGATAAACGTGACTGTTGACTGCTCTATATGTACAGTTTACAAAATAAAGTCAACAAATATGGTTATTCTGTAAATTACATAACCTATATTCTATTTGGCCATCAGGAAACAGTGACGTAACCGCGTATTATACTAATTGCAACACATAAGTAACATAGTCCGTTCCCCACGTTTAACCAAGATATGTTTCGTAACGCTACACACTAGAAGGGGTAGTTGTAATCGCCTATACACCGTTCATAAAACGCTCTATTCCATTAATCCTTAACTTGCTTTATCACTACTATAGTCTATTTGACCATCACGAGACAGTGACGTAACTGCGTATTCTACTAATTGCAGCACTTGAAGCGCTGGCGTATACACACGATCGTTGAAATGCGGCAGATACATACGCGTGCGAAAAATGTTAAGGGTGGGGGGTCTAGGTTGGTCAGATATTAAAATTCAGAGCTTCAGACAAAAATGAGATATTAGCACAGTAGATAACTGCTAAGTCTTTGCTTTAAAATGCTTTTTGTTTGAGGTCAATTGGATTTTTGGTTCTGATGTTATGGTCAATTGAGTTTCGGGTGCCTCAAAATATCGGTGGTATTTTGTATACATTTGTATGTAGAAAACGCTCACCCTGCGATTTTAAGCATTTTCAGTTTTAATTATTTTTTGAACAAATAATTGTAACATTTGATTACATTTATTTATTAAAATATTAAAATAATAAATTACACATCATAAATCATCGAAATTTCAAAGTCAACGTAATTTCTTATGTATTTCTTTATTTTTCTCACTCGGCTATTTTTAAGCCATTTATCTTTAAAAATCAATAACAATGCTAATATAATTGCTATTTCACCCAAAATGGCTCAAAATGTGTTTAATTCATGCTCCTCCATAATTGAACAACTATTTTTATCCAAAATGTCAACTTTTTTTTCTAGCCAATTTTTGATATTTTTCATACGTTTTGCACGATATCTCAAAACTATAAAACACGTAAACTTGCAATATTGGTACAAAGATAACTAGAAAACGAGACCTCGTATCAGGGTGATATTTGGGAATGGATAATAAGCTTGAATAGAGGAATGAACCAATGAAGCCGGATTTTCAATTTATCTTTCCAAATTTGAATTATACCGTAAAAGTACCTGATTGGTCGGTTCCTGGTTACCATGACAACCGTATAAAATATCCGGCTTCATTAGTTTGTGCGCATTGCTCCCATACATCATCTACCAAAGTATGGTGAACATGCAACTTTTAGTTTTCTAGTTATCTTTGTCCCAGTGTTTTGCCAATCAGAGGCCTTGTCTGGTTACCATAGCAACCAGATCAAAATAACGCGCAGTTTTTGAAACGCTGTTACCTAAGCTTCAATTTGATATATGACTCTAAGGGGTAAGCCCACGGTAACATTGAGAAAATCTGTTTCCAAATTTGGTGCAAATCAACCTAGACCACCCCCCCCCCCCCTCCCCCCTTAAGTTACGTCACTGTCCAGAGGAAGCCAACTGAGAAAGGCAACATATTGATTGCCGAAACCCGATTAAAAATAGTAAGTTTCCCACAGGGAATGTTTCAATAAAGATTCATCTGATGACGCTAGTGCATGAAGAGTAAGGACTATAATGGTTAACGCACCATTGTGGTGAAGAATTTTGAAATCGGCTTCCTCGTTTTCGACAATACATTTTCTTTTCTGTAGATGGGAATGTGCAATATCTAAATCATCAGATCATTAGAAACCAATGAATCCATACTTGTTATATTGTCAACATATGTTAGCTGGTAAACTTGGAATAGGTAAATCGACGTTATGCTAACTCTACCCTGTTCGAGACATTACTCCATAATTCTGGAATACTAAAGTTTTGATTAGTGCTAACTCATTCTAGTCTTTTTTTTAAATTTTGTATCCCTTAATCCTCTTATCGTCCCAGAAGGTGTTTTTCTGAGGGATTTAACTGTACTTTATGGGTCATTTAGTTTGTTTGCATTATACATTTAATCCCATTGTCTTGTTTCCGTCATGTTTCATTTTACTTACGCTTCTATATCGTTCTTCCCGTGAGTCGTCTTCTTTCCACCCTTCCTTCCTTCCGTTTCATGTGTGTCTTACCAGTGGGTGATTTTGAATGGTGATGGTTTGGGCGACACTGTGGTAGTGTAAGCATACAGGTGGGTTGCACCATTTTGTGGTCAGTTTGATATAAATTCTATATAATTCCGAATACCTTTGTCTCAGTCTCTTTATTAAGAAGTGGAAGTTGAAAGGCATAAGAAATACGTGTAGATACATGTAGCTTTTGCTTCATCATTATCTTTGGTTTTCTATTGATTGATATTTTATTGTAAGAGAAACAAATAAACATTTGCAAAGTATCACATATGTAACGCGATCAAGAGGAATGAGTCGGATGTCGTCCCTGGTCGAAAATGAGTTTTTAATACAGTTTTAAAGAAGACACCTAGAGCTTTCAGAAACTGAAAACCCCATGTCGATACGACGTTTTGTTCCAAAGTTATGTCAAATTGTATACATGAATTTCCATCAAAACTTATGTAAGCCGCCATTTTGAATTGGCCATATCTCAATTTGAGATTCCCCGACATGCGACTCACTCCTCTTGATCGCGTCACATATTATTTAATGAAGAATTGATTCAGCGTCGTCCTTACGTACTATTACTATATGTATAAGGTCCTTAATAAAGCGATGTAAAACAAAATACTAAATGAAGATACTCTTAATTTGTTCTGTGCACGCTAAATTCATTTAGACTACTCATTAAGATTCAATACCTGATACTGTCACTTACAAAATCCAATTTACCCTAGTCTAATAGGCCGTTACTGACACGAGTAGAGCAGCAATAACCATGGGGAAAATTAAGTGAAAACGTGACTATCAAACTTAAACATAGATCTCGTGTTTTAATTGTGGAATTGGGACACAATATACACATCGTTTCAGGTAGATATGTAAACCATTAATACACAGCTCTGATGCACTAATTATATTTAACAAGTAGTAAAAGCTAATAAAATATCAACCTAGTTTATGGCAGGGGTTTGAAAATATAATTATAATAACAAATTATAACAAAAACCATATTGATCAATAATTTACCAGATTCGAACCGGCAACCTTCGCATCAGATCCGCAACGCTCTTACCAATTGAGCTACTGAGGCAACAGGCAGAGGAGCGCAATATTATAATCTTTAAGAATAACTGGGATGTTCGGCGTTTATGTGAACTGGTCTACTCCCGGGAAAGGTAACTCATTGATCATTCTAGTAACCCAGAGAACTAAGTATAATTTTTCAATAATTACATCATTTGAAACATTGAATTATGAAATATAATTACATGGTATTTCGCAGACAAAGGTATCTTTACCAATTCATGTTTATACCAAACCATAAAGTGCTCAACAAAAGAAAGTCATACACTTTGTTTATTGAGTAACTTCCGATTATTTTTGGACCAAGCAGGTTAGATAGACATTTGGATGGATCTTGTGGGCACAATCTGGTACCAAACTTGCCACCAAGCAACAAGATAGCCATGATTAGCACCATTTAATGAAAATCCGTGCCGTTTCCAAATTCAAATTTTCAACAAACTGCGCGTGGAGAAAATACCACATTTTACCTGTTCACAATCAAATAACCCGCTCGCTCAGGCACGAACGCAGTTTCACTGTGAGATCAATATCCCTTTCATTCCTGGCCATTCAAGTGCTACACACATTTCCTCTTCGCTTGCGTGCGTTGAAAATGCGAATTTTGAAACGTCATGGATTTTTATTAAATAATAGTTTATCTTTGTTGTTTTGTGGCATGTTTTGTATCAAATTGTTCAGTAAAGATTCATCTAAATGTCTATCTAGCAAGTTTGGACAAGAAATAATCGAAGACACTCTATAGGACATAAACAAAGGGTATGACTTTCGTTTGTTGAGCAAGTTAGGTTGCATTCTGTGCGTGGTTATTTTTATCGTACCAACGTTATTACTGTTTTGCCCACTGGGACTACACATCGGAACAATGTAATATGAGGTACTCGTGTTCTTAAACTATTTCTTTTCTCAGGCTTAAGCATGTTTTGTTTCCCTCACAGTGAAACTGAAATGAAAATATACACTTAATTTGACACTACAAAGACACCGTTGAAATATGACCGGTTTATGATACGCCCGCCGGCTAACTTATTTTACATGAGAAAGAAACATTCGTTTTATCTTCAAAAGCTTCTTATTTACCACCTATAATAGTTCAATCAGTACCAAATTGGCGATAAATATTTGTTTTTTATCTATCTGCGCGCAAAAGCAATCCAAGCGTAAGCGAGATGTTGGCACTACGCACGCGTCTCGCATACAATGACACTGCGACATTTGCGCGCCATATAGGCGCATGCGAGCGTTTTACGCACGACGCTCTTCTGAATTCATTCGCAGCTGTAAACAGGTTTCGCCAATTTGGAACTGACTGAACTATAGTAATGATTGGATGCGAAGATTGAATACCAATAATGTGTCATGTCATTGATCCCGGTCATTGCCGGTTGTTGCTATTTGAGCGATATGAGGAGAGCTGAATTATGAAACACTCGCCTTGAGCTCAATGCAATGGATCGAATCAAGTTCATCTGCCACTTATCTAGGGGTATATAATAAAAACCTATGCGATCAAATTGGGATGTGACACAGGTTGAACGAGCACTTATTTTAGGGGTCACAGCCCCTAGACTATAGCCTATAGCAATACTATTATAGCCTACGTTAATGCAAGGACATGTATTGCTTAGCACGGCTTCACAAAGTGTGGCATCATGGTATTCAGTTTAATTTAAAATGTCGTTGCTCGTCAATTATTAAAGTACATGATAAGACTGGGAATACAAATGGGATAAAATGCTACATTTGACACTTATAACACTTACACAATTCACTTTACCCTAATCTATCCTACTGACATTCAGACAAGAATAATATAACCATGAAAGCATTTAAACTGGAAACGTGACTATGAAACTTTATCACAGACCACGTGTTTGAATTGTGTTATTAGGACACAGTCGTTTCAGGTAAATATTTATGTGTGCCCATTAGGTTACAAATTAGCTCACCAGATATGATTATATTATATTCAGTTATAAAATATTTTAATAAAACAAATGTGATATTAACCTAGATGGTTTTAGAGCATGCAGTTGTACCGAGGAAAGGAATGATTTACCGACGATCTATATACGGCGTGGGGTTCGGGGCACGCTTATAAAGCATTTGTATCAACATATATAAATGCTTGTATGATTCACTCATATATGTGAAAATCCAAATATACCAATAAATTCTTTGGAATGTGTAGTGCAATATCTATATTTTTAAACAAATAATTGGTTGGTGTGCATTTTGTACAAGACCAAAGCTGCTGCTGCGATGTTGAGATGTGACAGAGCATGAGCGTCATGGGGTAGCTAAGGTGGGTTGTTTTTTTTAAATTGGAGGGCGAGATTTAAACGTGAACCGACAAGGCATTACTGACTAAATTGTCTATTTTACAATCATTTTGCCATGAAAACAAAAAATTATGACCAACTTCTGTAAATTCGGATCTATAAAAACAACAACGGGATCTTTAAGTGTGTGATTTTGCAATGGATGATATTCTCTTACTACATTGTCTATTCATCTTATAAGTGGTCCACTCATAGGATGACATTGAAAAAGCCGAGTGATTATTTACATTGTATTTTATATTTTTAAAACAAGCTTTTAAATATTAATTTGTAAGGGCACGTGCGAACGTAGCGCGCGAAAAATGGCTATCTTTGTACATTTGACCGTTATAATTCCATGGTTCCCCTTGCCAAATGAACCGACAGTACCAATCTCAACCGAAACGACTCAAACATTGGAAGCGACAACCCCCCCCCCCCCCCCCCCCCCCCCCCCCCCCCCCCCTCCCCTCCTTCTGGCTATGCCACTGCGTGAGCTCACATGATTTTAAGTACCTGCTTTCGGATGTTGCCAAGCTGGCTTAGGATAATGTGAAGCGCTCGCCCAGCTTAGAGAGGCATAATCCATTATGCTGCGGACTTGTGATTTGTAAACAGTGTATATGCCATATTTTGCCACCTTGCAGAGAGCGCTGAGCTTCTGGCCAGCTTTGGTTATTAAAGCCGAGATCTCTTTTGACCAAGAAAGCTTCTTGTCATTGGTAACATTCAGGATCTCAAGTTCTTCTTCTGCAGATATATAGTAGTTTGCAGTCTCCAAATTTGGATGGGATTCTCTTCCTAAACAACACCATTGTATTGCACTTCCCCACAATATCAAGAACATAAATTAATTATCTAAAGTGAAAAGATCACATTTTTGTGTATATTATATATGCCTTCGTTTGTTTATAAAATTAGATTTGAGTTTACCCTAAAAAGATACATTATTTATCAATTGTGTACGAAATGTATGCGAGTGACAGGTTTGTGCAGCATGGCTTATGCTAATGCCTTTCTTAAGGGTCCCGAGAACCTTTTGGATATAGATGCTAAGGAGAAAAAATACCAGGAGCCAAAAACAAGAACTGGCAGATATTACAACTCAACTATCCCATATGTCATTCGTCTTTTAAATCAATGTTAGCTGTTTATAACATTATATATATATATATATATATATTTCTGTATTTTTACAATGTATGATATGTAACTTGTAAGCCAGTGTCATCAGCTGTGCTGTTTTGCTGGCATTTGTATACCATGAATAATAAAAATTAAATAAAATAAAAAAGGAGTATTTCCAAGCAATTTCAAGGCTCCCTTATAGTTATATTTTCCTCACATTTTCATTTTCTCGAGAAATTAGCCTTGTTCTTAAAAAAGGTGGAATTTATTCCTGATTTTAGGACTAATAATATTACCACAGTGCAAAAAGAGATCTTTTCAGTCCATTTTGTAGGTTTTTGGGTCATTTTTGTCCAAATGGTACACTTTCCGTCAATCAACACTGCTCAATTTGTTAAAAATAAATGATAGCGATGCCGATACACCAGCTGTCCAAAATCGGGGGCTTATTTTTCGGAACTGTCAGGGTTACCTTATATAAAATGTAAAGTTGAAAAATTCAGTCGTTTTATAAGCGATAAATTGACGTTTTGTAACATTCCTTTAACATGTAAAAGTATTATAGACACCTATTTAGTGGTGTGGAATCAAAAGGGTCGGTGCCATTCAAAAAATAAATACAATAAATACCATTGAAAGAACATAGTGAAGGGTATGATAAAAGTCTTGTATTCTTGGGATTATTGTCATCATTTCCATGAAGAATCGTAGGTTCAGTTGACCAAAGTTTGACCTTTAAGGGGGGACTCAAGGAAGTCACTTTTTGAATTTTGTGAATGCTGTAATTAGTTAACTATTAATCAAATTTATTTGGGACAAGCTAACAAAATTATTTTTGAGTAAAAAATACCCAAATTTTGGGCATTGTTTACTAAAAAATAATGTTGTCAGCTTGTTCAAAAAGAAATTGGTCAAAAAAGTGATTGTTTGTGATTTTCTCAACAACAACAAATATTTGGTCAAAATTAATGCAAAAATGGATTCTCTGACCCAAATCCTTTCCAAAAATGTATACTTTTATTAATAGTTAATTTTTTTTAAAGCACTCGATAAATTCAACAAATCCCATCAAAAACTTCTTTGAGTCCCCCCTTAAACCAATCTAATTAGTTCTAAAACATGTTTGTAAAACCGAGGCTTAAGTCCTTCCGACCTTGTAGACATTGAATTATTTACAAGTATCATAGCTGAAATAAATCACAAATAACACTGCATTATTTTACTCTCTCGTAGATCTTGAGATGCGTATATAATGGAGGGGAAATCCTTGATAAGACAAGTGTTATCCGTTCCTGAGATTAAAGTGATATCAGATAGATCCAAGGATTATTTATCGTTGGTACTATACGGTTATGGTGTGGAATTATCGATTTGTGTGAATTAATATCAAATATAACAGTGGATTTAAAGATTTTTATGAAATGTTATAATATTCTCTTACTCTTAGAGCAAAACCAATACATTCATGTTCAAAGCTGGATCAGAGTAAGACCTTTATGCACTGGATTCTTCAAATCTCATACGTTGTACGGGTGTTTGATTGATGATTTATATAATTGAAATGTCTTCGAAGAATTGACGTTAAATCCATCATCAGACCAAAAATGTTATCCCGCAGGGTTTTAACTGGGCATTATTACACATTTATGCAGGCAAGCGGACCTTTCAGGTGTTATCTGACAACAACAACAATTAAAACACTTCACAAATTCACAATTAATGTGCGCACAAAAAATGTGTGTGGAAAATTTAAAAAATGGTCGATCAGGCCCGTAGAACAGGGTTTCTTCCGTCGCCTTAGAGATATTAGGGAGTTTTCGATTTGTACGACGGACGCTAAGATGACACATCGAGTCATGTGCGCATGCGTCGACTTAGCAATCCGTCGGTCGTTTAATTTCTATGACCTGTCTTCGGCTGATTATTAGGGAGCTTTAGATTTGCACGACGTATGAATCTATGACTGTTGAATGACACTTTGAGTCATGTGCGAATGCGTCAATTTTGTCATCCGCTTGTCCTCTAAATGCTACAATGTGTTCACTCTGTCAGGGGTTTTAACGCTTAACTTGATAAAACTATCTTATGCATACTACATATTTCAGAACTTGATAAAACCATCATAAAATTATGTTTTTAAAGATAATTTAATGATTAAAATACAGTACATTCTGGAATTGGAAGTATTGGATTTTATTTATACAAGAAGCAAATGCTTGAACCAGAAAACGAAAGTAGTCATACAATATTAACATTCTAATTTGGTTAATGTCATTCGGGTAAGCCACATGTACTATATAAGGATTCCCACCCAAATACTATGATTAAAGATCATCGATTGTTATTTGCATTTGCCTGATATTACAAATTCATCATATTCACAGATGGATAACTTACTGTAAAACATTCAAAACAATGGCTTCAAAGTTGTTTTCTGACGGAGATTGGTAGAAAATTCTTAAAATGTCATCATAGTACAGCATTGGTTGACACTATATCGGATCCTTTTATCATAGAAAAAAGCAACGGTGAAATCTCAATTTGCAAAGGTAGATCGAAAGAACAGGTCCTGATGTACCACCCTCAAGTGGATCCACTTTATTCCGATGAAAGATGAGGTCATGGCATCTCATTGAAAATGCAAATTGGTAATTTTCCACAGAATAGCACATGTGTTTTGTTTGTAAACATCAAATTCAGTGACCTTGCGCGTGCTTTGATTGGTTGACACTGATCATGTGATGCAACAAGGGTTATGGTTGGCTCAATTACTATCAAGGGCACACATGTTCAGATGCCAAACCACAGAAATCCCACGCTGAGATCATGCTGGGATCTGTCATCGGCGAAACAAGGATAGATTGGGCTGAATTTTCTGGCCCTATATTTTACATGGGAGGATATAGGAGAAATCTATCCCTGGTTTTGACTATCTGTGGGTAAGCGTAATGGGTAGGACTCGAAAAATACAACCGTAAGTCCGAGAGCCTTCAATAGGCTTGTCTGCGTTCCTAAGAAATTGTCTACGATTAAGTTCTTTATTGTCTTTCGTAGAATAAGTCAATTATCTAATTTTCTTTTTAAAAAATGATTGAAAGAAATGTTGAAGTCTAGAGTAAATCTAACTTTTATGCTGACGAGTTGATTTAATTTTAAATATTTGTCCGCTCCGCCTTATATTTCAAGTCCTAGCTTTGTAAACAAAACCTGTTACAGGAATTCTTAAACAATCATACGCAACGGTTGTAATCACTCAAAGCCACAAGGTGTTCCGATTGCTGGCCTGATTTTAAAGTTGATATGTTTTCTATTCTACATTCTGTTTCAGTTGCAATCTGTGAATTTGATTATGTGGAAGACCAAACATAATAGCTTTACACATATCCAAACGAGATGATATAAATGTATGAACCATTTGTTCTGTCGCTTGTTGACTGAGATATTTGAGAATTATGCCAATGTTTCTGAGCGGAAATGAAGCGGATTTTACGACAGAAGAAACATGATGAACAAGAGTCATTGTACTGTCCATTACAACTCCAAGACTGCCGAAGATTTTATCTCATTCATCATATTCTCTAATTCAATGTTATTAAATGTTCGGTGCTTCACTACGTTGTCGCTGAGGCTCACGATTGATTGGTGTATCAATGTTTGTTATTATGACTGATTGATCGTACTGAGAAATAACGTGGAGTTGACCAAGAAAAAGGATCGACGTGCCCATTACCAAATTGCTTTGCAATGACTAAAAAGCTTCCTTTGAGAGACCAGCCTCTTTATCATGATTCAATCATAAGAATGTAAGAACATTTGGAGTCATTTGAATCGGTTACTTTTTTAAACTGGCGTAATCGTAATAAAGGCTTAATTGCTCATAATATTACCAAAAGAGGACGTATCTGACACCTATGATAAGAATTGATTACTTTTTCAAAATAGTATGATAAGAATCGTCTCGTTTGGTTACTCAATCAAATAATTTCTTATATTACTGGCTAACAACATATTTCGTTTAGTTTCTTACATTTACGATAAGAATGGATTTGTTTAAAGAGTTCGTTCTCTATTATAGCTATGATAAGAATAGAGTCGTTTGAATCGGTTATACAGTCAAACTCGCATTGTGGTAAAAGGCTTTATTACTTATGCGAGTAATATTGGCTAAAAAGGAGTTAATATCTGACACCTATGTTTGACTACCATTCATTTTGTATTTTTCGTTGGAAACATAGAAACCTGATTGCTAGTCATTGAATCACGTAACGTAAGTTTTCCTATTCCAAGTTCACCATACATTTTAAAATCCATTATTTTTAATGAGTGAAATATAGGTTGGATTACACATTCCAGGTACAAATATGAAGCCAGATCAATTTGTACATACTTGTAAATGCATAGCTAAAAGGCTGGTCGTCAGGAGGACTGACTTCATTAATTTTCTCTTGAAACCTAGATACTAGCATATGGCTCGTACGTATATTTGTACGTTAGACTTGAACTAAATCGATAATATAGAATTAATTACATTCAATGTTCAAGGTTATTTGTACATATGCTGATGCGAATTATTAGTTTTGCCACTATCGTATTAGTCTTACCTATACGTTACTAAAACGTATGCGCAATACGTATTAGTTGTAAATTGGATACACATTGTATATACGAGACATGAATAAACTGTATTTTGAGTGGGGCGAACTGATGCCTTTTTGTAAATACTGTATGGTCTAATTCTAGTTGTTATGGTTGATTTAACAATAATAGTGAGGGAACTGTCGAGTCTCGTATAAATCTAACACCGTACAAGTCACTTACACTTATGAGCCATACGTGCTATAGTTATACAATATATATAGTATTCAAATTGTTCACGGAATAAAGTTTTCCGCCGGGCTAGCTACAAGGAAAACTAATTTGGTGACCGGAAGTTGGATTTCACCTGTTTCAACCCTGCTCCCGGGTCATGTCAGAGGGCAGCTTTTCCCGCGAGATATTTGACTTGTTCACTGGGTATCGCCACATCATTCATTCTTTATTTTGACTACAACCAGACCGGTCACCCTTTCAGTTGGAGAAAAACAAACATCATTATTTGGCAGCGTGGATTTGTTCCTTTGCTGTGGTTTGAACTATTATTTTCTCCAGTTTCGTCTGGGTTATTTAGCTACAAGCTACACCGTGTGTTTGGTTTACATTATCGTTTCGTTATAAATATAACAAACGTTGTTTTTTCATCAAAAAGAGTACTGTTTTTACATTCTGGTTTTTCGTTGGATTTTGGTAAGATAATTAAAAATTAAAAGTACTGTTTACGGTGTGCCCCTTTCACAATCACAAAGAACTCTCTGTTAAGGATGGCAAGGGGTCGTGGGAAGAAAAGGAAGGCTACGGAAAACCCGCCAGCGGCACCGCCCGCCGCTCGTCAGACACGAGCCCAGGCTCAGCATTTATCGGTCGCCCTTGCGGACGGTCAGCGACAAGGCAGTCAACAGGCAGTGGACTGGGGCCAAAACCGGCCCAGTACTAGTGCTCAAGGGGCGAGCGCTGTGTGTGTGTCATCTAGTGCACCAGCAGCAGCAGGAAGTGCGGTACAAGATATGCAGGGTGCGGGGCCAATTGTGGCACTTCCGGTACCTCGTGGAGACCAAAATGGCGGCCCGAGAGCGAACTGTGCAAGTGCGATGGGTGAGGAAAATTTACCAGCTCCGATACCGCAACCGACGGATTATCCACAGTTGAATGATAATGGAGGAGTGAGGAGAAACATGCAGGCGGGTGAGCTAAATTTGGATGTTAATGAGGCCTCTTTGGGCTTCAACAGCCCTGTCGTTGGAGGGGTTGTGAATAGACATTCACAACAACTTCAGCAGCAATTAGGCCTACAAAATGTACACGTAGAACAACCATTCCAAAACCTCCCTAATTTTGGTTCCATGTCACCGCTATCGTCTGTATGTAGCCCCTTAGGCGAGGGTCTACCACAGCAAATTAAGGAGAAAATTGCGCGGGGGGATTATGTAGACTTCGTGACGCTGTTGGATAAAGGGGGCGAGGTACAAGGGTCAGTAGAGGATGGGATTTTGGGCGTAAACGAGTGGGGTCAGATGGTGCTAAAATCCAAAAAACCAGCGCCCAAAATTACGTGTATTAGTTCCTGGACCAGTGCTTTTCTCATTTTCGCGGCAGTGTTTTTAAGATCTCATCCAAACCGCGCACAGGAAATCTTGAAGTATGGGCATTTGGTGCGTACCGCTGCAGCGCGTTTTGAGGGGGAAGGGTGGAAAGTGTACGACTCGCAGTTTCGGATGCGGCAGCAGGCGCATCCCGAAAGGTCATGGGCCACAATTGACCATGAGCTGTGGGCGTTTTATGTGGCAGTGCCTTCCCCTCAGCAAGAGGTAGCTACTGCGCCTGGTTTTCGCAATGCCCAACACTCAGCTTCCTTTCGCGCCCCCGTTGGCATGGCATATTGTTTCCAATTCAATGGTGCGGGATGCAAACGTTCCAGTTGTAAATTTCTACATGCTTGCCAAGTCTGCCAAAATGAAAGCCACGGTGCAAGGGAGTGTGAAGGAAACCTAACAATAAGCCCTCATCAAGAGGCGGGTCAATAATTTAGGAGCAGGGGAAGTCCAAAGGCCAAATGAGTATTAAAAATAATAATAATAATAATAAAATTTAAAAAAATAAAAAAAATAAAAAATAATAAAAGTAAAAAATCAACCTCGCGAGTCCGCCGATTTATTCAACCATCCATAAAAAGTACCATCGAGTCTGGCGGTCCACCATCTTTTGAGGAGGATAACTCTGGTCGATGTTGCAAATATATCATGCCGATTAAAATACTTTAACATTGGGAAAAAGAAAGAAAAGAGGTGTATTGTATTTATATAATATTATAAAATAACATGGGTTTGTAAAATAATATAAAGAGTGTTAAATTAATGAATAACGGTTGGCATGAAGGATGGGGGGGGGGGTCTTGGGGGGGGGGGGGGGGGGTCTTGTTGGGACAAGTCTCCTGGATGGGTTCCTTGTTGGGGTGGTTTAGGCCTCAAGATGTAACATTTCAGAATAAAATTGTGAAAATTAATGAGTAATTGTCAGGAAAGAGGAGAAGGATAATATTATTAATAATATTATGGTACGGTTAGGTAATAATTGTATTGGAAAAATTGTCCGAAGTAGATATTTCATTATAGTGGAAAAATTGACAGTAAGGACAAACTAAAGTCGTAATGACATGTTAAAAATGAAAATTGGATAGCTTAAACTTCAACAGCAGATTTTGCGGCATATTTACTTACGAATTACACGTCAAGTCTATATTTACATATTACACATCAAGTCCCTTTTCATTTACATGCCGAGGGCACATAACTTTAAAACGTGTCAATTCAATGCTACTTTGTTAAAGCATCATGATACAATGTATGTATAATTGCTGTTGATTTTATGCAAATGTGGGTGATCAAACAAAGGTCACAAATAAATAGTCAGGTTGTAGTCAAATGCTACCACTTCCTTATAACTCTTATTTGTCCGTGTAATTCAATTATCTGGCAACAATAAAGTTTTCCGCCGGGCTAGCTACAAGGAAAACTAATTTGGTGACCGGAAGTTGGATTTCACCTGTTTCAACCCTGCTCCCGGGTCATGTCAGAGGGCAGCGTTTCCCGCGAGATATTTGACTTGTTCACTGGGTATCGCCACATCATTCATTCTTTATTTTGACTACAACCAGACCGGTCACCCTATCAGTTGGAGAAAATCCACCCTCCACTCCCTTGAAGCGAAAGCAGGGTCGCAGGCAGTGCCGAGTGCATTCAATCTATCATAATGCTGTGTCAGGTCCAGGCGTGGTGACACGTGGTTGTGTGCAGGTGTGGTTATTCGCGCATGGGTACCAGGCTTGGTACACTAGGCGTGGTTACAGCAAGTTGCGCCAGGCTTGGCGCAGGGGCGTGAGGTACCAGGCTTGGTACTCTCCGCAGGCAATTGCAAGTGTGTTCCCAGGCTTGGGAGAATGCAAGGTAAAAGAAGGCAACAACACAGTTGCGGATCTGGGCCGTTATGCTCAGGGGGTGGTTTAGGCCTCAAGATGTAACATTTCAGAATAAAATTGTGAAAATTAATGAGTAATTGTCAGGAAAGAGGAGAAGGATAATATTATTAATAATATTATGGTACGGTTAGGTAATAATTGTATTGGAAAAATTGTCCGAAGTAGATATTTCATTATAGTGGAAAAATTGACAGTAAGGACAAACTAAAGTCGTAATGACATGTTAAAAATGAAAATTGGATAGCTTAAACTTCAACAGCAGATTTTGCGGCATATTTACTTACAAATTACACGTCAAGTCTATATTTACATATTACACATCAAGTCCCTTTTCATTTACATGCCGAGGGCACATAACTTTAAAACGTGTCAATTCAATGCTACTTTGTTAAAGCATCATGATACAATGTATGTATAATTGCTGTTGATTTTATGCAAATGTGGGTGATCAAACAAAGGTCACAAATAAATAGTCAGGTTGTAGTCAAATGCTACCACTTCCTTATAACTCTTATTTGTCCGTGTAATTCAATTATCTGGCAACAAGAGAAAGCTGGCCTGTCATTCATTCAAATTGCAAGGGCGCGATAAATGATTTCAATTTTTTTATCAATATAGCGTCCCATGAATAAATTCGATTCAACGATACCTTGAAAATTAGATAACAATGGAATATAATTGTATCGAATTATATAAATGTGATATGATACCCAATTAAAAGTGATATCCATTAATTTAGAGTAAGTAGTGGTCAAGAATCAATATCGGTTTACAAAAACGATGAATTGAAAGAGTCAAGAGACTCAGCTCTGGGTTTGTCGGAAGAAGGCCCATTGTAGAAAGATTAATAAATATTTGTTTCTGCTAAAGGGTAAATCTGGTATTCTCTTGATTAATGCAGTGACGTAACTACGGTCAAGGGAAATACATAGAAATAATAGGCATTCACGACGGGTATTAAACAAATTGTTAATATATTTTTTCAAATAGTCGTAAATAGAAAAGAGACAAATTGTGAAAACGATCTCGCCCGGGAATCGAACCTAGAACCTCATGCTTATAGCGCATGTGCCTTATCCATTGGGCCACAAGACCTCGCATGGTAAAGCATCTGAAATTCAACACCTTAGCGATAACGTATCTCAGTCTCCTGTCCCAAGTATTACCCCATAAAAGCTAGGGCCTATACAAGTGTAATAATTGCCGTCCTCCCTGTAGAGGGAAAATACGACGGCGAAAACGTACAATTTATATATTAATGTTTTCCCTGATCTCTAACCTATTCATCAGAAAATGTGGTATTTAATACCTTTGTTCTCCAGGCCAGGCACAAAGACTTGCGAATGTTTGATTGGGTTATATCTAAATACGTTTACCTGTGATATGCACGTTTAAAAAGATTATATAAAAAAGTACAACGTAGTCCCGAGCTTCATCCACTTTGCCACACATGATATATGTAGTAACATAAGGAAGCTCAATTGCCTTAGACTTACACCTTTGGGATTGAAACATGCTATTTGGAAAAGTGTAACTTACGTCCTTATTTGCCAAAATAAAAAAGTAAACTTTCCTTTCGGATACAAGGAGACATATTCGTCAAATATAATATGACAATTTGGTAAATCCATCTTGGTAACATCGAGTATGTATTTTGTTCACTCAAGTTAATATTTGGGTGGTGCTTTAAGTACATGACCGGTTGTCGTTGTCTATATTAAGCACACTTATTATCAAGTAAGAGTGTCGTATATCCCTCCAACAACATCACGATAATATATAGGTCAAAATCGTTAATGTTTTAAGGCATATGATTAGTTGAATGATATTTGCAGGCGTACTGACACTATAATCAATATTCATACATAAAGGATAAGGATTTTTACTGTGTAGTATACGCTATGTAGACCGTATGTAACCACGTTCAATACATTACTATAGTGTAATCAAGTTTAATCAAGAGTTTAACGGGTTCGCCGGACAAGTTTTAAGTTTTAAACTGTCAAGCTTTCGTCAAGATTAGCTCTGACCAATTTATTATAATATTAAGAAAACATCTCTGTTGTGGAAAAGCGGCAATCCATCTGAACGGCTCTTTTCAGAGCCACCAAACTTCCAAACTTTACCAAGTAGGAAAGGGGCACCTACTCAAATCATCGGGCGAAGGGCAGCCCAAATGAAGATAATATGGAGAAGTAGCAATCTCTATGTTTTGCTTAATATTGTAATAAATTGGTCCTGAAGAAGTCAGAGCTAATCCTGACGAAAGCTTGACAGTTTAAAACTTGTCCGACGGCGAACCCGTTAAACTCTTAACTTGTATTATGAATACCCGTCGTAAAACAGTTTAATCAGATCAACATTGGCGAGACGTATTCGATTTTATCTCTCCGCGCGCAAAAGTAATCCTAGCGTACGCGAGAGATATGGCCCCATGTACGTGATTTTTTTCGGAAGCGCGCGTCATGCATATGATGCACAGTGCGCTTGTTGCCCTCAGCACGCCCGCATCCTTCTGTATTCATTCGCTACTGTAAGAAGGCTCCACCAATTTGGAGCTGATCAAACTATAGGAATATGTATCTGTTTTGAAGCCATGAAACACATTCTAAGATATAAGTTTGGATAAGTTTGGAGTGTATACATCGTATTGATCAAAGCCGCAATGACCTTAGAACTATATACATAGTAGTACCTAGATTTTAAACTTGCTCATCAAACATGGCCAGCCATATGTACTAGATGTATTTGTGCATCGAGCCAAACACTCGATATGTTTATATAAGTGTTTCCATCCCCATATATTTCCATATTTTCAATGCGATTTCCGCGATATGACATAAAAGAAGAGAAGGAAACTTTCCCTTCGGAAACAAGCAGAGGTGCGTTGCCCTATATCTTACGAGTTCTTAAACCCACCTGTATTCAGCATGTGGTCCCACGAGTATGTATTTGATTCACTTAGGTAAATGTTATGATGGAACTATTAGTACATTGATGTGGAGTTAAGAACCTGGATTGCATAACGGATCATTTATCACTTCTGAAAAATAATATGTAGGTCGAGCTTTAGTTGAATAATGTCTGCATGCGTAATTAAGCTGATCACCCAACCTTAATACTACTATGCAAATTGAAAAGAAACTACTCATCTATTCAACCGTGTGTCATACGTCATGTAGACTTAACGTCATCACGTTCAATACATACTAGGAAAGTGTAATAGATCCGTCGTACCCTGATTGATCACATTATTTGCAATAATGAAAATAAGATCTTTCAGTCAGGAACAGTTTGTATTGGTTTGAGTGATCATCTTCTCATTTACTGTACACGTAAGGTATTGAAAAGCCAAATTAGTCGCAGTCATAATGTTATCAAAATCAGGTCACTAAAGAATTACAGTGGTGAGACTCTGTTGGCAGCATTGTCATCTGCTGATTGGTCTGGTGTGTATTGTAGTAATATAAATCAAGCTTGGAGTAATTTTAGGTCAATCTTCCTGCAGTTCCTTGACATTGTAGCACCTATTAAGCAGATTAGACTGAAAAACAGGTCAGAACCATGGATAAACAATGAGATCCTTGAAAATATCAGGTACAGAGACCACTTATTGTACAATTTTTTTAAAAAAACGAACAAAAACTTATCTGTACAAGAAATATTGTCAAATGAGAAATAACATTCAGAGGGATGTAAGATCTGCAAAAGCAGAGCACTTTAGTAGTAAAATTAAAGAACACAAAAATGACTCAAAAAACTTTGACAACAGTTGAAACTCTTGGGTATAGTAACAAAACAAAAGGTGAGACCAAAGTAGTTCTTGACATTGATGGTGAAACTTGCTTTGATTCCAACAAAGTTGCAAATTATATCAATCAATTTTATACTTCTGTTGCTTCAACATTGGTTAACAAATTGCCACCTGCCAGTAATAGTTTTGACACTGAGTCTGATGCATTTAAAAACTACTACAAAAGTAAAAAGATGTCTCCCCAAAGGGTTTTACGCTGTCGCCTGTTACCATTGACTTTGTGTACAAAGAGCTACTCAAGTTGAAGCCCAATAAAAGTACCGGTCTAGATCGTATACCAGCGAAATTCTTAAAAGACTGTGCAGCTGTAATTAAAGATCACATGGCTTTCATCGTTAAATTGTCTATCACCACCAACACCGTTCCCACTGATATGAAATTTGCTAGAGTAAGGCCTTTATTCAAGAAGAACAGTAGTTCCGATGTTGGCAATTATAGACCGGTTAGCATATTGTCCATTGTCTCAACAATTCTTGAAAAAGCAGTGTATAACCAACTTGAAATGTACCTCTCTGATAATAATTTGATTTATAGCCTGCAATCTGGTTTCCGAGGCTCATACTCTACTGATACGTGCCTTATTTACCTCACCGATTATATTAGATCCCAGATGGCTGCTGGTAAATACACAGGTATGGTGCTCTTAGATTTACAGAAGGCATTTGATACAGTAGACCATGACATACTTTGTAACAAATTGCAAGCTATGGGTATTCACATTGAGTCTGTTAAATTGTTCAAATCATACTTGTCTGACAGAAAACAGATTGTTAATGTAAATCAGGTTGAATCCAAACCCATGAATATATCATGTGGCGTTCCACAGGGTAGTATTTTAGGGCCGCTGCTCTTCTAGTGTTATGTTAGCGATATGTCATCAAGCGTTAACTGTAATCTTTTGTTATATGCTGACGATAGTGCCCTTTTCACATCAGATAAAGACCCAAAAGTAATTTCTGACACTTTAAGTAGAGAACATTATTCACAACCTCAGGAACAAACAGAGGATGTAATGGAGTAGGCTTTCTGGTAAACAAAGACATTGAGGAAAACATATTAGAATATAAGGATATTTCAGACAGGATTGCTTTCTTGAAACTGCAGATTAACAAACAACATACTATGAAGATCATCCAAGTGTATGCGCCGACCACAAGTCATGACGATGAAGTAGTTGAAGAATTCTACAGCTAAATAGACAAGATAATAGCAACTGAAAAGACATCTTTTACAATACTCATGGGGGATTTCAACGCAAAAGTAGGAATAAGAAAAGAAAAGGAAGAAAGCGGAATCGGCCCAATTGGTATCGAAGGTCGAAATGAGAGAGGAGAGAGACTTCTTCAATTTGTATCCAGCAGGAATTTACAAATTGGCAACACATTCTTCAAAAAACCAAGCAAAAACTACTGGACCTGGGAAAGCCCAAACGAAGCAACTCACAACATGATAGACTACATCATTTGTGACCACAAAAGAATATTACGGGATGTTGCAACAGTACCCAAGGTTGACATGGGAAGTGACCATCGATTTTTCAGAGCCAAAGTGAGGATAAATAAGAATATGGAGAGGCTGAGAAGGACCAAAAGAACCAAAAAGAGACATATTGATATAGAAGTGCTCTCCAACAAACAACACCAGTCAAACTGGAACTTCACAACAGATTCACAGCACTAGAAAATCTAGCTGAAGATGGACCACTTGACCAACTCTACGATCAAATTACTAATACATTCATGGAGGAAGCAGAGAAGCTGGCAAAAGAAAAGAAGAAAATAGTAAACAACACAGATCCGGAGAGAGAAGACATTCGTAAACTCAATGAGAAAAGGAAAGCTCTCAAACCCCTCAGACAGATATCACCCCGTAACCAGATCGAATACACTGAACTTAATAAGACAATCCGTAAGATGCGTCGAAATCAATAGAGAAAGTACAGAACTAAAATAGGTAGGAAGGTACTAGAAAGTAACGAAGGACCAAAAATCATCAATAGGAAATTGGAGGAAGGGAGGAAGCTGCTAGCGGCAATTAAAACAAAGGATGGATCAGAAGTTACAGACAAAGTAGAAATAACATATAGAAAACTATAGACCTATCAGCCTGCTGCCTCACATGTACAACGTCTTTACAAGAATTATTCTTGCCAAGTTGCCAGAGTTGAGAAACAGCTTGATGAAAACCAGCCTAGAGAACAAGCAGGTTTTAGAGCAGGATTCAGGACATCAGACCATCTTCAAACATTGAGCCAGGTTATAGAGAAGTCGAAAGAATACCGCTTCAATTTATGTCTCGGTTTTGTGGACTATGAGAAGGCATTTGACAGTCTAGACCACCAGTCTCTATTAAATGCGCTGGAAAAGCAGGTCAGTGATGAAAAGTACATCCGTCTAATCAAGGCAATTTATAAGGATCCAAGTGCTAGAATCCACCTAGAGAGCACCACAACCGAAGCCTTCAAAATGCTGAAAGGTGTGAGACAAGGTGATCTAATCTCCCCAAAGCTATTCACTGCAGCCATGGAGGATGTTTTCAGAAACCTGGATTGGCAAGGTATGGGAGTTAAAGTCGATGGTGAACACCTTACCCATCTCAGATTTGCAGATGACATCCTACTTCTCAGCCATGAGCCCCAGAAATTGCAGAAGATGATCCGAGAACTGAGTGAAGAGAGCAACAAGGCTGGACTTAACATGAACATCAAGAAGACAAAAGTGCTGATGTGCAACAAGCTAAAAGATTATGCTATAACAGTTCAAGGAAAAACCATAGAAAGAGTGGACAGTTATATATACCTGGGCAAGAAGATTTCTCTGGAAAATGAAACAGCAGGGGAAGTGAACAGAAGGATACAGCTAGCATGGGTGAAGTTTGGTAAGCTCAGCTTTATCTTTCGTGATGAAGAGCTACCATTGTCACTTAAGCGACCAATTTTCAACCAGTGTATCATCCCAGTGCTATCGTATGGCTCAGAAACATGGACAACAACTAAGAGATTGGAGAAGAAGCTAAAAGTCACTGAGAGGGCAATGGAAAGGATATTGATTGGCGTTACAAGGAGGGACAGGGTGACCAACACAGATTTAAGGAAGAAAACAGAAGTGAGGGACATCATACTGGAAATAAAATCAAAAAAATGGAGATGGGCTGGCCATCTAGCCAGGAGGAAAGACAACAGATGGACTCATAAATTAACAGACTGGATCCCCAGAGCATTCACCAGAGGAAGAGGCAGGCCAAACAGACGGTGGATAGACGACATCATAGAGTATGGCAACGTTACTTGGAAGAGGACAGCTCAGGACAGAGTGAAATGGAAAATTGATGAAGAGGCCTTCCTTCAGCAGTGGAGTGAAATAGGCTAGATAGATAGACTTAGCATTCATATTTGTTTTAACATTTTCCTCTCCCAACGACATATAGGATTCTACGTTATCACCAAATTTCTGTTCATTTATATCGCATCGTAATAATGGTGCCCACACTGTTACTAAACAGTTCATACTAGCATTCACTCGACAAAAACAACTGCAAACAAGTATACGACCAATATTGCACAAGACAATTACTGAAATTCAGCCCACATAAACATAAACAATAACAAATAACATTTGAATTACTCAAAACAATGTTTAAGTGTGTCGGGGTGTGTTGGAGCCCGTTGATTCAGAGTTGTAGGGGGAATGGACCAATAGCGTTGTTAGAGGTGGCCAATCATAAAAAGACACTTTTACTTAGAAGCAACGTCCTAGATTTGCAGTGCTGTCTTACACTCTGAAATTATGATTTCGATATCCTAGCAAGTCCCGTCTGTTCTGTTCTGTTGTAAACGACACAGCATCCTTATCCTGCGTTTTCGCTCACTGACAATGATACGTTTTTAAACGTTTACCCATCCCAGGTGGTAAATTAGACACTGACGAATACTAGTCGATAGGGATATGGTCATGATGATGTCTTAACGCTTTCCTCGCGGCAGGTGTCTGCAGACGACGTTCCTAAATTTCACAAAATGTTTCAAAAATGTCAAAAAGAATAAGTTTAAACATGCCTAGTATTGGTTCCGTAATTCTTGCGATATACTTTGAAAGTTGCGAAACGTTTCTGAAAAATTAGTTTTGTATAATGGTAAAACCAATAGCCGCGTGGAAAGTGTTAATAAGCCGGTGTCTGGGAGACCCACGTTTACATCGTTTACTAATACATACACCGCATACTCAGTACTCTATCATGTCCCATGTCACTATAATACTAAAATGTGAACACACAAGCCCAAACATGATAACAGTATCACATACAATTAATTGTATACAACCCCTAACTTTCCCGATCCAATGACAATCGAGTTTCTAGACTCTGGACAAGCATCGGACCGGTCATACTTCTTGTCTTTAACATTAAACATGTTTAAATTACACCATCATGAATAATTTCTTCTATTTTAATGCTATATGATTAAGAATAGTTATATGTAACCACCTCTAACTAACTATGCAATGATCAATTGAGTTAGTTATTTGATGTTCCCCTTTAAAAATTAATTGAGGTAGTAATTTGGTTTTGCAAAAATAGAAATCGGCGTTGAAAAATTAAAAAGCGCGGTCATAATTTTGTTAATTAGGCATGATTAAAACGATAACAACATTGTACTCTAAATGTGATGGGTACCAGGTCGACATCGCATAGTATTGACACGTACTTTATTTAGCAAATTCTGTAAAGGGCTCACTTTTGCAAAAATTCATAAGCCAACATAAAGTATTTAAACATCATATTAATTCAACTCAGTTATACCCGAACCATAAAGGCTTCATCATATTTCACAAATGTTATGACTCTAGTATGACATCACTTATCATGCTTATACCACACATCACACAATTAACAAAAATCTTTCACCTTAACTCTACACCATAATCTATCAAGTACACCCTAAAAGCACTCAAATGCTCAACGCACTAACACATCACTAATACATAGTCAGAGTTTTTCAAAATAACATAAACTTGCGTATCATCGGCATATATCATTTTACCGCAACCATGACTTTCAATTAGATCTTCCAATATCTACCATTGTGATCCCTATAAATTAGGGTTATTTCTATTTTGCTCTAAACTTCGCACTTCTTTTTCTTTATTCCTCAAGGGCTCCGTGTTCAATGCAATTTCTAAGCGCTCGGATATGCGAGGGGTCAACGTGAACGCAAGTAATGACCTCAAAATTACATATTGGAAGATTATGCAAAACTATGAGAGCTCTTAAAAATTAATTAATTTGCTAATCTGGTTTTGTTGAAATTATAAGTGAAATTACAGATATCAATTTAAACTAAGTATAAAAAGTGTAATTTGTGTATGCGACGATTATATCAAAATGTATGTGGTACATGCATAATTAACTACGATTTTACAATACAATTTCAAATAGGTTTATTGACTGGTCAACAACATCTACACGTACTTGCCTTTGATAGTTCCCGATTTGTATATGTTGACGACATTGTTGTTTCTAGAGTGTTCATTGTCTTCCAAGATACATCTGTGAACCATTATTCATATCTTTCATAAATAACACACTCATCCATTTATACCCACACGTATATAACCAAGCATCGAGCAAAGTGAATGAATTGAATAAAAAGGTTGAGGATCAATATACAAACTTTAAGACGTGTGCGCCGATTACATGTATACCCTAAATTATACGCCCGCATAATTATTTAACATTTAGAATAGAATTTCAAAAACATGATTCTAACTGGTCAACACATTTTTGCCTTTGAGTTTCCGATTCGACGACATGATGCTCTTTGCTTTCTATGTGATATATGCAAATCATTATTCATATTTTTCATAAGATTAATAACCCACTCATCCTTTTTAACCACACATTCATAATCAACAATTATGGTTGCATTCCTTCAGAGGCGAATTCAAGGGAAAGTCCTTAATAGTTATTGTATACTCCGACATTAATGTTGTCCCTAACAGTCTTTTCAGCAGAATAAATAGTGTCAAACATGTGGTACAGTATAACTTCCACCTGCTGATACATGGTACAGATAGGCATAAGTGTCCACATGAAAAAATGCTATCAAATGCAAGTTGAATTAAAAACTAAAAATTACATAAGACGTATGTGTTATACCAAAAGTAAAGGTAATTTAAGAGAACAAGAGAGGACTGAGTTCATGTCACACCGATGTTACAACCTGCACCCACATCTCTCAAATTTCAGTGCTTTTAAACTTGGAATCCCTACATTTAGTCCTGTATACTGAAGATCTCACAGTACTTCTGAACTTATGATGAAATGTATGTTTAGCCGCCCTTCTCTTCCCTTTCAAGGATGTCATAGCACACCTTGCAATTGGAAACCGGATAACTGATTATCTTTAGTAGAGCTACTCGTGGGAATGTCGTTGAAAGTAAACACCGCTATAATTACGAAAAGCTCGCTCAAGATAACTGTGAGTGACAGCAAAATTGTTAACTTCATTTGTTGGAAGTGGCTCTTTTAACTTCATTCTTTTCTTCCATCTTTTCTAACTTTCATTTCACTCAGCCAGCATGCTCACATAGGCTGTTTAAGCATGGCCCGAGCATTTTTCTTGAGCCTGGCCTTCATTCATGAACCAAGCGTGTGTCCGTACGGACCGACCGTTTAAACAAACAACAAACAAACAATCATCCTCCTCGATGCAAACACGTATGCAAATGATTAAAGGGCATTGAGAGATATGTATGGAAGTGCGCACTCAATTTGTCTGGAAATCAGTTTTTGTGCACCAACGTACTATTTAGGCATATACTAACTACCATTTAAAACCGTTTACCTTTAATTTGCCGTCTATCATGTAAAATATCACGATTTGGTCATTTCGATGTAGATCACAACGAAATTATCAGCCTCACTCATCACATAATAATAATAATAATAATAATAATAATAATAATAATAATAATAATAATAATAATAAGTACTCTAATATCGACGTTAAGTCGAATTCTATAAAAACGTACGTAAGGTCGAAATTCATAATGTAACATGAACTATATGTTATATTTATGGTAAAATGACCCAAATATGCAAGAAATGATGAGATTCTGAGACTGCACAGTATGAGTGCACATTTCATTGATTTTCCCAACATTTAACAGATATAACTTTTTCCGGTCAAAATGTGGTTCGACCTAACGTATTTTTACGACAAAATCGACTATAAGTCGAAAATCTTATATTTCGCTAGGTCGAATTCTTATATTTCGCCCTAACGCACAATCTAACTGCATATTATATTTCGACTTAACGTGTAGTTGTTTCACCTGAACCTAATAACATTATGTCGTCCTAATTACGCATAGAGAATGTTTCTATGATCTTTTCAAGTACGAAAAGGTGCATGTTTCTGGATCATTTTCCTCTCACTTAACCGTTAGCCTAATGGAGCTTTTGATGATTAACGGAGGGCACTGTTGTTACCCCTGAAATTTCCGTAATGAACCCCAATGCTATTGTATTTAGAGTTACTATTTAGTACCAACGTATACTTACGGATCCCCTACCAAAATAGTAGTACTAACACCCCTTATATGACGTCACAATTACGTCGTAAAGTGAGGGCGCCCCTAAAAGTCACACATGGGGCTGATACCAAAAGCCTTAATGAATCATTTGACACCAGTTTCATTAAAATCTGAGCATTACGTAACTTCATGTAATTTTTACCCCCAGGATGGCCTTGAACATTAAAAGCGCTATATCTCTGAAAGTGAAGATCAAAACCTAGTCAAACATTAATACTTATTTTAATCCTTAGAACAAGACGAATAGGTTGGCATACATTTTAAAACGATTTGACTTGATTTCAAATTTACCCCTGCATTAATTGTGTGGATAGGCGGGTTAGGAAGCATATGTTATGTAGTGTATGAGGGACGGATTGTAGGGGAGGTGGGTTCAAGATGGTTAGGGATGATAGTCGGTTAGGGATGGATAGGTGGTAAGGGATAGATAGGATAGATAGGTGAGAGAGGCGGGTTAGGAAGCATATATGCTATGTAGGGTAGGGTAGGGGAGGCGGATTGTAGGGGAGGGCGGATGAGGATACAAATTGCACTCCCAAGACAACAGAGCAAGGAAATGACTACACGGTATATTTTGATTTTTGCTACTCGCTGAATGTGTGGCCCGAGTGATCAGCGATGTGTGTTACGTAATCACTTCTACGGCGAATTGAGTGGATCTGTTGTCAATGTGGTATCTTTTCCAGCTCCTTTTTCAGTAGTGGTGAAGTCAACCTGTCCAATAGTTTTGAGTGTTTATCCGATCACTCGCATAGTCATGCTACTGGATAGATAGGTGGGATAGGCGGGTTAGGAAGCATATGCTATGTAGGGTAGGGGAGGCGGATTGAAGGGGAGGGCGGATCAGGATGGTTAGGGAGGATAGTCGGTTAGGGATGGATAGGTGGTAAGGGATAGGTAGGATAGATAGGTGGGATAGGCGGGTTAGGAAGCATATGCTATGTAGGGGAGGGAGGATCAGGATGGTTAGGGAAGATAGTCGGTTAGGAATGGATAGGTGGTAAGGGATAGATAGGATAGATAGGTGGGATAGGCGGGTTACGAAGCATATGCTATGTATGGTATAGGGGACGGATTGAAGGGGAGGTGGGATCAGGATGGTTAGGGAGGATAGTCGGTTAGGGATGGATAGGTGGTAAGGGGTAGATAGGGTAGATAGGTGGGAGAGGCGGGTTAGGAAGCATATATGCTATGTACAGTAGGGGAGGCGGATTGTAGGGGAGGGCGGATCAGGATGGTTAGGGAGGATAGTCGG
Organism: Ophiura sarsii; assembly: GCA_035610835.1. Lineage (NCBI taxonomy): Eukaryota > Metazoa > Echinodermata > Ophiuroidea > Amphilepidida > Ophiuridae > Ophiura > Ophiura sarsii. The sequence continues at coordinate 48,791,283 of CM069447.1, read as the reverse complement.
TTACGGATGGATAGGTGGTAAGGGATAGATGGGATAGACGTGATAGACGGGTTAGGAAGCATATGCTCTGTAGGGCAGGAGAGGCGGATTGTAGGGTAGGGAGGATCAGGATGGTAAGGGAGGATAGTCGGTTAGGGATGGATAGGTGGTAAGGGATAGATAGGATAGATAGGTGGGATAGGCGGGTTAGGAAGCATACGTTATGTAGGGTATGAGGGACGGATTGTAGGGGAGGTGGGTTCAGGATGGTTAGGGATGATAGTCGGTTAGAGATGGATAGGTGGTAAGGGATAGATAGGATAGATAGGTGAGAGAGGCGGGTTAGGAAGCATATATGCTATGTAGGGTAGGGGAGGCGGATTGTAGGGGAGGGCGGATCAGGATGCTTAGGGAGGATAGTCGGTTACGGATGGATAGGTGGTAAGGGATAGATGGGATAGACGTGATAGACGGGTTAGGAAGCATATGCTCTGTAGGGCAGGAGAGGCGGATTGTAGGGCAGGGAGGATCAGGATGGTTAGGGAGGATAGTCGGTTAGGGATGGATAGGTGGTAAGGGATAGATATGATAGATAGGTGGGATAGGCGGGTTAGGAAGCATATGCTATGTAGGGTATGAGGGACGGATTGTAGGGGAGGAGGGTTCAGGATGGTTAGGGAGGATAGTCGGTTAGGGATGGATAGGTGGTAAGGGATATATAGGATAGATAGTTGGGATAGGCGGGTTAGGAAGCATATGCTATGTAGGGCAAGAGAGGCGGATTATAGTGGAGGGAGGATCAGGATGGTTAGGGAGGATAGTCGGTTAGGGATTGATAGGTGGTAAGGAATGTAGGGTAGGGGAGGCGGACTGTAGGGGAGGGCGGATCAGGATGGTTAGGGAGGATAGGCGGTTAGTGATGGATAGGTGGTAAGGGATAGATATATATGATAGATAGGTTGGATAGTCGGGTTAGGAAACATATGCTATGTAGGGCAAGAGAGGCGGATTGTAGTGGAGGGAGGATCAGGATGGTTAGGGAGGATAGTCGGTTACGGATGGATAGGTGGTAAGGGATAGATAAGATAGATAAGTGGGATAGGCGGGTTAGGAAGCATATGCTATGTAGAGTATGAGGGACGGATTGTAGGGGAGGTGGGATCAGGATGGTTAGGGAGGATAGTCGGTTAGGCCAACAAAAAAAAAGATGTCTGATTGGCGAAACATAAGAAAAAATATGGTAGGTAGATCGGAATTTTTTTATTATTATTATTTTTTTAATATATATTTTTTGACATTATAGAAATTGCACTTCCAAGACAACAGAGCAAGGAAATGAATGGAGCAATAACAGTTATATGTTCACATTTTTTATATTAATATTGGCTTTAAAATAGTCCAAAAGTGAAAATAAACAACCAAATATGTTCATGAAGTGCTTGCTCCATTTGTACTTTTTCATATCCACATGAAAATAAAAAATAAAAATATCCAGGGTCGGCACCCAAAATAGGGTAGGTCGGGTTACGCAAATCAAACAATATTTTTTTAGGCCTTAGGGATAGATAGGTGGTAAGGGATATATAGGATAGATAGGTGGGATAGGCGGGTTATGAAGCATATACTATAGGGTAGGGGAGGCGGATTGTAGGGGAGGGAGGATCAGGATGGTTGGGGAGGATAGTCGGTTAAGGATGAAAAGGTGGTCAGGGATAGATAGGATATATAGGTGGGATAGGCAGGTTAGGAAGCATGTGCTATGTAGGGTATGGGAGGCACATTGTAGGGGAGGGAGGATTATTAGAATGGTTAGGGAGGATAGTCGGTTAAGGATGGATAGGTGGTCAGGGATAGATTGGATAGATAGGTGGGATAAGCGGGTTAGGAAGAATATGCTATGTAGGGTAGGGGAGGCAAATTGTAGAGGAGGGCGGATCAGGATGGTTAGGGAGGATAGTCGGTTAGGGATGGATAAGTGGTAAGGGATAGATAGGAAAGATAGGTGGGATAGGCGAGTCAGGAAGCATATGCTATGTAGGGCAGGAGAGGCGGATTGGAGGGAGGGAGGATCAGGGTGGTTAGGGAGGATAGTCGGATAGGGATGGATAGGTGGTAAGGGATAGATAGGATAGATAGGTGGGATAGGCGAGTCAGGAAGCATATGCTATGTAGGGCAGGAGAGGCGGATTGTAGGGGAGGGAGGATCAGGATGGTTAGTGAGGATAGTCGGTTAAGATGGATAGGTGGTCAGGGATAGATATGATATATAGGTGGGATAGGCGGGTTAGGAAGCATGTGCTATGTAGGGTAGGGGAGGCACATTGTAGGGGAGGGAGGATTATTAGAATGGTTAGGGAGGATAGTCGGTTAAGGATGGATAGGTGGTCAGGGATAGATTGGATAGATAGGTGGGATAAGCGGGTTAGGAAGCATATGCTATGTAGGGCAGGAGAGGCGGATTGTAGGGAGGGAGGATCAGGGTGGTTAGGGAGGATAGTCGGTTAGGGATGGATAGGTGGTAAGGGATAGATAGGATAGATAGGTGGGATATGCGGGTTAGGGAGCATATGCTATGTATGGTATAAGGGACGGATTGTAGGGGAGGTGGGATCAGGATGGTTAGGGAGGATAGTCGGTTAAGGATGGATAGGTGGTCAGGGATAGATAGGATATATAGGTGGGATAGGCGAGTCAGGCAGCATATGCTATATAGGGCAGGAGAGGCGGATTGTAGGGAGGGAGGATCAGGGTGGTTAGGGAGGATAGTCGGTTAGGGATGGATAGGTGGTAAGGGATAGATAGGATAGATAGGTGGGATATGCGGGTTAGGGAGCATATGCTATGTATGGTATAAGGGACGGATTGTAGGGGAGGTGGGATCAGGATGGTAAGGGATTGGGATTGTAGTGGAGGGAGGATCAGGATGGTTAAGGAGAATAGTCGGTTAGGGATGGATAGGTGGTAAGGGATAAATAGGAGGTAAGGGATAGATAGGATAGATAGGTGGGATAGGCGGGTTAGGAAGCATAATTATGCTATGTAGGGTAGGGGAGGCGAATTGTAGGGGAGGGAGGATTATGATGGTTAGGGAGGATAGACTGTTAGGGATAAATAGGTGGTAAGGGATATATATGATACATAGGTGGGATAGGCGGGTTAGGACGCATATGCTATGTATGTAGGGTATGAGGGACGGATTGTAGGGGATGTGGGTTCAGGATGGTTAGGGAGGATAGTCGGTTATGGATGGATAGGTGGTAAGGGATAGTTATGATAGATAGGTGGGATAGGCGGGTTAGGAAGCATATATGCTATGTAGGGTAGGCGGGTAAGGAAGCATACGGTGTATGCTATGTAGGGTAGGGGAGGCGGATTGTAGGGGAGGGCGGATCAGGATTGTTAGGGAGGATAGTCGGTTACGGATGGATAGGTGGTAAGGGATAGATAGGATAGATAGGTGGGATAGACGGGTTAGGAAGCATATGCTATGTAGGGCAGGAGAGGCGGGTTGTAGGGGAGGGAGGATCAGGATGGTTAGGGAGGATAGTCGGTTAAGGATGGATAGGTGGTAAGGGATAGGTAGGATAGATAGGTGGGATAGGCGAGTCAGGAAGCATATGCTATGTAGAGCAAGAGAGGCGGATTGTAGTGGAGGGAGGATCATGATGGTTAGGGAGGATAGTCGGTTAAGGATGGATAGGTGGTCAGGGATAGATAGGATATATAGGTATGATAGGCGGGTTAGGAAGCATGTGCTATGTAGGGTAGGGGAGGCACATTGTAGGGGAGGGAGGATTATTAGAATGGTTAGGGAGGATAGTCGGTTAAGGATGGATAGGTGGTCAGGGATAGATTGGATAGATAGGTGGGATAAGCGGGTTAGGAAGCATATGCTATGTAGGGTAGTGGAGGCAAATTGTAGAGGAGGGCGGATCAGGATGGTTAGGGAGGATAGTCGGTTAGGGATGGATAGGTGGTAAGGGATAGATATGATAGATAGGTGGGATAGGCGGGTTATGAAGCATATACTATAGGGTAGGGGAGGCGGATTGTAGGGGAGGGAGGATCAGGATTGTTAGGGAGGATAGTCGGTTACGGATGGATAGGTGGTAAGGGATAGATAGGATAGATAGGTGGGATAGACGAGTCAGGAAGCATATGCTATGTAGGGCAGGAGAGGAGGATTGTAGGGAGGGAGGATCAGGGTGGTTAGGGAGGATAGTCGGTTAGGGATGGATAGGTGGTGAGGGATAAATAGGATAGATAGGTGGGATATGCGGGTTAGGTAGCATATGCTATGTATGGTATAAGGGACGGATTGTAGGGGAGGTGGGATCAGGATGGTTAGGGAGAATAGTCGGTTAGGGATGGATAAGTGGTAAGGGATAGATAGGATAGATAGGTGGGATAGGTGAGTCAGGAAGCATATGCTATGTAGGGCAGGAGAGGCGGATTGTAGGGAGGGAGGATCAGGGTGGTTAGGGAGGATAGTCGGATAGGGATGGATAGGTGGTAAGGGATAGATAGGATAGATAGGTGGGATAGGCGGGTTAGGAAGCATATGCTATGTAGGGTAGGGGATGCGTATTGTAGGGGAGGGAGGATCATGATGGTTAGGAAGGATAGTCGGTTACGGATGGATAGATGGTAAGGGATAGATAGGATAAATAGGTGAGATAGGCGGGTTAGGAAGCATATGCTATGTAGGGTATGAGGGACCGATTGTAGGGGAGGTGGGATCAGGATGGTTAGGGAGGATAGTCGGTTAGGGATGGATAGGTGGTAAGGGATAGATAGGATAGATAGGTGGGATAGGCGGGTTAGGAAGCATAATTATGCTATGTAGGGTAGGGGAGGCGGATTGTAGTTGAGGGAGGATCATGATGGTTAGGGAGGATAGACGGTTAGGGATGGATAGGTGGTAAGGGATAGATATGATACATAAGTGGGATAGGCGGGTTAGGAAGCATATGCTATGTAGGGTATGAGGGACGGATTGTAGGAGAGGTGGGTTCAGGATGGTTAGGGAGGATAGTCGGTTAGGGATGGATAGGTGGTAAGGGGTAGATAGGATAGATAGGTGGGATAGGCGGGTTAGGAAGCATATAATGCTATGTAGGGTAGGGGAGGCGGATTGTAGGGGAGGGCGGATCAGGATGGTTAGGGAGGATAGTCGGTTACGGATGGATAGGTGGTAAGGGATAGATAGGATAGATAGGTGTGATAGACGGGTTAGGAAGTATATCCTATGTAGGGCAGCAGATGCGGATTGTAGGGGAGGGAGAATCTGGATGGTTAGGGAGGATAGTCGGTTAGGGATGGATAGGTAGGATAGATAGGTGGGATAGGCGGGTTAGGGAGCATATGTTATGTATGGTATAAGGGACGGATTGTAGGAGAGGTGGGTTCAGGATGGTTAGGGAGGATAGTCGGTTAGGGATGGACAGGTGGTAAGGGATAGATAGGATAGATAGGTGGGATAGGCGGGTTAGGAAACATATATGCTATGTAGGGTAGGGGAGGCGGATTGTAGGGGAGAGCGGATCAGGATGGTTAGGGAGGATAGTCGGTTACGGATGGATAGATGGTAAGGGATAGATAGGATAAATAGGTGGGATAGGCGGGTTAGGAAGCATATGCTATGTAGGGTATGAGGGACCGATTGTAGGGGAGGTGGGATCAGGATGGTTAGGGAGGATAGTCGGTTAGGGATGGACAGGTGGTAAGGGATAGATAGGATAGATAGGTGGGATAGGCGGGTTAGGAAGAATAATTATGCTATGTAGGGTAGGGGAGGCGGATTGTAGTTGAGGGAGGATCATGATGGTTAGGGAGGATAGACGGTTAGGGATGGATAGGTGGTAAGGGATAGATATGATACATAAGTGGGATAGGCTGGTTAGGAAGCATATGCTATGTAGGGTATGAGGGACGGATTGTAGGAGAGGTGGGTTCAGGATGGTTAGGGAGGATAGTCGGTTAGGGATGGATAGGTGGTAAGGGGTAGATAGGATAGATAGGTGGGATAGGCGGGTTAGGAAGCATATATGCTATGTAGGGTAGGGGAGGCGGATTGTAGGGGAGGGCGGATCAGGATGGTTAGGGAGGATAGTCGGTTACGGATGGATAGGTGGTAAGGGATAGATAGGATAGATAGATGGGATAGACGGGTTAGGAAGTATATCCTATGTAGGGCAGCAGATGCGGATTGTAGGGGAGGGAGAATCAGGATGGTTAGGGAGGATAGTCGGTTAGGGATGGATAGGTAGGATAGATAGGTGGGATAGGCGGGTTAGGGAGCATATGTTATGTATGGTATAAGGGACGGATTGTAGGAGAGGTGGGTTCAGGATGGTTAGGGAGGATAGTCGGTTAGGGATGGATAGGTGGTAAGGGATAGATAGGATAGATAGGTGGGATAGGCGGGTTAGGAAACATATATGCTATGTAGGGTAGGGTAGGCGGATTGTAGGGGAGAGCGGATCAGGATGGTTAGGGAGGATAGTCGGTTACGGATGGATAGATGGTAAGGGATAGATAGGATAGATAGGTGGGATAGACGGGTTAGGAAGTATATCCTATGTAGGGCAGGAGATGCGGATTGTAGGGGAGGGAGGATCAGGATGGTTAGGGAGGATAGTCGGTTAGGGATGGATAGGTGGTAAGGGAAAGTTAGGATAGATAGGTGGGGTAGGCGGGTTAGGGAGCATATGTTATATATGGTATAAGGGACGGATTGTAGGGGAGGTGGGATCAGAATGGTAAGGGAGAATAGCCGGTTAGGGATGGATAAGTGGTAAGGGATGGATAGGTGGGATATGTGAGTCAGGAAGCATATGTTATGTAGGGCAGGAGAGGCGGATTGTAGTGGAGGGAGGATCAGGATGGTTAGGGAGAATAGTCGGTTAGGGATGGATAGGTGGTAAGGGATAGATAGGATAGATAGGTGGGATAGGCGGGTTAGGAAGCATAATTATGCTATGTAGGGTAGGGGAGGCGGATTGTAGGGGAGGGAGGATCATGATGGTTAGGGAGGATAGTCGGTTAGGGATGGATAGGTGGTAAGGGATAGATAGGATAGATAGGTGGGATAGGCGGGTTAGGAAGCATATATGCTATGTAGGGTAGGGGAGGCGGATTGTAGGGGAGGGCGGATCAGGATTGTTAGGGAGGATAGTCGGTTACGGATGGATAGGTGGTAAGGGATATATAGGATAGATAGGTGGGATAGACGGGTTAGGAAGCATGTGCTATGTAGGGCAGGAGAGGCGGGTTGTAGGGGAGGGAGGATTAGGATGGTTAGGGAGGATAGTCGGTTAGGGATGGATAGGTGGTAAGGGATAGATAGGATAGATAGGTGGGATAGGCGGGTTAGGAAGCATAATTATGCTATGTAGGGTAGGGGAGGCGGATTGTAGGGGAGGGAGGATCATGATGGTTAGGGAGGATAGTCGGTTAGGGATGGATAGGTGGTAAGGGAAAGATAGGATAGATAGGTGGGATAGGCGGGTTAGGAAGCATATATGCTATGTAGGGTAGGGGGGGCGGATTGTAGGGGAGGGCGGATCAGGATTGTTAGGGAGGATAGTCGGTTACGGATGGATAGGTGGTAAGGGATATATAGGATAGATAGGTGGGATAGACGAGTCAGGAAGCATATGCTATGTAGGGCAGGAGAGGAGGATTGTAGGGAGGGAGGATCATGATGGTTAGGGAGGATAGACGGTTAGGGATGGATAGGTGGTAAGGGATAGATATGATACATAAGTGGGATAGGCTGGTTAGGAAGCATATGCTATGTAGGGTATGAGGGACGGATTGTAGGAGAGGTGGGTTCAGGATGGTTAGGGAGGATAGTCGGTTAGGGATGGATAGGTGGTAAGGGGTAGATAGGATAGATAGGTGGGATAGGCGGGTTAGGAAGCATATATGCTATGTAGGGTAGGGGAGGCGGATTGTAGGGGAGGGCGGATCAGGATGGTTAGGGAGGATAGTCGGTTACGGATGGATAGGTGGTAAGGGATATATAGGATAGATAGATGGGATAGACGGGTTAGGAAGTATATCCTATGTAGGGCAGCAGATGCGGATTGTAGGGGAGGGAGAATCAGGATGGTTAGGGAGGATAGTCGGTTACGGATGGATAGGTGGTAAGGGATATATAGGATAGATAGGTGGGATAGACGAGTCAGGAAGCATATGCTATGTAGGGCAGGAGAGGAGGATTGTAGGGAGGGAGGATCATGATGGTTAGGGAGGATAGACGGTTAGGGATGGATAGGTGGTAAGGGATAGATATGATACATAAGTGGGATAGGCTGGTTAGGAAGCATATGCTATGTAGAGTATGAGGGACGGATTGTAGGAGAGGTGGGTTCAGGATGGTTAGGGAGGATAGTCGGTTAGGGATGGATAGGTGGTAAGGGGTAGATAGGATAGATAGGTGGGATAGGCGGGTTAGGAAGCATATATGCTATGTAGGGTAGGGGAGGCGGATTGTAGGGGAGGGCGGATCAGGATTGTTAGGGAGGATAGTCGGTTACGGATGGATAGGTGGTAAGGGATATATAGGATAGATAGGTGGGATAGACGGGTTAGGAAGCATGTGCTATGTAGGGCAGGAGAGGCGGGTTGTAGGGGAGGGAGGATTAGGATGGTTAGGGAGGATAGTCGGTTAGGGATGGATAGGTGGTAAGGGATAGATAGGATAGATAGGTGGGATAGGCGGGTTAGGGAGCATAATTATGCTATGTAGGGTAGGGGAGGCGGATTGTAGGGGAGGGAGGATCATGATGGTTAGGGAGGATAGTCGGTTAGGGATGGATAGGTGGTAAGGGATAGATAGGATAGATAGGTGGGATAGGCGGGTTAGGAAGCATATATGCTATGTAGGGTAGGGGGGGGGGCGGATTGTAGGGGAGGGCGGATCAGGATTGTTAGGGAGGATAGTCGGTTACGGATGGATAGGTGGTAAGGGATATATAGGATAGATAGGTGGGATAGACGAGTCAGGAAGCATATGCTATGTAGGGCAGGAGAGGAGGATTGTAGGGAGGGAGGATCATGATGGTTAGGGAGGATAGACGGTTAGGGATGGATAGGTGGTAAGGGATAGATATGATACATAAGTGGGATAGGCTGGTTAGGAAGCATATGCTATGTAGGGTATGAGGGACGGATTGTAGGAGAGGTGGGTTCAGGATGGTTAGGGAGGATAGTCGGTTAGGGATGGATAAGTGGTAAGGGATGGATAGGTGGGATATGTGAGTCAGGAAGCATATGTTATGTAGGGCAGGAGAGGCGGATTGTAGTGGAGGGAGGATCAGGATGGTTAGGGAGAATAGTCGGTTAGGGATGGATAGGTGGTAAGGGATAGATAGGATAGATAGGTGGGATAGGCGGGTTAGGAAGCATAATTATGCTATGTAGGGTAGGGGAGGCGGATTGTAGGGGAGGGAGGATCATGATGGTTAGGGATGATAGTCGGTTAGGGATGGATAGGTGGTAAGGGATAGATAGGATAGATAGGTGGGATAGGCGGGTTAGGAAGCATATATGCTATGTAGGGTAGGGGAGGCGGATTGTAGGGGAGGGCGGATCAGGATTGTTAGGGAGGATAGTCGGTTACGGATGGATAGGTGGTAAGGGATATATATGATAGATAGGTGGGATAGACGGGTTAGGAAGCATGTGCTATGTAGGGCAGGAGAGGCGGGTTGTAGGGGAGGGAGGATTAGGATGGTTAGGGAGGATAGTCGGTTAGGGATGGATAGGTGGTAAGGGATAGATAGGATAGATAGGTGGGATAGGCGGGTTAGGAAGCATAATTATGCTATGTAGGGTAGGGGAGGCGGATTGTAGGGGAGGGAGGATCATGATGGTTAGGGAGGATAGTCGGTTAGGGATGGATAGGTGGTAAGGGATAGATAGGATAGATAGGTGGGATAGGCGGGTTAGGAAGCATATATGCTATGTAGGGTAGGGGGGGCGGATTGTAGGGGAGGGCGGATCAGGATTGTTAGGGAGGATAGTCGGTTACGGATGGATAGGTGGTAAGGGATATATAGGATAGATAGGTGGGATAGACGAGTCAGGAAGCATATGCTATGTAGGGCAGGAGAGGAGGATTGTAGGGAGGGAGGATCATGATGGTTAGGGAGGATAGACGGTTAGGGATGGATAGGTGGTAAGGGATAGATATGATACATAAGTGGGATAGGCTGGTTAGGAAGCATATGCTATGTAGGGTATGAGGGACGGATTGTAGGAGAGGTGGGTTCAGGATGGTTAGGGAGGATAGTCGGTTAGGGATGGATAGGTGGTAAGGGGTAGATAGGATAGATAGGTGGGATAGGCGGGTTAGGAAGCATATATGCTATGTAGGGTAGGGGAGGCGGATTGTAGGGGAGGGCGGATCAGGATGGTTAGGGAGGATAGTCGGTTACGGATGGATAGGTGGTAAGGGATATATAGGATAGATAGATGGGATAGACGGGTTAGGAAGTATATCCTATGTAGGGCAGCAGATGCGGATTGTAGGGGAGGGAGAATCAGGATGGTTAGGGAGGATAGTCGGTTAGGGATGGATAGGTAGGATAGATAGGTGGGATAGGCGGGTTAGGGAGCATATGTTATGTATGGTATAAGGGACGGATTGTAGGAGAGAGGTGGGTTCAGGATGGTTAGGGAGGATAGTCGGTTAGGGATGGATAGGTGGTAAGGGATAGATAGGATAGATAGGTGGGATAGGCTGGTTAGGAAACATATATGCTATGTAGGGTAGGGGAGGCGGATTGTAGGGGAGAGCGGATCAGGATGGTTAGGGAGGATAGTCGGTTACGGATGGATAGATGGTAAGGGATAGATAGGATAGATAGGTGGGATAGACGGGTTAGGAAGTATATCCTATGTAGGGCAGGAGATGCGGATTGTAGGGGAGGGAGGATCAGGATGGTTAGGGAGGATAGTCGGTTACGGATGGATAGGTGGTAAGGGATAGATAGGATAGATAGATGGGATAGACGGGTTAGGAAGTATATCCTATGTAGGGCAGCAGATGCGGATTGTAGGGGAGGGAGAATCAGGATGGTTAGGGAGGATAGTCGGTTAGGGATGGATAGGTAGGATAGATAGGTGGGATAGGCGGGTTAGGGAGCATATGTTATGTATGGTATAAGGGACGGATTGTAGGAGAGGTGGGTTCAGGATGGTTAGGGAGGATAGTCGGTTAGGGATGGATAGGTGGTAAGGGATAGATAGGATAGATAGGTGGGATAGGCGGGTTAGGAAACATATATGCTATGTAGGGTAGGGTAGGCGGATTGTAGGGGAGAGCGGATCAGGATGGTTAGGGAGGATAGTCGGTTACGGATGGATAGATGGTAAGGGATAGATAGGATAGATAGGTGGGATAGACGGGTTAGGAAGTATATCCTATGTAGGGCAGGAGATGCGGATTGTAGGGGAGGGAGGATCAGGATGGTTAGGGAGGATAGTCGGTTAGGGATGGATAGGTGGTAAGGGAAAGTTAGGATAGATAGGTGGGGTAGGCGGGTTAGGGAGCATATGTTATATATGGTATAAGGGACGGATTGTAGGGGAGGTGGGATCAGAATGGTAAGGGAGAATAGCCGGTTAGGGATGGATAAGTGGTAAGGGATGGATAGGTGGGATATGTGAGTCAGGAAGCATATGTTATGTAGGGCAGGAGAGGCGGATTGTAGTGGAGGGAGGATCAGGATGGTTAGGGAGAATAGTCGGTTAGGGATGGATAGGTGGTAAGGGATAGATAGGATAGATAGGTGGGATAGGCGGGTTAGGAAGCATAATTATGCTATGTAGGGTAGGGGAGGCGGATTGTAGGGGAGGGAGGATCATGATGGTTAGGGATGATAGTCGGTTAGGGATGGATAGGTGGTAAGGGATAGATAGGATAGATAGGTGGGATAGGCGGGTTAGGAAGCATATATGCTATGTAGGGTAGGGGAGGCGGATTGTAGGGGAGGGCGGATCAGGATTGTTAGGGAGGATAGTCGGTTACGGATGGATAGGTGGTAAGGGATATATATGATAGATAGGTGGGATAGACGGGTTAGGAAGCATGTGCTATGTAGGGCAGGAGAGGCGGGTTGTAGGGGAGGGAGGATTAGGATGGTTAGGGAGGATAGTCGGTTAGGGATGGATAGGTGGTAAGGGATAGATAGGATAGATAGGTGGGATAGGCGGGTTAGGAAGCATAATTATGCTATGTAGGGTAGGGGAGGCGGATTGTAGGGGAGGGAGGATCATGATGGTTAGGGAGGATAGTCGGTTAGGGATGGATAGGTGGTAAGGGATAGATAGGATAGATAGGTGGGATAGGCGGGTTAGGAAGCATATATGCTATGTAGGGTAGGGGGGGCGGATTGTAGGGGAGGGCGGATCAGGATTGTTAGGGAGGATAGTCGGTTACGGATGGATAGGTGGTAAGGGATATATAGGATAGATAGGTGGGATAGACGAGTCAGGAAGCATATGCTATGTAGGGCAGGAGAGGAGGATTGTAGGGAGGGAGGATCATGATGGTTAGGGAGGATAGACGGTTAGGGATGGATAGGTGGTAAGGGATAGATATGATACATAAGTGGGATAGGCTGGTTAGGAAGCATATGCTATGTAGGGTATGAGGGACGGATTGTAGGAGAGGTGGGTTCAGGATGGTTAGGGAGGATAGTCGGTTAGGGATGGATAGGTGGTAAGGGGTAGATAGGATAGATAGGTGGGATAGGCGGGTTAGGAAGCATATATGCTATGTAGGGTAGGGGAGGCGGATTGTAGGGGAGGGCGGATCAGGATGGTTAGGGAGGATAGTCGGTTACGGATGGATAGGTGGTAAGGGATATATAGGATAGATAGATGGGATAGACGGGTTAGGAAGTATATCCTATGTAGGGCAGCAGATGCGGATTGTAGGGGAGGGAGAATCAGGATGGTTAGGGAGGATAGTCGGTTAGGGATGGATAGGTAGGATAGATAGGTGGGATAGGCGGGTTAGGGAGCATATGTTATGTATGGTATAAGGGACGGATTGTAGGAGAGAGGTGGGTTCAGGATGGTTAGGGAGGATAGTCGGTTAGGGATGGATAGGTGGTAAGGGATAGATAGGATAGATAGGTGGGATAGGCTGGTTAGGAAACATATATGCTATGTAGGGTAGGGGAGGCGGATTGTAGGGGAGAGCGGATCAGGATGGTTAGGGAGGATAGTCGGTTACGGATGGATAGATGGTAAGGGATAGATAGGATAGATAGGTGGGATAGACGGGTTAGGAAGTATATCCTATGTAGGGCAGGAGATGCGGATTGTAGGGGAGGGAGGATCAGGATGGTTAGGGAGGATAGGTGGTAAGGGAAAGTTAGGATAGATAGGTGGGGTAGGCGGGTTAGGGAGCATATGTTATATATGGTATAAGGGACGGATTGTAGGGGAGGTGGGATCAGAATGGTAAGGGAGAATAGCCGGTTAGGGATGGATAAGTGGTAAGGGATGGATAGGTGGGATATGTGAGTCAGGAAGCATATGTTATGTAGGGCAGGAGAGGCGGATTGTAGTGGAGGGAGGATCAGGATGGTTAGGGAGAATAGTCGGTTAGGGATGGATAGGTGGTAAGGGATAGATAGGATAGATAGGTGGGATAGGCGGGTTAGGAAGCATAATTATGCTATGTAGGGTAGGGGAGGCGGATTGTAGGGGAGGGAGGATCATGATGGTTAGGGAGGATAGTCGGTTAGGGATGGATAGGTGGTAAGGGATAGATAGGATAGATAGGTGGGATAGGCGGGTTAGGAAGCATATATGCTATGTAGGATAGGGGAGGCGGATTGTAGGGGAGGGCGGATCAGGATGGTTAGGGAGGATAGTCGGTTACGGATGGATAGGTGGTAAGGGATAGATAGGATAGATAGGTGGGATAGACGGGTTAGGAAGTATATCCCATGTAGGGCAGCAGATGCGGATTGTAGGGGAGGGAGGATCAGGATGGTTAGGGAGGATAGTCGGTTAGGGATGGATAGGTGGTAAGGGATAGGTAGGATAGATAGGTGGGATAGTCGGGTTAGGGAGCATATGTTATGTATGGTATATTAGGGACGGATTGTAGGGGAGTTGGGATCAGGATGGTTAGGGAGGATAGTCGGTTAGGGATGGATAGGTGGTAAGGGATAGATAGGATAGATAGGTGGGATAGGCGGGTTATGAAGCATATGCTATGTAGGGCAGGAGAGGTGGATTGTAGGGGAGGGTGGATCAGGATGGTTAGGGAAGATAGTCGGTTATGGATGAATAGGTGGTAAGGGATAGATAGGATAGATAGGTGGGATAGGCGGGTTAGGAAGCATACTTATGCTATGTAGGGTAGGGGAGGCGGATTGTAGGGGAGGGAGGATCATGATGGTTAGGGAGGATAGACTGTTAGGGATGGATAGGTGGTAAGGGATATATATGATACATAGGTGGGATAGGCGGGTTAGGAATCATATGCTATGTAGGGTATGAGGGACGGATTGTAGGGGACGTGGGTTCGGGATGGTTAGGGAGGATAGTCGGTTAGGGATGGATAAGTGGTAAGGGATAGATAGGTGGGATAGGCGAGTCAGGAAGCATATGCTATGTAGGGCAGGAGAGGCGGATTGTAGTGGAGGGAGGATCAGGATGGTTAGGGAGAATAGTCGGTTAGGGATGGATAGATGGTAAAGGATAGATAGGATAGATAGGTGGGATAGGCGGGTTAGGAAGCATACTTATGCTATGTAGGGTAGGGGAGGCGGACTGTAAGGGAGAGAGGATCATGATGGTTAGGGAGGATAGACTGTTAGTGATGGATAGGTGGTATGGGATAGATAGGATAGATAGGTGGGATAGACGGGTTTGGAAGCATATGCTATGTAGGGCAGGAGAGGCGGGTTGTAGGGGAGGGAGGATCATGATGGTTAGGGATGATAGACTGTTAGGGATGGATAGGTGGTAAGGGATATATATGATACATAGATGGTTAGGGAAGATAGTCGGTTATGGATGGATAGGTGGTGAGGGATAGATAGGATAGTTAGGGAGAATAGTCGGTTAGGGATGGATAGATGGTAAAGGATAGATAGGATAGATTGGTGGGATAGGCGGGTTAGGAAGCATACTTATGCTATGTAGGGTAGGGGAGGCGGACTGTAAGGGAGAGAGGATCATGATGGTTAGGGAGGATAGACTGTTAGTGATGGATAGGTGGTATGGGATAGATAGGATAGATAGGTTGGTATAGACGGGTTTGGAAGCATATGCTATGTAGGGCAGGAGAGGCGGGTTGTAGGGGAGGGAGGATCATGATGGTTAGGGATGATAGACTGTTAGGGATGGATAGGTGGTAAGGGATATATATGATACATAGATGGTTAGGGAAGATAGTCGGTTATGGATGGATAGGTGGTGAGGGATAGATAGGATAGACAGGTGGGATAGGCGGGTTACGAAGCATATGCTATGTATGGTATAAGGGACGGATTGGAGGGGAGGTGGGATCAGGATGGTTAGGGAGGACAGTCGGTTAGGGATGGATAGGTGGTAAGGGATAGATAGGATAGATAGGTGGGATGGGCGGGTTAGGAAGCATATGCTATGTAGGGTAGGGGAGGCGGATTGTAGGGCAGGGCGGATCAGGATGTTAGGGAGGATAGTCGGTTACGGATGGATATGTGGTAAGGGATAGATAGGATAGATAGGTGGGATAGACGGGTTAGGAAGCATATGCTATGTAGGGCAGGAGAGGCGGATTGTAGGGGAGGGAGGATCAGGATGGTTAGGGAGGATAGTCGGTTAGGGATGGATAAGTGGTAAGGGATAGATAGGATAGATAGGTGGGATATGCGGGTTAGGAAGCATAATGCTATGTAGGGTAGGGGATGCGGATTGTAGAAATGTATTGGAGTTATGGATTATTATGACAAATTGTGGTATGTTTTAAAACATTTTGGCATAAAATGTATTACGTCACAGGCGTGTTTGAATAATGTTTCATCTCGACAAAGTGCTACGTCATTTGTTGGGGCAAGTGGTCCGAAGGGGTATGAGGCAACTGGTCCGCCTGCAAAAACTTAATCAAAATATTCATTTTGAAAATTAGTTGTTAGTTTCAATAAAACAGGACTCGGTATTGAAATGTGAATAGAATATGAAATAATTCACATTCTTTCTAGTTCTTGAACATTTTGGGGGCATTTCGGGTCTAATAACACTATTTCTGCTATTGAAGGATTACAATATGACATGAAATTGTTTTAGAATGGTTTAAAACCTTGGTGTTATGAATTACATCTTTATTTTATTTTGAATATTCTGAATATTCTGAAGCCCCCCTCCTCCCAAATCAATCGGTGTGGTGTGGAATGGAGCCCCCATTAGGATCCCCCCCCCCCCCCGTTTCAAGTCACTGCCCCTTCTTGCCCCCCCCCCCCCCCCCCAATGAAAATTAAAGCAAACAGTCAAAAACTGTAATACTTTGTTCAATTTTTATAAATATATATATACTAGAATTCGCGGTTTCGTGGGTTGGTCGGTTCTCGGGTTGGGGTGGGGAGGGGGGGGGGGGGGGGGGGTCACGGGATGTGTACATCCAGTTCAGTTATCACAGGTGCCCTTAATATTCAGATGACCCATAATACAGGCACCCCAGGTGCCCTTAAATCCAGGTATGCCCTATATATAGGCTACCACATCACATCCATGGACATACTATATATCCATGTAATTCAGTACATAAGCATAGGGTCGGGGTTTTATATCGGGGTTTTTATAGTGGGGTCTTAGTTCAGAGTTGGTCTTTGAGTTTTATAGTTGGCATATAATACATGCAAAAACTTAATCAAAATATTCATTTTGAAAATTAGTTGTTAGTTTCAATAAAACAGGACTCGGTATTGAAATTGTGAATAGAATATGAAATAATTCACATTCTTTCTAGTTCTTGAACATTTTGGGGGCATTTCGGGGTCTAATAACACTATTTCTGCTATTGAAGGATTACAATATGACATGAAATTGTTTTAGAATGGTTTAAAACCTTGGTGTTATGAATTACATCTTTATTTTATTTTGAATATTCTGAATATTCTGAAGCCCCCCCTCCTCCCAAATCAATCGGTGTGGTGTGGAATTGGAGCCCCCCATTAGGATCCCCCCCCCCCCAGGTTTCAAGTCACTGCCCCTTCTTGCCCCCCCCCCCCCCCAATGAAAATTAAAGCAAACAGTCCAAAACTGTAATACTTTGTTCAATTTTTATAAATATATATATACTAGAATTCGTGGTTTCGTGGGTTGGTCGGTTCTCGGGTTGGGGTGGGGAGGGGGGGGGGGGGGGGGGGGGGGGGGTGGGGGGGGGGGGGGGTCACGGGATGTGTACATCCAGTTCAGTTATCACAGGTGCCCCTTAATATTCAGATGACCCATAAATACAGGCACCCCAGGTGCCCTTAAATCCAGGTATGCCCTATATATAGGCTACAGCACATCACATCCATGGACATACTATATATCCATGTAATTCAGTACATAAGCATAGGGTCGGGGGTTTTATAGTGGGGTCTTAGTTCAGAGTTGGTCTTTGAGTTTTATAGTTGGCATATAATACATGTACCTGCAATCACTATATGGTCAACTCTCATGAAAATAGTGCAAATGAGATTTCAGAAGTTGAAGGGAAAAAAAATTGTCTCCAATTTT
>CM069447.1:48636940-48773462 GCA_035610835.1 Ophiura sarsii | reverse complement strand
TGTAAAGTCGAAAATGTTCGCACGCTACGCGCGCATCTCTTTACTCAAAAAATCATGGATTGTCTTAGGAGCCCCCCCCCCATTTCAAGTCACTGCCCCTTCCTGCCCCCCCCCCCCCCCATGAAAAAGTCTAGTTACGCCACCCTTCGCCACCATACACCCTCTCCCCAGGGCTATCCTTTCCCATTCGCCACCACAAATCCCTGCCCTCAACCACAACCCCTCCCCACCACTAACCCCCTCCCAACCACAATCCCCCATCACTAACGCCAAAAGGGTTTAGATCGCGAGCGATCTGAAAAAGGGTACCTGGCTGCTGAAAATTAGTAACTCCCACAATACAGCACGGTCGATACCTCAAAAATACACTACAACAACAAGTACCGTATACTATACGAAAATATTATTTGTAAATAAATCTTCACTTGATTCTGTTCCGTGCTCACAGTGTCAAGCGGGGCCGAAGGCACCGTACGCGGATAGCCCGCCGCTAGGCGCTTGTAAGAAAAGGAGCCGCAGGCCGCCTGCGGCCGAAGCGACTAAACCCGGCTTGTTACGAACCGATTTAAGTTAGGTCCAATTTAGATGAGCCCGCCGCAGGCGCGATACGGTCTACCAACCGACCCATTGTAGAATTTGCGAACTCAACCCCTATTTTGCGCGAACTCTACCCTATCGTAGAGGGCGCTGTTGTACCTAGGATGCATGTTTTTTTCAGCAAGCTAGATGGTTCGCCGCCAAAAATATGCGATCTCTACCACTATAGCATCACTATTACCCCCTTCCCAATCACAAACACCCTCCCTAGCTATACCCCACCTCACACCAAACCCCCCTGTTACAAAAATCCCATGGTATCGATTATCGTTGCGCCGCCCATCACTACAAAAACTTTTTTACAATAGACAAAACTTTTGCTTGACCCAAAATCACAGAATGTTCTTCATCTCTTCAACAAGTATCAGAAGTTGCTTAATTCAAACAGGAAATCTAACATAAACCTATACCCCAACAGATTTTTACTCCATTGGAACAATTATTTTGGGTTTCAAACATGAAAAATAGTGAATTTATTACGCATTTTGTCTTGGTGGGATAATTTGGCCACTAAATCGGTGGCCAAATTTGGACACCTGCTAGGAATGATCGGCCCGGACTTGAATTTGATGTGCAGCTTTTGATTTTAAATCCTCTACAGCACCATGTCCGGGCACCATGTCATGCAAGGCTACACCTGGCTTGTTGAATATCACACAAGTATGTTTTATGAAATATACATAAATATCGTTTTAAAAACTTACCTTGTTTGACTGCATTGCCATACGGTCGGACTGCAACACAATAACATAACAACAAACGGTGGAGAATGGTGTGCTGGGCTATCCCATAATATATTTTTCTTTCGACCAATCACGATTTTTTGAGCGTACTTTTACTCACTTGCAAATGAGTAAATGTGTCGAACGACCCATTAAAATCCATTGACTCACGTCTTACGTTTTTATGTGGGTCAATTCAAATGGGTCAGACTGCACGTGACCCATCTTACGTGAGTCAACGTGTCGAGCGACCCATTAAAATCCATTGACTCATCTTACGTGGGTCAATTCAAATGGGTCCAAACGCACCGACTCATCACAGGTGAGTCGCTTCGCTGGGACACGGTCACTTGACACAGATAGACGGGTAATGTGAGATGACCCACTGCAAATGAGTCACTTGACCCATCTTTGACCCAGAAAAGTTTTCTGTGTACCTTAAACAAGCACAGCAACATTAATACATATAGCTGTGACTTGTACGTAAGGCATACGATATGCGTGAAAGTAATATTTTGCATCATACGTAACAGACAACCTTATAAATTGAATTGAGGCAACTGCAATTGTTTTTCTTTATTATTATGGAAATAATTGCATAGTTTACCTACATTTCCATTGCTGCGGGTACGTATACTAACGTTTAAGGTGTACGTACAAGTCTCGTATATGTATCGGCCATACGTACTAGTTTTGCGTACTAGTCTTATTAGAAACTGGTAAGCATACCTCAACATAAGGCTAGTAAGAATAAGTTAGTGGTGATAATGTTAATATTATACCGTATCCCTTAATGATTCATTATCAAAAGTTGTTTTTTTACATTTAGAGCCATATTCATTAAATGTACTAAAACTGAATTGTTTAAGATTGTAAATGATTTGGGGGAAAATGTGGTATTATAGTTTGTTTCTACTTTGTGATCCCTGCAAATAAGGGTTACTTCTATTTTGCTCTAAAGTTCGCACTTCTTTTCTATATTTCTAAAGGATTCCGTGCTCAATACAATTTCTAAGCGCTCGGATATGCGAGGGTCAACGTGAGCGCAAGTAATGACCTCAAGGAAGATTATGCAAAACTATGAGGGCTTTAGAAAATAATTAATTTGCTATACTGGTTTTGTATAAAATAGGTATAAAAAAGGGTAATTTTTTTATATGCGACGATCATATCCAAAATTAACTACGTATAATTAAATACGATTTTACAATACAATTTCAAATAGGTTTATTGACTTTGATAGTTCCCGATTGGTATATTTTGACGACATGTTGTCGTTTCTAGAGTGTTCTTGTAAGAATCATCTATGAACCATTATTCATGTATATCATAAATAACACACTCATCCATTTATACCCACACGTTCATAACCAAACATCGAGCAAAGAGAGTAGCCGTAACGTTGCAAGGGCCGCAAGACAGAGGTCCATTGGCAAGGTAACGTGGCAATGCTCCCTTCAAATCCATTATACATTCATCTGAACAAATTAAGCATTGAAAGCGCTGTTTTCCATCTTGGGGCCCTATGCAGTAGCGAAGGTTGAACGAAGTAGGGGCGCTCGGTTTTGCTGTCTGTCAGCAACAATAAAAATAGTTAGAATAAGTTAGGGGATAATGTTAATCTTATATCCCTTATGATCCATTCGCGCAAGCTGGTAGTTACTCATTTTTTTTGCTCTGAAGTTCGCACTTCTTTTCTTTATTTATAAAGGGCGCCATGTTCAATTCAAGTTCTAAGAGCTCAGATATGCGAGGGTTCAACGTGAACGCAAGCAATGACCTTATAATTGCATATTGGACGATAATGCAAAACTATGAGAGCTCTTAAAAACTAATTCATTTGCTAATAGACTTGTTGAAATAAATAGTCAAATTACGGATATCAATCTACAATAAGAATTGATGGTAATTTGTGTATGCGACGATTATTTCCAAAAGTATGTGGTACTCGCATAATTAACTGCTAGTTTACAATGTAACACTTGTATTTTGATGACATATTGTCGTTTCTAGAGCGTTATTTGAATATAGCTGTGAACCATTATTCATGTCTTTCACACACACTCATCCATTTTCACCAACACGTTCATAACCATACGGATTAATTCAATCGAGCAAAGCGAGTACTCTAATGTTGCAGGGGCTCATGGGAGAGAGGTTCATTGGCAAGGTAATTTGGCCGTACCCCTTCAAGTCCATTATATATTTATCTGAACAAATTAAGCATTGAAAGCGCTGTTGCCTACTTTGGGATTATCGAAGGTTGAAAGAATAAGGGGCGCTCAGTTTTGCTGTCTGTCAGCAACAACAAAAATAGTTAGAATAAGTTAGGGGTGATATTAATGTTAATATTTTATTCCTTAATGAACCATTCGCATACGCTGGTAGTTAATCCTTATTTTTGCTCTGAAGTTCGCACTGCTTTTCTATATTAATAAAGGGCGCCATGTTCAATGCAATTTCTAAGAACTCGGATATGCGAGGGGTCAACGTAAACACAATCAATGACCTTAATTGTATATTGGACGATTGTGCAAAACTATAAGAGCTCTTAAAAAATAATTATTTTGCTAAGGGATTACATCAAAACTCGACCGCCCGGTAACCGCCGGTTCCGTGGGGTTCCGTGCGGTTGCAGCCGGTTGCTATTGTTCTAAACAATGATATGCGGTCCAACCGGGCGGAACCGGCGGTTGCCGCGCGGTCGAGTTTTGATGTGCCTCCTAATAGATATGCTATGTTGTTGAAATTAATAGTGCAATTATATGCTATTCCCATAATTAACTACGATTTTACAATTTCACCACTTGCCCTTGATAGTTCTCGATTTGTATTTTTGACGAAATATTGTTGTTTCTAGAACGTTCTTTGCTTTCAATCATACATCCGTTACCCATTATTCATGTATTTCATAAATAACACACTCATCCATTTTCACCCACACGATAATAACCATACAATTAATTCAATCGAGCAAAGCGAGTACCCTTATGTTGCAAGGGCCCGTGGGATAGGGGTCCGTTGGCGAGGTAACGTGGCCACGCCCTCTTCAAATCCTTTAGACATTTATTTGAACAAATTAAGCATTGAAAGAGCTGTCTCTCTCTCTCTTGGGGCCCCTATGCATTACCGTAGGTCGATA
This sequence comes from Ophiura sarsii, assembly GCA_035610835.1. Classification (NCBI taxonomy): domain Eukaryota; kingdom Metazoa; phylum Echinodermata; class Ophiuroidea; order Amphilepidida; family Ophiuridae; genus Ophiura; species Ophiura sarsii. The sequence goes on along the minus strand of CM069447.1, from coordinate 48,769,001 downwards.
GAATGAGGGGCGCTCAGTTTTACCGTCTGTTAAATTGACCACTACATTATTTTATTTTTTTGTTCGACTTCGTTGATACGGATTGTTTTATAGGGAATCGCAAGCAATATGCCTTAAAACAAGTACGGTGAACTTGGCACATCCGAAAGAACATTTTTTCCTTGTATTTCTCATGTTTTACCCAAACGGACATTTAAGTAAATACTGCCCTCCTATTGTGTCAAACATTCCTTAAAAAGGCAAATGAACTCAAAATTGGATATTCGACGATTTATGAAAAACTAATCTATTTTAACTGTCTGATTGTGAGAGCTTATAAATTCAATGCATATGGCAATAAATACGCTGTTTTTGAATGAAATGAATAGAAAGGTTGCGGATCAATATACAAACTTTGAGCTGTGTGCGCCGATTATACCCTAAATTATGCGCCCGCATAATTATCTGACATTTAGAATAACATTTCAAAAACATGGATTCTAACTGGTCAACACATTTTAAATTTGCCTTTGAGTTTCCGATTTGACGACATTTGGTTGTTTCTAGTATACTCTTTGCTTTCTATGTGATATGCAGAACATTATTCATACCTTTCACAAGATTAGTAACCCACTCATTCATTTTCAACTACACATTCATAATCAACAATTAGGGTTGCATTCCTTCAGAGGCGAATTTAAGGGAAATTCCTTAATAATTATTGTCTGCTCCTACATTAATGTTGTCCCTAAAGTCTTTTCCGCAGAATAAATAGCGTCAAACATGTGGTCAAGTATAACTTCCATCTTCTGATACATGGTACAGATAGGCATAATGTGTCCACATGAAAAAAGCAAGTTGAATTAAAAACTAAAAATTATATAAGACGTATGTGTTATACCAAAAGTGAAGGTTATTTAAGAAAAACAACTGAGTTCATGTCGCACCGATGGTACTACCTGCACTAGGATTTTCTTTTAGATGAGCCTCGTTTAAGGGGACTGTGAACTCTCAGCATAGCCTCCGTAAAACTGCTGTAACTCCTTCATTAATCATTTAATCTTAATAAAAGTATACATTTTCTTAAAGAAAAGGGTTCAATGAATCCAACCATGAACATGAAATATGATTTTTATGATTTTGGAGGTAAAAAATCACATTTTTTGGCATTTTTTGGTCGATAATTCAAGAAATAAATCAGATATTCAACAAAACAAAACCATTCCTAGAGAAATTCATTATGATTATAATAGAACGACAAAAGTTGACAAAATCTATTTTGTGTTATCTTTGCAAAACCTAAAATGGGTCTAAAGCCGTGTTTTTTATAATTTTCTCCAAAATGGTCAATTTTGTGTTTATGTTTGGATTATTTGAACCCAAGAAAATGTATACTTTTATATATTAACCCTAACCATCCTCAATGCCGCAAATGTGCACGGTAAAGTCTGTCTGTGCCAGCTGGCGTGGCACTTTTTCGATGAAATAATGGCCCCAGGCTACATAGTCGGGCCAATACACTGGCCCGAGTATGATTGGCCCCCGTGGCGCAGTGGTAGAGCGTTCGTCTGACAACCGAGAGGTTGTGGGTTCGAGCCCCGGTGGCGGCGCCACTCTTTTTGTCCGCGTTTTTGTCGTTGAAAAAGAAAATCTTCAAAATGTGACTTAGGAGGTTAGGGTTAAATGAATAATGAAGACGTTGCGGCAGTTCTACGCAGGCTATACCTGATGGTCCACACCCCCTAGCGATGCTATGGTCCTTTCATTACAATGTATATAATTTCAACATGGCCAATGGGAACCAGTAGACATCACTGGTCATACGATGAAAGTGAAGCATGAGCTATTTGAACATCGCAAATTCTACGCGTTTCACATACAGATCTATTCCATGAGCTCTATACGAGAAATCGTCGTAAACTATTTGAACATCGCAAATTCTACGCGTTTCACATAGAGATCTATATTATGCGCTCTATACGAGGAATCATCGTAAATAATGGATTTTTTTCACATACAGAGCTATAAGTTTGATACCATTTTAATCAATGTTATTCAAAAGATTAGCGCACAAAAAATGACCTAAATATAAAGTACAAAGGTCTTCTTCATGTATATATCCTATCTTGGAATATTGGTTAAGAAATAAGCAAGTTTGAAGCCAAATCTGACGACAGGATTTTCAATCTCGATCTTCTCGAAAAGCGTGTTGCGTCGAATAGATCTATATGTGATGAGACCGACGATTTGATTTGCGTACATCTTCAGGAGTTTAAATTGTACTTTCATTTCTTTTTCATTCTTATGCAGTATGCACATGTATATTATATATATAATATTGTTTGTTTGTTTGTTTTTGTGTTTTTTTGCTTACCTTTGCACGTACTGTGACCATACCTATATGTTTGGTGATACAATACAATTACAAAAATCAAAATTTCATTTAAGTAGTGATAACAAACTATTGTGCTCGACATCGCACTCTATATGAAAATCCTATACTAAATGTGCACTTCGTCGTTTTGTTTTCCTCCGTTATTGTTACTAATCAGATTATCAGCACTACGTATGTGTGAATTACTGCGATTTGAATGTATGTCTAACTCTACCGTATTATTTTCTGTTGTATTCTCAATGTGTCTATTTCTAGATCCAAAAGTAAATGTTTTCCGGAATGCTTTTCGGTATTCCGGATTACTAGTGTTATATATAATCGGATTTGAAGTTGAATTAAGCAAAAACGCGACACGACCGATCCAGAGGATGACTTTGTCCGCCGTGGGACCGTAGAAAGATCCACTTGTATCGTTCACAAGTTGATGTATCTCGGATATATTACTGAGTTGAATCGGGAATAAACAGGCGAAGAACACAAGTGCGTTGATGCTGAGCATTCTGGCCACGTGACTCCGAGCCGCTGAAGACTTTCCTTTCGGTTGATTTCTTTTGAGTTCTTGTACAATTCTCACATACACTAAACAGTTAATAACAAGTGCGATTGAAAATAAACAGATATCTAGCGTATCAATGAAAATGAAGGTTCCACTTGGCCACTTACATTGCTGAATCTCTGTTGGAAAACTCAAAAAAGGTTCTTGTTGTGGCCATATTACACATTTGTTTTCCACGTTAGCAAACGAAATTGGCAATGATATAACAACAGTCAGTATAACCCAGGTTAGCAACGTATATTTGATGTTATCTTTTAATGGATGTGAACTAACGCTTCTATGGCGATACGCTAATGGTCTGCACACAGCCTGGTAGCGTTCTAGAGCAACTAGGGTCAGGAATGCGATAGAGGCAAAACTGAAGACATAGATGATCATTAGCGATATCATGCATCCACCAGTTTCAAACGGATATCCATAGTTGACTGGTTGCTGTATATAAGTTAGCAGATAATTCAGTGTAGTTGCAATTAGCAATACCCCATCTGCTACCGATAAGTTTGAGAGATAGAAATTCGCCGCCGTTCTCATTTTGGGAATTCGATAAACGACGAACAGAAATGCAACATTCGATGATAAACCAACCAGCGTTATAACCGGTACAACGAACATGATGAAGATACGCTGAAAATCACTATAAAGTAGCAGTTCTGCCTCAGCTAACGTGTAGTTCTTACAACTGGTAACAGAAAAGTAACTGATATTTGCCATAGCGGATAACCAAGATGAATGTAGTCAGGATACAAAACTATAATTGGATATCGCCATTTAATGTTTCAAGCCCGAAAAAACGTGTGTATTACTTCACTATATACATCTATGGATCAGAGTTTGTCTCTCGCGAATAGTTACATTGATTAAACCGTTCCTCGCCGTTAATAGTAAATTCAGTAATGTCTGCTTAAAAGCACCCGAAAAAGTATCAAGCTTGCGCTTAATACACAACTTTCATACGGCGCACTGCTTTATTCCATGTTCAAAGTGACGTCACGGGTGAAAGAAGAGGAAAATGCCGATAATCCTATATATCGCGTTGGTTTGGCAGTCTGCTAGGAGGACGTTTGTATAGCCTGACAATATTATTACTTTTGTCTCGTTATACAGCTGCAGCATCCTTTTATCCGATATACGCTGATACTCCAACTGTGGTGGGTTACCGAATGCGATCAAGTCACGACAACGCGTTGCGATAATAATGGAATACGGCGGTGACTTTTTAATTGGCTGGTTATACGCACTGACTCTGCGCATATTGCGGTAGGTAATAGTGGATGAAGTATGAATTGATGCTTACTGAGAGTTAAGTAAGTGGTGTTCGCTCGTAAGACAGCGCCATGAAGAAAAACACGAACATACTTGTCTAAATATGGCATGCCGAATTAAAGGCATATTATGTGATCTTTTCCAGAGAGCGCCCTCTATTCATGATTTTTTTTTAGAGCGATACGATTCCTAATTACCTCAAAATCATGGTTTTAGAGTGAATCTAGAGTGAAAATATAAACTGTCGTGTTATTTTCACTCTAAAACCATGATTTTGAAGTAATTAAGAATCGTATCGCCCTGTAACTTGGAACGTATGTGCGATTTATGATCAGAAATGTAAATCTGCAAGAAAATCTGCTTTCAATTTTTTTTTCGATGTTGAGGGCGTTCCCTGGAAAGATCACATAATATACCTAGTTTGGTTTATATAACTGCAATTCAGACAATTACAGAAACTATATGTACATGGGTAAATATTACTTGACAGTAAGTGTTACTTTGCATATGTAAGTGAGCGAAGGACATATATATTATGTGTATATCGGAATAAATATTATTAACACATGACATGCCATGTTGAAGATGGTTTATATTACAATTCAGGCAGAATGCATTGTCTGTCCTCGGGTAAATATTGCTTGACATCACGGGTGGCTTTATACACCTGTAAGTGAGCGAAGGACAAGTGTGTGTATCGGAATAAATATTTGTTTAACACATGACATGCCGAGTAGAAGATGGTTCATATTGCAAGTCAGACAGAACTTGAGACATTGCCTGTCCTCGGGTAAATATTTCTTGACATCAAGGGTGGCTCTACACCTGTAAATGAGTAAAGGCCATGTGTGTTTATCGGAAATCAGACAGGTGAACGTCTGTACATGGACAAATATTACTCGACGCGAGCGTGAGACATGTTTGTAAATCGGCAATACATTCTGACAAGTAAGCGTCTGGTTTTATGCAAGTATTATGGGCATAGTGGAAATGGTGAAATGAAGTGCTTGGTGATGCGCGTTTTTTTTCTTAAAGCGATGAGAGTCAGGTAATGATCGAGGGGGGGGGGGGGGGGCGGTATTCACGTATATAAGATAGACAGGGGTATGTGACGCTCTACCAGGTCACTTTTTTGCCAAAGTCCCTTAACATGGGTATGATTGGTGCTGAAACCCTGGCCATGAGTCCCAAATCGCAAGAAAAAAACACATGTTTCACAACTCGCACAAGAACAGAGAAATCATCTATTGCCAAAGAATGAATAAGAAAATGAATAGATAGATACATTAAGACATTGACAGCAATACACTGCCAGACACTCGGTCAGACACCACCAACTGTTCTGGCCCTGTTTGTGAGAGATAAAATGCAGTGGTAAGCTACCAAAGGCGTTTCAAGTTTCCGTGTTGCCACCCTGTACAGTATGACTCGATGAATCACTGAAGAACTTAACATTTGCCATCCTTCACGGATGCTACTTAAATTAAATTCAGTTAAACCATACCAGATGTCCTTACTAGAGTTAGAGCGTGTTCTTAACACTAGATTTGAACCACATTCACATTCACATGCGAATTCATTGAAGTTCTGGCTTACACAAATCAATACTAGCTTTTATGATGGCTCAGAAATTGCAACAACCTGGGAAATCCTGAATGACCTGAAACAATGGAACTACAGAATTACATCTGTCCCGTCATTTATGTTTGCCAACACGTGATTTCGGGTACGTCGCTAGAAGTAGACGTACTCTAATCCGAATTAATAAACTGCTTATCAGTCAAATTCGTTGTCACAATTCAAGCCACAGTGATACCTCATATGATAAATATTTAACGTGATAGCCACTTTATGTTCCAACCTACAGAATAGTCAGAGACTTGGAATCCCTACATTTAGTCCTGTATACTGAAGATCTCACAGTACTTCTGAACTTATGATGAAATGGTGTATGTTTAGCCGCCCTTCTTTTCCCTGTCAAGGATGTCATAGCACACCTTGCAATTAGAAACCGGATAACTGATTATCTTTAGTAGAGCTACACGTGGGAATGTCGTTGAAAGTAAACACAGTGATTATGTAATGACGACAAACCTTTAAAAGACGCATTGCAAACCGCAAGGAAACTCAATGCGCCGCACAAAGGTGAAATTAATAAATTAAATGAAAAATTAAAATGAAAAATTAAGAAAACGCACAATCTTTACAACCATAAAATACCATAACAAATTAACAAAATATATACATGAGTAAAAGGCAAAACAGAAATAAAGCGCAAAAGTATGTAGATACAGATTCGCAAAATTACGATCTAGTGAAAAGGTAGTGCTTCAACCTGCACTTAAACTGTTCGAGAGTGGTAGCAGACCGAACCTTGGTGGGAAGCGCATTCCACAGTTTCGGGGCAGCTGCCGAAAACGCACGCTCGCCATACGTACGGGTATATAAAATGCACGTGGATGCAACAGGTCCATGGATGAAGATATAAGAGTCCGAGGAGGATCGTGTTTCTTCAAGAGTTCTGTCAGGTAAGAATGGGCCAGACCATGAACGCATTTGTACGTTATAAGCATACACATAACTTGCTTCAACCGAATAACAAATCTAACTTGCCTCAACCAAATAACAAATCTAGCGCCATTATTCAACCGTTTTCCAATAAATCATTTGACTTTAGGGTTCCTACGTACCTTATCTATTGAAACAATTCCATTTTTTTCTTCAAATATCATTTTTCTCGGCAATATCTCAATGCCCCTTTAACAACGTATGGTCACAGTTATACCAGGTGGTTACATAAATGAAAGAAAATCGCTCCAAAAAAGTAGGCCATGTTGCTTTACTATTTAGGATACTTATTATATTTAATGAACTGAGAAAAGCCCCCTATAGAACAGTCCTCTATCGGTTTTTTCTTGAGGGATCAGTTGTCACTATATGACACTGTTTTAAGATACTCTTGATGCCGTAATACCTACTTTTCGCGGGTATTCACGATGCATTTTAGTCTGAAGAACCTAGAAGTAGTTTCCGTTACTGGCGCACGAGAGCGTCCGTATATATCATTTTACTAGATCGTTTTGATGGTTCCCAAATAAAACGTGATGTTGGTAAAAAGCAGTTAAACAAGTACGAGTTAAATCTCATACAATAAGAAAGTGTGCACTTATCACTTCCCAAAATCCGAACCAGTTCTCTTCACTTACCAGTATCCATGGAAACATATCCCACAGCGCATCATGAATCAGGTCAAACTATTAAACTGATAACAAACGGATATAAATGTTCAATAGCCATTTTTGGCCAAATGTTTTTTGAATACATGAGCATTTAGTGGTCTTATTGAGTGGCCTTTAAATAGAAAGTAAGTATAATGAAGAAAAATATACTACAAGTTTCATTTCCAGATGAAATTAACAACGTTATTGAATTATAATTGAAGTAAACCCTCTATCCTGGCATTTCAAAGCAAATGTACGGAATGGTCGAGATACCTCTTTACAGTTTTGTGTCCTTGAATCCTTTTTTTTCCTCGCTCATTATTCCACTATTCTATTCATTTTCAGTAATTTTAAGATTATATATCCAAAATTCATGTGCTTTTTCAGTTGTTTCACCAGTTTCATTGATTGATATCTCTGAATCAGCCAGCCCACAATACTTTGCGTTATTGCCATCTCGCGGATGTGCTATAAAATACCAAGCTCTGTGAACCCGTCTTTAACTTGATTGATACAAATACCCGTCACGCTGGAAACACGATTTTCGAATTGTTATTTTGTTTCTTGTGATAAGAATCCAATTATAAACGTCACCTAATACAACTGTGTAAAGAATCAATCATCCGTCACCTGATATTATGGATAATTTTACTTTGAGAAAAAGCGTCTGTTTGCTATCACCGACGTGTAAAACAAGATGTTTACAAGTAAGATAAGAAATAAAGAACAGCAATTAAGGGGCATTTCTATTTAGAACAAACTCCCACTCGTAAATCTCGTGTGACAACAGAGTGATGAGAACGCTATCATTCAGTCATCACAATAAGTAACTGACCAGGTAATAAATGTGCTCTAAAAGTATAACTCCTATATAAACATATGAAAAATGTAAAATTGAAATCGTATTTGACCTTACATTTGGGATTGTAACTTTCTCAATAATCAACCATTCTTAGAGTTATCAGCTCATTTATTACCTGGTCAGTTACTTTTGTTGATGACTGTATAATGAGCATTCGCTGTGTGCATATTTCGCACGTTTGGTGTGGGTTGCTTCTTCGTCAGCTCGTCGATCAAAACGAACAGATGGCTTAGACATAATATGCAGTGAAAAGGTTCATCAAGACAAAAGTAAAACAATCGGCCCATCTGTTTTTCGACTACTTATTGGTCACATCTAAGTCGTCATTTTACCACCGATTTAAACAAAATAACGGATTTTATCGTATCTAAAAGAATAATGTTTACTGGTTAGAAAAATCTCAAAACAATAATAAAATTACAAATATTTCAAATAGGTTTTAACAATTGTATTTTATACAGTACAGTCTGTATACTGGACTGATTTATACACATTATTGCCTTATCGCAACATGTGTCGGTTGGTTTCCCAAAACATTGGGCCGGTATTCATTTGTACGTGAACTGTCTTCCATCTTTTTTGAAAACAATGGGTCGGGGTGTTTTCGTTGCATAATCACGCCCCTAACACAATTCAAATAATTTCAATTGCGCTTCGCCACTGTTTTTTTAGAATACCTTGTTCATCTTCATTGTGCCTCATAACATTATTTTACATCGTCCTATTCATCCACATGTATCCTACAAACGGTCAGGTGACAGATGTCAACATATCTACAAATGACAACAAATACATTTCTTGAATCGTGCTTCAATCACTTACGTTTGTGTGGTTTAAATAACAAATTGAACAGGTTTTAAATTCATTTTTCACACAGTGATATTTTGGTTTACCGGAGAAATATAAAAAGGAAGTAATATTTGAAGTACGCGAATGTATATCCCTCGGTTTTTGCCCTGCTGTCACCAAAAGGTCCCCTTTATTCATTGTTACAAAAGAGACATATTTAAAGAACATTTTAATCAAATAATAAGAAACCGCCAAATACCAGAACTTTGTTTTAACTATTGCGAGATGTTGACTCACAGACCAGACCATTGGATTTTTTTGAAAATGTTCATCCACTAAAACCCCTTTATAATCCCTTTTGACATTGGCTCAAAATTGTCTGGCTAACACCCGTTATCATTTCATAATTGATTGCCTTATGCTTGATGTGCATCGCTTTTTATATAAATCATTTTAAATTCAGACCATGCTCTTATACCCATTCCTAGAGAATTGTCTTTAGATAATTTTGGTGCAATTTCAGCATTTTTTTTCAATAATAGATTTTGCTACGTTTGCAGCAAATGTTGAGCCAAACAAGTGATTTTTAGTGAAATGCGATACCAACAATGGATTCTCCGACTCATTTCCTTTCAAAAAATGGATACTTTTATATTTCGATGGTCATGAATTTATGCTCCTGCCCTTTTATCACTTGAGCACTTGATGGCTATCTCGTAGTCTTTAGACCAATCCTTGAAATGGGTCTGAGTAGCTTAACACCTTTGAAAATATATTCATGCTTTCCTAGATGTAAGCGATTCAGTCGCAGTACAATCATCTTGTCGTCTGAAGATTGCCTTATTGGCGTGAAACTCAGAGTAATGACTCCCTTTCTCGGAATTTCTAAACTATGAATTTTACTATTAGATACATCACATTAATAGTTCAGTTACAGCGCTCGTTAAATTTCACGCTTTTGGTGTTAACATTACAATTCGTTTGCCTTAATTTACAATGACAAATTATAATTTCGATTTCCAGTAACTAAACGGAGAAGAAAGTAATCGTCTCGCTTAAAACACTTCTTGGTATGATTTTAGCTCTATATAGTACGCTGCGTAGCGAGATTTGCCCAAAGGGAGCAGCTTTAAGTATATCCATGGGCCCTGTTTTTCAACCATATATCAATTTCAATTCTGGATGATAGTGGCAGGCCACTCAAAGCAGAGATTGTTCAGTTTCATAATCCACCTGTCACTTCATTGTCAGATCATAATCATTAGAGCAGATAAAGGGAAAAAACGCCACCAAGATTGATGCCTCAAGGTAAAGAAGTCTGATCCTTTCTAAATTGCTCGGTACAACAATTGTAAGCACGGATGATGGATATTCTAGTGCCGACCCAACACTAGAGCAGGGTCTCTGCTATCAAGTTTCAGATGGTCACAGTATCGGGCTATTAAAAGGAAGCACCGTCTAGTGCTAGTACGATTTATGTAATTTTATGCGGTGTTGAAATGTTCGTTATAATTTTGAAGAAAGAACAACATAAACACAAATGGAAGATGATTGAAAACTGCTTTATTAATGTAAGATAACACATTGATAACACAAAACAATTATAGCCTATATAATATGCAATAATGATCACAAAAACGTGCACAAATATTCCTTGTCTGCCAGTTTTACCACTTATTCATACATTTTATAACACAAATCCCTCCTCAAATAGATTCTTATTTCAGTTAAAATGTTTCATCATTGAAAGTCGCTTTATAAGATGTACTGACACTGACAACATAGCGCATGATTCCATGTTAGAAACAAAACGCGCCAACGTACACCTTTTCACTAATTTGTTACCACTCAATTAAAGGGACACTAAGAGATGTGTTGGAGACTGCGCCCTCAATTATGATAAAAACTGGGATTGGTATATTTTTACAATTGCATTACATGTATGAACTTAAACCTATAAGGATTAAGAAAAATCTGCCCTCTTTGTACAACAAAACGTCGATTCAAAAATGCTGATCGAGCCGCGATCAGCATTTTACGTCAACCCTGTAGCACGCGTGATACATAAACGCGAACCATATTTACATAGAGGGCGTTTAAAAAAAAAAAAGTTCAATAAATAGCGATGGTATTGTTTTGCTGGGTTTTTTGTGAGTAGAAACAACACTCATGGTAATATTTAACGTTCATCTTGAATTCTGAAGTAAATACCTTTTTTTTTTAAATCTTCAACACTACTTTGTGTCCCTATAAGTAGCGTTTGACACTAAACATCAAATGTTTCAAATGAGAATTTGTCGTGAAGGATCTTTAAAGGAGACGTCAGTATAGTTAAAGGAGATTTACCAACTCTTCACAAATAATGTATGCATGCTTAAAAAGGTAATGGTCTACCATACAGTGGCTAAAAAGAGGCTATTACGATATTATGCCTATAAGACGCAGGTGATGTTTTACTTTTGATTACTTTTTATTTCATCAAAATCGGAGCAGTGGTTCCAAAGTTACGTCAAATCAAAGTTGAAAATCCAACGCATTTCTCGTAAATATATTTTTTAATATCTTATGTATTTCTTTGTTTTTCAACCAGTGATATTTAACGTTATATTCCTTATAAATTCCATAACTTTAGAAATAAAGGAGATTTTGCCATGAAAATACCACCAAAAATTGTGATAATTCAAATAGTATTTTTAAATATGGTTTCAAAAATGTAAATGCTTTACCTAATTTGCATAATAATTAAAAACAGTGTTTCTAGACTTCAAACGCTGTTTTCTCGAAATGGTCGTTTCGATCAATCCCGGGCTTATTTTTCAAAAACAGAAGCATGTATGAAGCTGAAATTTCGAATGGAACTAGAATAAATAGTTCAACAAGGGATGACATAGCCTTTTTTGCATATTTATTCTTTAAAAAAAAATTATAGCCATTTTAATTTTCAAAAATGATTTTTTATTATTTTTCGTCAAAAAAATGGCAAATTTGAAAATTGGGACACAAATTTGAAAAAAGGGCTATGTCATCCCAACATTTATGTGTATAAGCATATTTTTCGTTGAAAAAAATCAACGACAAATGTTTGCGTATTCTCAAAAGTACCCCGGGATAAAATAGCCGATAAAATCCAAGATGGCCGCCATTATTATGCAAATGAGATGAATTTTGGAAAAAAATTCTCCGGCAATCCTCTAGTATGGTCATAAGTATCAACATATCCAAAAATTAACTTTGTAGGACTTAAAATAACAAAAAAAGTTTTTATGGTAGACCATCACCTTGAGGAGCGTTACATATTATACGACAAGATGAAAAGAGCTTGGATTATCAGTTATCAATAAGTCGAAAATAGTTCCTATGGATGTACATAGATCACAATGTTGGGGGAAATGGCGCCAACATACACCTTTTTACCTAGTTTTTACAACTTGATTAGGTATAAACACCCAATGACCGAGTTTCAACTAATAAATTGTTATATTACCTAAGAACGATATTGCTTTAATAAATGAATCGTGCAAGTTTGTAGACCAAAAACACACAAGACATCGTGAAGTATCACTGAAGGAGAAAGCTAATAGCGTTAAGGAGATTCGAATGGAAAGGTTTCGGATTATTGGGGTCATGAAAGGGAATCCGAAACTTGTACATTGTTAATACTGAACGATGTTATCCCTAAGATAATAACATAGACAAAAAGCGGCACCTCGTTTATAAGATTAATTTAGGTAGCGTATGACACAAAATAATATTGACCCATTTTCAATGATAGATTTGTTGAATGAAAACGACTCATAGCAATAGTTACACCTTTTCACCTAGTTTATACTACTTGATTATGTATGACATCCATTTACCGTGTTTCAAATAATAAATTGGTATATCACCTAACAACGATATATGAATCGTGCAAGTTTGTAGACCAAAAGTACAAGATATCATGAAGAATCATTGAAGTAGAAGCTAATATAGCATTAAGGAGATTCAGATGAAAAGAGTTCGGGTTATTTGAAGGGAGTCAGAAACCAACCTTACATTGTGAAATGTCATTGAATAGTGGAGGGTCACCATCAATAATAACTCGCCACAAATAGATATTTGTATGCCGGGCTATTCATCTTATGATGAAACGAATCATATTCTAAGATATCACACAAGTGAGGAATAAGGATCGCAATGCGAGGAAATATTCAGGGTGAACTGAAAAATGTCCAGGGAGTAACAATTAAGTTTCGAATGCAAATATTATGCGTTTAAGATATGTTTTTCAGGAACCTGTTTTCAACTCGAGGACAACGAATTTGAAAAGAGCATGAAAAGTTCTCTCAGAATAGACATATATAGTTTGTATGGGGTGCCGTGCTTGAAAAACAGACATGCATGTTGTCAAAATTATCTTCGTTTGTAGGTTCATCAGAATTCAAATTAAGTAATAAAACATAGTCATTACGCATGGTGATTTAGTGCTAATATATAAATGTGCAAAGAATGATACAGTCAAGAATCAACACAGTGGTCTGTTGAATTCACACTATTCATCTTATTTCTCATTGAGTTGTTATATTATCAACATGTTAGCTGGTGAACTTGGAATAGGAAAGTCGACGTCAGCTTTACGCCATAACTAATGTTAAGTAATGGCAACAGTTCCCAAGGGCATGTTGTTGATGCATTTAATGATAAGTGCTTTTTTCTTTCGTCCCCTTTTCCTTTCTATCTCTGTCTCTTAATCCTCTTATCGTCACAGGAGGTGGTTTACTGAAGGTTTTAACTGTACTGCCCGGGCCATTTATGGTGCATTCTACGTGTAATATAATCCCATCGTCTTGTTTTCGTCATGTTGCATTTCACTTGCGCTTCTATATCGTTCTTCCCATGAGTCGTCCTTTTTCCAACCCTCCGTCCGTTTGTGTGTCTTGTCAGCGGGTGTTTATGTGTAGTGATGGATTGGGCGATAATGAGGTGGTGAATGCGTAGTGTAGAGTTGAGTCTGCACCATTTTGTGGTCAGTTTGATACAACGTTATATCAACTCTATATAATTCCAAATACCTTAGTCTCAGTTTCTTTATTATGAAGTGCGAGTTAAAAGACATATTAGGTAGCCTTTGCTTTAGCCAGCAAAAATGATTATGTGGTTTTCTTTCGAAATCAAACTTTATTATAAGAGGAATAAATATGTTAAATATTTGAAGAAAAAAACACACATATTATTCAATGGAGAATTTATTCAGGGTCGTCCTTTCTTATGTACTATTGCTATTTGTTAATGGGGCCTAATAAAGTGGTGCAAAACCAAATACTAAATGACGACACTCTAAAATCTATATTCGTTTGGAACACTCATTAAGATTCAATACCTGATACAGACACTAAAAGTGACTAATTTACCCTAGTGTAACAGGCGGTTACTGACACGACTAGAGCAGCAATAAGCATGGGAAACATTAGTGATAATGTGACTATCAGACTTGATGTAGTAGAGTAGGCCAGAGCAAATAAACGCCGAAAAGCCCCATGTTGTTTTGACCGGAAGCAGCCTTTGCGTCAGATCCGCAACATCTGTATCCCGTGGGTGAAATTTGACGTCAAATCAACCAAGTCATGTATTGCATTTTGTTAGTGGCTTGGTTGTATATGAACGTTTTACGACGTTTTTTAAGGTTATTAAAACGTTGTATTGCTATCAATTTAGTATAAAAGTTGTGAAGATGTTGTACATACGATACTAATCTATTTAACGTTAGATTAAAAACTGTATAACCATATAAGACGTTTAAACATTGAACTTTTATTTCTATTCTCAGGCTTGGATTATTTGTTGCTACAAACATGTTATATTTCCCTCCCAGGAAATGAAAACGTTAACGAGTCTAGACACTTGTTTTTACACTTCAAAGATATTGCCACATCCTGTCACCGTTGAAACGTGACCTGTTTTTATACGCCCGCTGGCTAACTGATTGGTTCTGAGCATTCGTTTTATTTTCAAAAGCTTCTTACTTATACCACCTAGCAATCATTGGACGCGAAGATTTGATGCCGATAATTTGTAATGTCATCGAAACCGGAGCTTTTACCTTTTTGTAAGTACCAGTGATCTCCAAAATCTCCTTATCAGAAACAGGATTTAAAAATATTGACTTGTCAAAAGGAGTTTCAAGGAAGTCAGAAAAGGCACGCTGGGAATTAATCTTGTGAGCTAAATTAGGACCGATTTCCGCAAATCATTTGCTGAAGTTATTCGCAATATCAGGTGTATCCTTGGTGTTATTCATTTATGAGTTAGACTGGTGTTAAGCCTCTATTACTGAATAAAGCTGTCTAATCCTTTAATCCGTTACTGTTTCCATCATTTTTCTACGATTAATACAATAAGTTATGAGTGAATGATGATTGTGATGTCATAAAAAACTACAAAACAAGAAATCATGAAAACAGGCCAAATAAGATACACAGTTCAATAGAATAACATCATAAAGTTAATTAGAAAAATGACTTGAGTATGTTTTTGAGGGTGAACATTCATGGAAGATGAACATTGGAAATGAATTTTCTAAAAGAAATCTTAAAAATAAATAAAGATAAAATTAATTGTTTATGTTTTTTTGGGTTGTTGTTTTTTACCCATAATTCCTAGTTTACATATGGCGACATTCGACGGGTTTTCACTGATCACATCACATATTTATGAATAAATAAAAATTAAAAAAATAAACAGTAAACACCCATTGAGCGAGTTTCAAATAAGATGTTGTTATTACCCACCAGTGATACTGCTAGACCCAGTACTTCAATAGAAGATTTGTTGAATTAAAACTACGATATTTCTTTTGCATTTCATTGCTATTTACCTTCTGCTGGTCATTAGCATTCACATGCTGTAGCATTATTTATTTAGGGGTTCAATAAGGTTTCGGAGTTGTTTATCTTGAATCGACAACGGTAAGACGGGTTTATTTTGCGAGGGCAGCTTTAGCTGCCCGAGCAAAATAAACCCGTCTTACCGTTGTCGATTCAAGATAAACAACGACGAAGACCTTGTTGAACCCCGTTCAACAACGACCAAACATATTTACATCATTCAAATGTGAATATCGTTTGGATAATTAATGAAAACAAGTACAAAACTTGTTTTAATAGGCTTAATTTGACATTAAAAAAATAGCTGCTCTTTAAAAATCGAGAAAAAAAAGTTTACGTTTATTATAATTAGGCCCTTATTTGGACATCGTCCGTTCCCCGTAAATGGGCGATCGAACTTCAGAATGGGCTGGGTTACAAAAGGTAAACATGAGAGAAGACAAATTATTTCGCAAATAATTGTGAAATTAAAAATATTTTGTAAATAGCATTTTATTCACACACCACCTTTAACATTCGGAGAAAAATTAAATCAAGAATGCGTTTAATTTACACAACACATTTTGATACATGTTTATAGAATATTTGTATAAAATCAAAACACACCCCTCCGTTTCAATAGTGGTACGGTCCTGGAGATCAAAGCGAACACGTTTCGCCGCGATGATGCAAAAATTGCGATTCTCTTGCGCTCAGGTAGCGACGGTTCGGCTAAAATTGTGGCTTTAGAATTGAACCTTTACATATGGCCCTCGCCAATAATATTTTCCTCAGGGGTATAGCTACATTTCGGTATATAAAGCTATTTGCTAACTTTAAGGATTTCATGGCGAAATGCATTTATACGCCGAAAAAATGAACAAATTTGTGCGAACATTTTTGTTTGTTTACAATTTTGCGGTTTCCAAATAAGGTTCGCTATCCTAGTAATTTGCATATGAACAGTGGGTTTATCTCAAATCAACAACGCTTTGTTACTGTACTTAAGGTATGGGGGAGTTGTTGAACTTGCTATCAACTGCTCGAAATATATGATTCTATGTTAATGTTTCTCTGAAATCCAACTTACCATCAGTATGTTATCTGTGAACAATAACTGTGTAGACCAAAACAAAACCAAGATATTGTGAAGCATCATTGAATATTGGAGAGGTTAATAAATCGTCACAGATGGATATTAGTGTACTTAAAGCGCTATCAGGATGACAAGATTCAGATTCTAAGATATCAAACGGGTGACGAATAAAGGTCCGTCCATCCAACCTCTCGTTGCGCATCGCCCGACGTCGACGTATGAGTTAAAGCAATATCAACTCTTATTCGGCGACGCGGACTTTTTATGAGGTTTATTTCAACACTTATCTTCCTCGTTGGGAACTGTTTTATTATTCCAGCATGAAATCTATACATTGAATTTACTGAAAGCTACAAGCCTTTAGACAATAATGTAAGTTAAAAGGCAACAACATATACATTTTTTCCCTGCCATTTAAGATTCATTCAAATAACGTATGACACTAAATTCTATTGACCCAGTTTCAAGGAAGGTTTTGATGTAAATAGTTATCGGCAATGCTAAGCTTACCGTGCGTTGTTACATTTAAACGTCCCCTGCTTTAATAACACTTCCACAGTGATTCCGTGGAACAAATTGGAATTCATTACTTAGGGGCAAATACTAATAGCTCACGCAAGGAAACAAAAACAATTGTTAAATGTTATCAATTTCTGTGTTTGAATTGATTACAAAATTTGATGAAAAAAGCCGGAACTTAAATCTTAGTATTATTATGGCTCACCCTTTAGAGAGCCAGGTACATTAGATAAACGTGACTGTTGACAAATCATGCAATGTCAAAATCTTTTACACTCTGTATTAAGTCCCGTTTTGGCTACCAGAATAATTTTATTTGGTTTTTTGAACTACTTGCGTATGACCAATCTACTAAGTCGTCTAGAAATCGGATTGGGCCACTTTCACAATAATATCATACAATCTTGCTTGTATAAATTAAATGGTTAGGTTATCATGCAAGGAACATTAGAGAGAACAATAAAATTCTTTTTTCAAATAGTTTTATTTCATTTGAATAAATAAATTCATAAAATAAATAAATAATATTTGTAAAGACCTAACCTTCTTTGTAATACTTTTAACCACTTGAAACGAGCCATTGTTGTCTAACAAGAGCGCTCTACTGCTATGTTCCTGGTTCGATTCCATTCATATTCATCCCAGTGATTTTACCATTGATTAAACCAAAGTGGCCCAGGTGATTTCGTGACTACTTTAGACAATTGATCATATCTCTGCTTACCGATCATCGATTGTCATGAAACAAAGCTTATTCGAAAGCTAAGAAAATTCCTCTTGCAGGCAATTAAAATTCGAAACAGAAATTTTACGGGAGATATTTTTAATATTTTTTTCAAAACTGTATAACTTTTTTTGTTACAGCCTATACACCGTTCATAAAACGCTCTATTGCATTAATCCTTAACCTGCTTTATCACTTCTATAGTCTATTTGACCATCACGAGACAGTGACGTAACTGCGTATTCTACTAATTGCAGCACTTGAGGCGCTGGCGTATATACACGATCGTTGAAATGCGGCAGATACATACGCGTGCGAAGAAGCTGCGTATGTTAAGTTACGTCACTGTCCCGAGGAAGCCAACTGAGAAAGGCAACATATTGATTGTCGAAATCCGATTGAAAAGTTTCCCACAGGGAATGTTTCAATAAAGATTCATCTGATGACGCTAGTGCATGAAGAGTATTACTTATTTTCGTAAGGACTATAATGTTTAACGCATCATTGTGGTGAAGAATTTTAATATCGGCTTCCTCGTTTTCGACAATACATTTTCTTTTCTGTAGATGGGAATGTGCAATATCTACATCATCAGATCATTAGAAACCAATGAATCCATACTTGTTATATTATCAACATATGTTAGCTGGTAAACTTGGAATAGGTAAATCGACGTTATGCTAACTCTACCCTGTTCGACATTACTCCATAATTCTGGAATACTAAAGTTTTGATTAGGCCTAAAAAAAAAAATTTGATTGGCCTAACCCAACCGACCCTGAATACATCACCGACCCTGAATATTTTTTATTATTTTGAGGGAGGAAAAAATGTGTTTTTTGGGGTTTTTTTAAATAAGAAAATGTATAAAAATTGATATTATTAAAGTTTTTGACTGTTTGCTTTCATTTTCGGCTATTTTAAGTCCCCAAAGCAGGTGATTTCAAATCAAACAAATCAAATCCCGACCTTTTTTTGTCATGTTAGGCCAATTAAAGACTTGTTTAGGCCTTAGTGCTAACTTATTCTTGTCCTTTTCTTTTCTTTTTTATCCCCGTATCCTCTTATCTACCTGAGGGATTTAACTGTACTTTCCGGGTCATTTAGTTTGTGTACACTATACGTTTAATCCCATTGTATTGTTTTCGTCATGTTTCATTTCACTAACGCTTCTATATAAATCGTTCTTCCCGTGAGTCGTCTTCTTTCCACCTTCATTCCTTTCCATTACGGTTCTGTTCCCTGAGCTTCTTTTTTTTTTGACCATGGATATGCCATGGTATCCAGGGTTGTAAGTCATCATTCCTTTCCCCCAACTCTTTGAGTTATTGCACCAGCTGTTAGTGCCTACAGCGCTTCGGGTACCTGCTCTGGCCCGTTGGACAACCCGGTTTTGACTAGAGTGTTTTGTAGCAAGGCCGTCACACTAGTGGGGTTATTGTCAAATTAATAAATCCAGTTTTTTCTTTATATTCGTGAATTAAAGTACAACAATTAAAACATTATATAAAGATAGCACAGTCTGCTTTTTGAACTAGCGGAATTGGTCGGATATAACTTGACTTATGATATTAGAAAAGATTTCATGTTCACAATATGTCATACTCAGTAGCTGTCTATAAATAGCTTCCAAACTCCAATAATAAGTTGGGCGAGCAGCGGCAAGCCCAAAGTTTTAAGTTTATCATTTGTTATGTTATAAAAATTATACTTTAAACTTTCATTTGTTATATTAGTGCTGATTCAGGTTTTGTGAGAAAAAAATGTTCAAATTTCGAGAAAAATCACGATTATACTATTGCTTGAGCAGGTTTTAGTTTTAAAAATGAGCCCAATTAGGACATTAAACAACCATATGTGGCGACACTCTCATGCCTTTGTCAAGGGAGGAAGCGCTCAAGCAATTACCACAGCATGTGGGCTTGTCCGTGGACGGTACAATGTAGGTTTGCCAAGGCTGTTGGCTAGAAAAAGTCAGGATTCATGTTCATGGGGCGATGGGACTGTAATGCGTTTCTTGTGTGTCTTGTCAGTGGGTGATTTTGAGTGGTGATGGTTTGGGCGATACTGAGGTAGTGTAAGCATAGTGTAGAGGTGAGTTTTCACTATTTTGTGGTTTGTTTGATATAACTTATATAAATTCTATATAATTCCAAATACCTTTGTTCGGTCTCTTTATTAAGAAGTGAAAGTTACAAGGCATAAGAAATACGTTTAGGTACATGTAGCCTTTGCTTTAGCCATCAAAATCATTATCTTTGGATTTCTATCGATTAATATTTTATTGTAAGAGAAACAAATAAACATTTGCAATGTAAGAAAGGTAATCATTTGGCATATTTTGATGCAAACACGACGCAATTATATAAACTTAATGATTTATGTTACCCTACCATGAAATCGTGCTATTTTACTATATATCAAATTAGACACTTATTTAATTAAACAGTCTTGTAACAAAATGTGACACCACAATAATTAAATCAATATAAACAGGCATATCAAGACCATACACGTTTTCAACGTAGCAATGCATTTGGGAGTTGTGGTAGCTTTCTTAATAAACTGCTGGTAAATTGTATTAGACTTTGTAGTTTCTATTGGATAAAATTTATCATCAAAAGTATACCCGATGATTCCATCATGATTTGTTATGACAGTTCCATTATCTTTACAAGTAGTCATTTTCCTTTTCTGTTTTCAAAATAATAATCAGTTGTCTTGTTTGCTTTACAGTGAAAGGGTAATGGGAACATAAAGTAGACTAGTTCGTGACACTGTCAATGGTTCAGGCCTGGAAACGTGACGGATTTACCACACACATGCTGACCACTAACATGGCTAAGGCGACAAAACCCTTTCTCTAACGGGCAAACGGTCTGGCGTTTTTGTTTGGTTTTTTGTCAGATTTTTTCAAAATGTTCCTGAAAATGTTGGTGAAGTACAATTACAACTTTGACATTTAAAAAAACATTGGTCTGCACAGTGCACGCCATGGGACCTCTGTTGCCGGCTTTGTTGTAAGCATCCACGTGAAGGAAACACAGACAATGGTTCGCGTTTTCAATGTCTATCAGAATAAAAATGCCAACAAAATGTATTCCAGTATTTATTTGAATCCGCTCTAAGGAAAGCTTGAACCAATAATCACTTCATCGATATAGCAGAAATATCCAATAGATTCCACACAACTAAATGACTGTAGTCCTTGTCGACGACAATCGGATTTTCTCTCCATTTTAGAAGCCTATGCATGGCCCATGACGAACCACAAGTAATCACCACCAAATGAATAAAGTTGGCATATAATCCTGATTTTAGAACTAATATAATATAACCACAGTGCAAAAAGAGATCTATTCAGTCCATTGTAGGTTTGGGTGCTCTTTCAGGGTTACCCTATATATAAAACGTAAAGTTGAAAAATCCAGTCGCTTTAAAAGCGAGAAAATTGACGTTTTTGTAACACCCCTTTGACATGCAAACACGGCTGTTTGACTGTCCGCTTTATAATTAAAATTATGAGATAAAAAAATACATAGTGGCCTATTTATGGTTTGACCTGATTTAGGTAGCGCTAATGAATACGAGTATACGGTAAAAAATTCAAAACAATATTTGAGCCCTTTTTAAATTATCGGCATTTGCTACTTGACACACATTTTACATGTAACTCTATGGGAAAATGGGCGCTATTATAGTAAATAATAATATTCAAAGCTCTATTTCTCAGAACTGGCACCAACAAATAAACTGAAATTTCTACAAAAGATGGCCAGTATATTCAGGTACTTGAATCAGTTAAAACCAGAACCGGGCCAGCAAGTTACGGTGTGCTCAGAATAAAACAGACGAATTATGGGGGATCAAACAGCGTGTAAAAGTATTATAGGGGACCTATTAATAGTGGTGCGGAATCAGAAGGGTCGGTGCCATTTAAAAAATAAATACAATAAAACACCATTGAAAGAACAAAGTGAAGGGTAATGATAAAACATCTTTTATCCTTGGGATTAATGTCATAAATTGTATGAAGAATCGTAGGTTCAGTTGAAAAATGTGACAACAATTTGACATTTTAACCCTAACTCTACCCCCACTTTTTTCAGAATTTGTTTTTCAACGTTGAAAATTGACCAAAATATCCCCCGATCCCCTCGGGATTTTAACCACGGACCTCCAGCACCAAAGCCCATCCCCATTCCACTACACCACCGCTGTCAAGGCTACTCGGCTCAGAATATTTCTCCTCGTATAATAGCCTGGGTCCATTTTTTGATCGAAAAACTTCCACGCCGGGTGGTCCCAACTTGCGCAGTCGTGGTATTTTGTGGTATATGGTAGGGTTAGGGTTATAAAAACAAACTTAGAACTTTTTTGAAGAACAAAATAAATTAAAAAATGCTTCTCATATAAACCAAACTTAGAAAATGTATGAAGAAAAAATAAATAAAAAAGCTTCTTAACCCTATCAGATAGATATAAGGATTATGTATCGTTGGTACTATACGGTTATGGTGTAGAATTATCGAGTTGTGTGAATTAATATCAAATAACAGTGGATTTAAAGATTTTTCTGAAATGTTATAATATATATTCTCTTACTCTTAGAGCAAAACCAATCAATTCTTGTTCAAAGCTGGATCAGAGTAAAACCTTTGTGCATTGTATTATTGAAAATTCATACGTTGTACGTCTGTTTGATTGATGATTTATATAAATTGAAATGTCTTCGAAGAATTGACGTTAAATCCATATGAGACCTGTCATCACAAAATGAGCGTTAAGTCGTCAGTGTGCATTAGGAGATATAGTCCAATGAACATGCCAAATATCAATAGAAAACAAAGGCATTTGTAAACTTAAATTTGATTTTTGACCAGGAAAACATTGAGAAATTATGACATGTTGCGCATCATTTTAAAGCTTGTTTTCTGAGCATTCTGAATCTGGACAAACCTCAAAACTAAATTTTCCGACTTAACTCTCATTTCGTGATGACAGGTCTCATATAAAAAGTCATCAGACCAAAATTGTTATCCAGCAGAGTTTTAACTGGGGCAATACAAAACATTTATGCATCGGTTATTTCCAAAATGTAAATTGGTATGATATGCTTTCTTTTATTTTCAATGAATTATTTACTTTACTAATGTTTTTTCTCATCATCAGATGATATCGTTATACGCCGCAATGCTGAAGCAGTGCGGGCGTAGCTCAGACCATGCTCGGACGTAGTTTGAAAATGACTTTTACATTTTATCATAGTCATCAAAGTAACATTATGGCATTACCATACGTACAATCATCAATACCATGAATACATTAAACTGAGACCAATGCAACTACCGTTAAACTTCATCTATAAGCACCCATTGACTAATAGTTAATAAGCAGAGAATAGATAAAAAGGTATGAGCGCCCTCTTTTCTCTAGAGCGCCCTCTAGAGAAATTAGCACGAATTTGTTTAGTGTATTCGATATTCAATACTATAAAGCTGTATTACTATCTAAATAATTTCATGGACAGACGAATTGCTCAATTGGTAAAGCGCCCGGTAAAGCGTCAACTTCAGTATCACGAGGTTGGTGGATCAATTCTCAACTACACCTTTTGCAATTTCTTTTGAAATCCAAGTGATATAGAAATTAATGCAAACATGAATGTAAAATTATTACTCAATTATACTAGCTTTATTGTTATTTTTCAAAAAACAAGCGCATAATTAATTTGATTGTATAAAGTAATGATCTTAATAGTCCAACCTTTTTATAAGCTAAAACACATTTATACTACAAATTAACCACAGCAAAATGTATTCATTGGCTTATTTTAAATGTTTCACACAGTAATCTTAAACGTTTCCTTCATCATGATTTAAGGGCAAATTATGATGATGCATATTAGGTTGGTAGATCAAGTTAAGCAACAAAATGAAAGTAACTATGCAAACCACTATAATCCTGGTCTCACAGGATTATAATTGAATGGCTATTAAATCAATTTATTTTCAATAAGATAGAGGGCCGTCCAAATACAACTGTAAATCCGAGAGCCCTCAATAGTCTTATCTGCGTTCCCAAGAAATTGTCTACGATTAAGTTCTTCATTGTCTTTCGTAGAATAAGTCAATTATTTAATTTTCTATTAAAAAAATGATTTCAAGAAATGTTGAAATCTAGAGTAAATGTCACTTTTATGCTGACGAGTTGATTTAATTTTTTTAATTTGCCCGCTCCGCCTTATAATTACTTCAAGTCCTAGCTTTGTAAACAGAAACTATTACAAGAATTCTTGAACAAGCATACGCAACGGTTGTAATCACTAAACGCCCGAAAAGGTTTAATACAACAGTGCGTTGCCCACCTATTAAAACATTCACATTTCGTCCTTGCATTTTTTTTGTACGAAATAAGGTGTTTGCAAGGTGTTCCGATTGCTGGCCTGATTTTCAACTTAATATGTTTTTTATTCTACATTCTGTTACAGTTGTAATCTGCGAATTTGATTATGTAGAATACCAAACATAATGGCCCAAATTCACAAAGGTGGCTTAACTTTAAACCTAGCTTAAGTCAGAAGTTTAAGCCACGGTCCTAGCTTAAGTCTGGACTTAAGCTAGGACCGTGGCTTAGTCATATTCACAAAGGTAGCTTAAAGTTAAGCCAGGCTTAAACAGTGTTAAACCAGGCTTAACTTTAAGCTACAGAAAGGGGTAGTTTAAAGTGTGGCTTAACTGTCCTAGACAAAAGTTGTGTGGCTAGTTTGGTGTGTGAATTTCTTGGAAATGTGTCAGACAACGGGAATAGTTAGGTCTAAAAGGCCCTATGGATTAGTAGTCAGAGAGCAGTCAGGGAGTATAAATAGCTATCAATGAGCAAAATTTGTTTTGTTTACAAATGAGTGCAGAATTTGCAGTTGAAACCTGTGCCAGTACCGTATGCGTACACGAACGCTGTGCACAAATCAACAGACCAACATCTTCTCTCATTCAGGTAGGCCCCCGGGTAGGCCTACGATTAGAATCATTCTGGACATCACAATTTAATTAGAAGATACACAAAGTATTGTTGTGAGATGTGTCCATGCACCAGGCTACCAGCCTAAGGGCGTACATCACTAATTCAGCTCCCATAGACTTTACATGCTTTGGAGGCTGTGTTCAAATCGCTCTAACCTGAGTTAGCTCGCGAATTTTTCTCTGAAATTTTGATATGTTTTAACACAAACGGTATTTTATAACATATCTGAAACTCAACCCCGGGTCATCAGGTGGATTTTGAGCTAGAAGCCGGCACGTCAGAGTGTACTGATTTTGTTACTTATAAGTCGGCTTTTACCCGTGTATGCAACGTGTGTGTAAATCGGTCCGTAAAATTATGTTTCAGTTAAAATCACGTATTTTCTTTTTGAAACATTAAATATCCATTCTTAGGAATACGCAGAACACAAATTTGACACAAAAACAATAATGATTAGTTTCATTTGCTACCATTCTTTCCGTCAAATAGGAACTATTATCGTACTCAACTTTGCCGGAAGTGCCGCGTATTATCGAATTAGTGGTGTACGCCCCTAAACAGTTAATTTTTGATTTAAAAAAACGTCAGAAAATTAAGTAAGCTTATTTTTATAAAGCTCATTTATTTACCTTGCTAAGTCAGCCTAGATTTATGCTAGACAAGCATGCTAGCTCTACTCTGAATGGATCTTCTCCATTCCCTTGTATTTGTTGTTTTAAAGTAATACATTTGCTAGCATGGTCTATGCTTTGCACTGTTTGAGTTTGATTATAAAACACCTCAGCAGCAGCCAGTATAAAATCAAAGCCGCTTTGCTGAAATTTGCAGTGTTTTGTTTGTAGGAGTTCCCACATCAGTTCAGGTGCACCATTCACAACAGATCAATTAAAAACTATCACAAACAGCCTGTAAAACAGGATGAGTTTTCAACAGGCATTTATATTAATTTTATAAAGGCCCATAATTAGACAAATACTGGTATTAGGGTTATAGGTTAGTTATTTTAATGTAGGCCAAGGCCTAAAATGACCACTGATGTAATAGTTTGGGTCAGGGATCCCCAGGCCAAAGTCCCATAAATAAATTATAGCTAGGCCCTAGCCTAGGTCTACCTTCCAAAAAAGTATTATAATTGAGGGGTTCACTGCAAGACTCAGTCACGAGTTGCTAAATTATGCATTTTTGTAGCGGTGCTTCAGTTCTGAATATAATTTATCCGATTAAAAACATCAATAATAACACCACAATAAAGCAGACTTGACCTTTTTACGGCAGGGCCTAGTAAAAAAAAGCTTTTGTGATTTCATCGTGAACAACATTTGAATCGTCATAATGTGTTGCGCGGTTTGACCGATTAGTGGCACTGATCTCACACGTAGCTCAAAATGTGATGCGTTATCATAATACTGGTTATTTTATGCTATTTAGCCTAGTAAGGCCTAGTCCGGCAGGGAAAAGCTTTGTTCCTTGCGATTTGAACGCAAACGACTGCGGTTTGACCGGTTAATGACGTTGATCTTATACGTAGCTAAAAATTGATATTTCATCCAAAAAAGGAAATCCGGGCACATGGTATGCTGTCTTTTAGCCTAGTTAGGCCTAGTCCAGCATGGAAAACAGTTTATTTCCTTGCGAACGGCATTTGTGGCATGAATTTGATTGCGGTTTGACCGGTTAATGACGTTGATCTTATACATAGCTAAAATGTGATATTTTATCCAAAAAAGGAAATCTGAGCACATGGTATGCTGTCTTATAGCCTAGTTAGGCCTAGTCCAGCATGGAAAACAGTTTTTTCCTTGCGAACGGCATTTATGGCATGAATTTGATTGCGGTTTGACCGGTTAATGACGTTGATCTTATACGTTGCTAAAATTTGATACTTTATTCAAAACAGGAAATCTGGGCACAATGTTATGCTTTTTTTAGCCTAGTTAGGCCTAGTCCCGCATGGAAAACAGCATATTTCCTTGCGAACAATATTTGTGGCATGAATTTGATTGCGGTTTGACCGGTTAATGACGTTGAACTTATATGTTGCTAAAATTTAATACTTTATCCAAAAAAGGAAATCTGGGCACATGTTATGCTTTTTTAAGCCTAGTTAGGCCTAGTCCCGCATGGAAAACAGCATATTTGCGAACAATATCTGTGGCATTAATTTGATTGCGGTTTGATCGGTTAATGACGTTGATCTTATGCGTTGCTAAAATTTGATCCTAAAAAGCCAATCTGGGCATGCACATCCATGTTATGCTATTTAGCCTAGCCCTAGTCTAGCGGGCCTAGTTAGGCCTAGGCCTAGTCCGGTAGGGAAAACAGTGTATTCTTGCGAATTCAATGCAACTAGTGGTTTGATCAGTTAATGACGTTGATCTAATATGTGTCAGCTCAAAATGTGATATCTTATCCAAAAGAGCAAATAAATCTATGCACAATTTGGCTAATTTGCCCCCACCCTCGGAACGGAACACTTTTAATCTATTCTAAAAATAGTATCAAATGCTTACATAGCCTTACCCCTAGCTTATGTTAGAAGCCTAAGGACTTATTCCCCTTTAAAGTGAGTTGTAACTCATTTCTTTTGTCTGGACTATGTGCTATTAACCAGATCCACATAAATGCATTCATTCCTGGTTTAAAGCAATTATCTAATAACATCAATGTGCTTCTGAGCATGTGCAGATCAATCACTTAGCAACTAGACCCAATTATAAGCATAGGAGCCCAAAAGGAGCCCAAACAGTGGCCTAACTTAAGCCTGGATTAACTTTAAGCCTGGATTAGTTAAGCTAGGTTTTGTGAAAGAGAAATTTGAGTTAAACCATGGTGGTGGCTTAACTAAGCCAGGCTTAAGTTAAGCCAGGTTTAAGTTAAGCCACCTTTGTGAATTTGGGCCAATAGCTTTACACATTATCTAAACGAGTTGATATAAATGCATGAACCATTTGTTCTGTCTGTTGTTGACTGAGATATTTGAAGCAAGCGGATTTTACGACAGGAAACATGATGAACAAGAGTCATTGACTGTACATTACAACTCCAAGATTGCTTACCGAGAAAAAACTAAAGCGGCATCAACCGGAAAGTAATTGGAATTCAAAACACCGGGTCAAAACATTACAAACGTGAGTATCTGATACAGGAACCTTTGTGCCGGATGGCAATATAAGTCAATGTGAGATAACTACCAATCCATCACAGCATGGAAGTGACATCGTGTTATGGATACAAATACGAATCTATTTTGCCCCGACCGATCATGAAGCTAGCTGCGTATCAGTTTAGCAAAATTCTTCATGCTCATGTATCAATAAGGTATGATACCTTTATCGAAAAAAGTAAATGGGGTATTACGAGGGGGGTGCTAGAATTTTCATCATTTTTTTCATCGACTATCCATTACAACTCCAAGATTGCTATCTGTGAAACAGGGGTAGCACATGAATCAACTATTTACTGGGTCGAGACCCATGTTATAATTTCAGTCGCAAATTCGTTTGACAGGAATCCGCCCGATATTACAATGCCCACGAATGCAATGGCTCTGGCTAAACATATGGGTACGGCCACCTATGAACTTGCGGTTAATTCGAGATTGGACCAATGCAGTCACAGACGCCTGCCAAGAATCACAGATAGAGTCTGTGCAAGAATATAACGGCTTTGTGTTGGCCCGCCGCACGTCGTGTACCGAAATTTTAAGAAAATAAATAAAAATAGAGTAATTTGCAATTCGCCATTGTGGTGGATTGCCTGCACCAATCTTAATAAACTTAGGCTCATTTTGAAGGGGAGGTCCTATTCTTCCAAAATATAGTTTCCGTTTTAATAAAAAAAATAAAAAAATCCCCACTATTTTGAGGCAATACAATGCAATAAAGATGCATTTTCAATTCGATCGAAAAATCGTCATTTTACCTATTTCAATTCGTCGTAGCAAAAACTTTGTGCACAAAAAATCTTCCTACAGTATTAAACATGTTTGAAACTATGTTTATTTGTAATAAATCTGTGGCCAACAGTCAAAGTTACGGCTTATATTCACCTAGTAATTTCAGAAAATCATGCAAAATGGAGATTGTTCCGATAGCGTCGAATAACCTTGTTAGAAATAACACGTGACTAAACAATGACACGTGACTAAACAATAATAGCACGTGACTCTGGCTCCGACTTTGACTGTACAATAATTACTCCTTAAAGGGAACATGGTATCGGGGTTATATAATTCATGTACTTCAATAAATAAATGTTGTAATTTTCGTGTGATTGAATTTTCGCAGCATTTCAACAAATAAATGTTGTAATTTTCGTGTGATTAATTTTTCGCAGGATTAAATTTGCGGGCAATTACATGTTCGCGCAATAAGATGACATGCTCGGCAGGTTTTGGTGCGTGTGGCCTTTTTTGCGGCACTTTAGGCCATTGTTACCCTCCCTCTCATAAAAAAATGTACATTTTCAGACTTTCATTTGATAAATTATATTTTTAGGAAATATTGACGACGCATATTTAATAAGGTGGGCTAAGTTTAACGTACACAAAAGAGTAATTAGGGAATGTTCAGAAATACTTTGGGGCTGGGCAAAATGGGGGGGGGGGGGGGGGGGGGCAACAAAGTTTGAATTTGCCAAAACAATGTTTTTTTCGCGCAATAAGATGACATGCTCGGCAGGTTTGGGTGCCGGTGGCTTTTTTCGGCACTTTAGGCCATTGTTACCCTCCCTCTCATCAAAAAATGTAAATTTTCAGACTTTCATTTGACAAATTTTATTTTTAGGAAATATTGACGACGCATATTTAATAAGGTGGGCTAAGTTTAACGTACACAAAAGAGTAATTAGGGAATGTTCAGAAATACTTTGGGGCTGGCCAAAATGGGGGGGGGGGCAACAAAGTTTGAATTAGCCAAAACAATGTTTGAATTTGCCAAAAGGTATACATTTTATATTAAAACGCGGACGTTTTTGCGTGCATTGTTAAATTAATTATTTCGGATTCTCGTAGCGTTTTCCTTCGAATGGGGTGGGGGGGTATCGGGCTTTTAAATAATACATGTACTTCAACAAATATATGTTGTAATTTTCGTGTGATTACATTTTCGTGTGATTATATTTTCGAGGATTTCAACAAATAAATGTTGTAATTTTTGTGTGATTAAAAGTGAGGTAAGGCGGTTTTTATTTTCATGTTTTACGAGATTAACTTGTAAACACGGTCGTTTTCATGCGCAATATATATTGTCAGCATCTTTCAGCAGCATCCGGAAAATAGTCAGCATACGAAATTGACTCGTAAACACGGCCATTTTCATGCGCAATATATATTGGTGGGGCCATTTTTTATGTTAAAGTTTATAAATGATTTGTAGCGATTGCTTTAAAAGCCATTCTAGGCAATGAAGACTTGAAGACAATTAGCGGCTTGTTTAGAGATCAACTCGATTATTATAGTTCAAGCGCGAATTTGAATATGAGCAACCATGTAGACGGGTAAGTTCAAATAGATAAATAAAATAAAAGGTGAATGTTCGTTAGAGATTACATTTGTTCAATGGAATGTTGAGATGGTTTAAAGCCATTATAGGCAATACAAATTAGCGGCTTGTTATCTAACAAATTCCGTGAGAATATCGATCAACTCGGTTCAAGAGCGAATCGGTCTCATCGATTGACGGCGGCCAGATTGTTCGGAGATCAACTCGATTTTTGGAGACTGGAGTTGATCGGTATAGATTGTACAATTTGTAGTAAATATAAAAGACTATGGATTAAACTTGATACTTATAATACACACTCTGCTAGACCACGAATTCTGGCCGGGGGAGGGGGCACTCAATTGCCGTTTGTGGGTAGTGGGTATAGTCAGATCAAAGATGTGACGCCTGTAATATTTCTCATAAAATCGAGCCGGGGAGGGGCACTTGAAAGTTGTATGGGCATTATTTTTATTTATTTATTCGGACACACTTTTTCATAACAGTGGTATCCGCCACTCTCGGCGAATGCGTCCATTTATTAAATATTCCTTATATAATACACACCCTGAGAGCACCAATCTGGCCGGGGCACTTAATTGACGTATATATGTGGACACATTCCGTATCAGACCAAAGATCTCATGGCCTGTAATATTTCGCATGAAATGAAAATGAAAAAAATGGGAATGAAGTTTGGAACTATATTTATCCATAAGTCATCCATCCATCCATCCATCCATCCATCCATCCATCCATCCATCCATCCATCCATCCATCCATCCATCCATCCATCCATCCATCCATCCATCCATCCGTCCGTCCGTCCGTCCGTCCGTCCGTCCGTCCGTCCGTCCGTCCGTCCGTCCGTCCGTCCGTCCGTCCGTCCGTCCGTCCGTCCGTCCGTCCGTCCGTCCGTCCGTCCGTCCATCCATCCATCCATCCATCCATCCATCCATCCATCCATCCATCCATCCATCCATCCATCCATCCATCCATCCATCCATCCATCCATCCATCCATCCATCCATCCATCCATCCATCCATCCATCCATCCATCCATCCATCCATCCATCCATCCATCCATCCATCATCCATCCATCCATCCATCCATCCATCCATCCAAAGATTACAAAAGAGCGGGAGGGTACCAAAGGTACCTGCTTTCGGACGACCAAACTAACTCTTTTAAAACCACCGATTGTAAAATGCTATAATAGAAGTTCAAACTAGAAAATCTGAAATATATGTAGCATTCCAAAACAGAAAACTTTTTTTAAAATATTTAATAAATTAAATAAAATGAAAAGTAGGCTATAACCGGCAAACACTGTGTCGGGCGTGAACTTGTAAAATTCAATCATATTATCTTAATGAAAGATATAACAGTTTTATACCGTAAAAACTGTACTAGAAGTGTATTCATTTACTTCAAGTAATATATTAGATTTATTCCGTAAAAACTTTTACAGAGCTTAAAATTATATTCAGAACTTAGAACATAAAAGAACGTTAAAAACATTCCCGTGGATGAATCAATAAGATTATCAGATCTTCCAAAACTCAGTTCCGTAAAAAGCTGTGTAGCTTTAACGTTGCATTTTTGAGAAAATTGTAGAGCAGTGAGTATATTCAATTCTTTGAATAAAGAGATGGGGAGTCGTGTTTTCATAAAATAGAACCACTTAAAAAGCTAACTTGCTTTTACCCCTAAAATCAAACGTAAAGAACATTGAATTAAATGAGAGAGAAAGTATGATTTTATTACTATCATA
This sequence comes from Ophiura sarsii, assembly GCA_035610835.1. Lineage (NCBI taxonomy): Eukaryota > Metazoa > Echinodermata > Ophiuroidea > Amphilepidida > Ophiuridae > Ophiura > Ophiura sarsii. The sequence continues at coordinate 48,736,477 of CM069447.1, read as the reverse complement.
TAATGGAAGCTTACTTGCTTACTTTTTAAAGTTAATTAACTAATTTATTTTAAAATTTATTATTCATAACTTTGAATCTATAGTTTATTAACATACTGACATTTCACAAAACTCTTTTTGGAAAGATAGGGTGGCCCTGAAAAGGGCCGTTGAAAACAGAGGTAGTGCTTCCTCTGTTCTTTGGTGGCTCTGAAAAGAGCCGTTGATAAAACCTCAAAGGCTTACTGCCTCTGGTCAACTGATCTCTGCCAGTTGTTTTGCCGGTTGAAACTCCGTTGGTTGTTGTAGCTAGGACGGCCGTCTTGCCGTCTCTTTTTTCCTTGATGATGATCTTGGCTTGGCTGCTGGTTGGTTTGCTTTCTCTTCTTTGCTGGTTGGCGTCGTTGTTCCACTAGGGTATTCCTCTTTTGGTTTATCTTCGTGCACTCATTCAAAAAATACTTCATTGCGTCCCTCTGTTCCTCTTCTGGTATGTTCCTCTTCATCTTTGCCTCTGCGGCCAGCCTGATGGTTGCAATCGCCTGTAGCGAGTCCGGGATAACGTACACCTCCATATCCGTCACCCATAGATCTATTAACTCGCGTTCTTGTGCTTTTTGTAAGGTTTCGGCTTGCGTCCGAGCCCTAGCTGAGAACTTACAGCCAGGAGCAAGGCCAGGGATACCCCGGTTAGCGCGCAATTCTTTTGGTACTTCTCGTGTACCCGCGAGCATTTCACGTAATTTTCTGCGCTTTTCTAGCAAAATTGTGTGGGCAACGACACTGCGTTCCACTAAAACTAAATGGTCGCTAACCTCTGTCATACTGACTTTGGAAAGCTCTTGACCAATTTCACGCGGCGGTGTTTTACGCTGAGGCTGGCCTGGTTGGATCGGTGACGTGTCTGAAATCTGGCTAGGCTCTGCTGGGCTGCTGAGCTCTGCTGGGCTGCTTGAAGGAGGCTGCGAGGGTGATTTAGAGATGGTTGGTCTTGGACGAGGACCGCGAGACGACTTAGTGCTTAACTTGCTCATGGTGATGCTTGAGTGCAGAATGATCTGGTGATGGTGATGTAAATGGCAGACAAGACATATATGCCAGTGTCCAGACTTCTACTGGGTAAGCAGACATGCACGGAACACATCGCATAAGTGGCATCCACCAATAGTCAACACGAGTGGCATAAACGATGGAAGTTACATACAAGACTATTCAGACTACTGTATAGATGGTGATGTAAATGGCGTACAAGACAAATAAGCCAGTGTCCAGACTTCTACTGGGTGAGCAGGGTGTGCATGGAACACATCGCATAAGTCGCATCTACCAATAGTCAACAGGAGTGACATACACCGATTGCAGTGACATACAAGACTATTCAGACAGCTGTATAGATGGTGATGTAAATGGTGGACAGGAGTGGCATACAATGATGGCAGTGACATACAAGACTATTCAGACTACTGTATAGATGGTGATGTAAATGAGGACAATACAAATACGCCCGTATCCAGACTTCTACTGGGTGAGCAGGGTGTGCATGGAACACATCGCATAAGTCGCATCTACCAATAGTCAACAGGAGTGACATACACCGATTGCAGTGACATACAAGACTATTCAGACAGCTGTATAGATGGTGATGTAAATGGTGGACAGGAGTGGCATACAATGATGGCAGTGACATACAAGACTATTCAGACTACTGTATAGATGGTGATGTAAATGAGGACAATACAAATACGCCCGTGTCCAGACTTCTACTGGGTGAGCAGGGTGTGCATGGAACACATCGCATAAGTGGCATCTGCCAATAGGCCTAGTCAACAGGAGTGGCATACAATGATGGCAGTGACATCCAAGACTATTAAGACTACTGTATAGATGGTGATGTAAATGAGGACAATACAAATACGCCAGTGTCCAGACTTCTACTGGGTGAGCAGGGTGTGCTTGGAACACATCGCATAGGTGGCATCTACCAATAGTCAACAGGAGTGGCATACAACGATGGTAGTGACATTTAAGACTATTCAGACTACTGTATAGATGGTGATGTAAATGGCGGACAAGACAAATATGCCAGTGTCCAGACTTCTACTGGGTGAGCAGGGTGTCCATGGAACACATCACATAGGTGGCATCTACCAATAGTCAACAGGAGTGACATACACCGATTGCAGTGACATACAAGACTATTCAGACAGCTGTATAGATGGTGATGTAAATGGTGGATAAGACAAATATGCCAGTCTCCAGACTTCTACTGGGTGAGCAGGGTGTGCATGGAACACATCGCATAAGTGGCATCTACCAATAGTCAACAGGAGTGGCACACAATGATGGCGGTGACATTCAAGACTACTGTATAAATGGTGGTGTAAATGGCGGACAAGACAAATATGGCGAGGACAAGCATATACGCCAGTGTCCATATACTTCTACTGGGTGAGCAGGGTGTGCAAAGAACACATCGCATAAGTGGCATCTACCAATAGTCAATAGCCAAATTAAATGGCAGACAAGACATAAATGCCAGTGTCCAGACTTCTACTGGGTAAGCAGGGTGTGCATGGAACACATCGCATAAGTGGCATCTACCAATAGTCAACAGGAGTGGCATAAAATGATGGCAAAGACATTCAAGACTACTGTATAAATGGTGATGTAAATGGCGGACAAGACAAATATTGCGAGGACAAGCATATACGCCAGTGTCCAGACTTCTACTGAGTGAGCAGGGTGTGCATGGAACACATCGCATAAGTGGCACCTGCCAATAGGCCTAGTCAACAGGAGTGGCATACAACGATGGCAGTGACATACAAGACTATTCAGACTACTGTATAGATGGTGATGTAAGTGGCGGGCAAGACAAATATGACAGTGTCCAGACTTCTACTGGGTGAGCAGGGTGTGCATGGAACGCATCGCATAAGTGGCATCTACCAATAGTCAACAGGAGTGGCATAAACGATGGCAGTGACATACAAGACTACTGCACAGATGGTGATGTAAATGGCGGACAAGACAAATACGCCAGTGTCCAGACTTCTACTTGGTCAACTGTCATCTGTAAATAGGAGTAGAAGAGTGGACTATATCACGATGGAGCTTAGGAGATGAAGAAATCGTCCACATAACAGGTAAATATACAATCCTTTTAAAAATGTAACATCACTATCTTCAGTCGGCCATCCATTCAGAGGCCCTAATAATATAATACTATTGATATGTAATATTCAGGTACTTCCATTCTTCAAATACAAATACTTAAAAATACTGCAAGTCACGACTTGCGAATCCCCCTGGCTGGGAGATCAACTAAATGAGGTCAACGGTCATATATGGGTCATGTTCCCCCGGTGTTCATGTTTCTTTTCTCCAAGTTTGAGGTCAATCGGTCAACTTTAACGATTTGACCTCTGGATGACCTTTGACCTCAGATGACCTCTACTAATTTTTTTACATGTTCCCACGGTGTTCATTGCACAAATTAACCCCTTGTTGACCTTTGACCTTGGTTGACCTCTAATGACCGTTGACCTCGGATGACCTCTAATTTATTTTAGACATGTTCCCCCGGTGTTCATGTTTCTTGTCTCCAAGTTTGACGTCGATCGGGCAACTTTTACGATTTGACCTCTGGATGACCTTTGACCTCAGATGACCTTGGATGACCTCTAATTTATTTTAGACATGTTCACCCAGTGTTCATGTTTCTTGTCTCCAAGTTTGACGTCGATCGGGTAACTTTTACGATTTGACCTCTGGATGACCTTTGACCTAAGATGACCTCTAATTTATTTTAGACATGTTCACCCGGTGTTCATGTTTCTTGTCTCCAAGTTTGACGTCAATCGGGCAACTTTTACGATTTGACCTCTGGATGACCTTTGACCTCAGATGACCTCTAATTTATTTTAGACATGTTCACCCGGTGTTCATGTTTCTTGTCCCCAAGTTTGACGTCAATCGGGCAACTTTTAAGATTTGACCTCTGGATGACCTTTGACCTCAGATGACCTTGGATGACCTCTAATTTATTTTAAACATGTTCACCCGGTGTTCATGTTTCTTTTCTCCAAGTTTGAAGTCAATCGGGCAACTTTTACGATTTGACCTCTAAATGACCTTTGACCTCAGATGACCTTTGCAAATTAGACCACCAAACAAGCAGCTACAGTGTTTGACCATGGCCTACCTATCACTGAAGGTTTGAAGTCCATCCGTCCATCCTTTCAACAGATACAGCATTCGGGCAACTTTTACGATTTGACCTCTAGATGACCTTTGACCTCAGATGACCTTTGCAAATTAGACCCCAAAACAAGCAGCTACAGTGTTTGACCATGGCCTACCTATCACTGAAGGTTTAAAGTCAATCCGTCCATCCTTTCAACAGATACAGCATTTGGAAAAAAAGGCTAACCAAAAGGCACACACATACACCCCCCCCCCCCCCCCCCCCCCCCCACACACACACACACACCCCCACACACACATACGCACACCCATACGCACAGACACACATTACATGATGACAAAATACCCTTCTGGTTTTACAAACCAGGGGGATAAAAACATTACTCCTATACATATATCTCTTTCACATTTATGAAGCCTACTTGTAGTGCCGCATATAATCATATATCTTCCAAAAACTATGTCAACAGGCAGAAAAAAATAAGTTGCCTTCAACAAATACAACTATTAACACCAAACCCACACGACCCAGTTAGGTTTTGTCCAAAATCATTTTACCATTCAAATCCACCAACCGCCAAACCCGAGAACCGCGAAAGCCGAGAACCGCTCTAGTTTCATACATGGAACAGTGATTTTACAGAATTTTTATTTTGAGCCAATGAGTATGAACTCTGTTTTACGATCATTAAGTTTGAGATAATTGCCCTTCATCCACTGCCGGATGTTTTCAATACATGCCTCCATACAGGAAATGCAATCGTTTGCAGCCTCTTGCTGTGGGTCGAATGACATGTACTTTTGGGTGTCATCGGCATACTCGTGGTATTGAAGACGATGTTCTAGGATTATATTACATAAGCGGAGAAGTGTAGATTAAAAACTATTGCGGGTCACAGAACCCTGCGGCACAGAGTATCTATATACTAATTTTCGGTCCCTCGCCTGATTAGATAGTTCAATAATAATTTTACACTCGCGTCCCTCTTCAACTGAAAAAGCGTGGGAATTGCGCCTCTAATACACGAGCTAATTAGATAGTTCAATACCCGTTTTTTCCCGTTTTCAGACATGCGCAGAAAATCCAAAATGTTGAATTTATTTTACTCGGGTAGCTACTGTTCGGACACAAATTGTGGTTTTCGGAGTGAGTGATGACATATGGTCTTCACCCAAAATATTTTCTTCAGGGATATAGCTACATTTCTGTATATGCGGCTGTTTGTTATTCTTAAAGATCGCATAGTAACAAGCATTTATACGTCCGACAAATAAAAATATTTCACGACATTTTCTAAATGTAAACAAAAACTCTTACACAGATCTTAAAGTGACACTTTCACATTAGTAACATAGATGAATGCGACGTTTGCTAACGATAAAGAAACTGGCAGTACCATGTCAACCGTTTCTATGTTGTGCTGCGCGACCGCGTTTAACATGGCGCACGCGGTTCGGCGCACACGTAATGACGCAGACAAAAAGTGTACGCGTTTGTGGCGCAAACCGTGCACATTGTAACGGAGCAGAGTGAAAGCAGGCAGTCCGTACACTCTTAGAAAAAGGATGCTTCAGGCTTCAGGGGTTCTTGGCTGTCCCGTATGGAACCCTTTATATCACCTTAAAAGGTTCCAAAAAGAACCATTTTAAGGTTCAAAATAGGCAAAATATGGGCAAACATTGGTCTTTCGAACCTCTACAGGTTCTCTACAGAACCTTTTGGGGCCTTTAAAATCAAAGAACCTTTAAACCATTATACGAAGAACCCCTCTGAAGCACCCTTTTTCTAATAGTGTACCCTAAAGCCATCTCCTCCTCTCCGCACTTCCCTTACTTGATAATCTGGATATAAGGGCACATGGGGCATCTGGATAAACGGAACGTGTGGTACATTATCATGATTATTATAGAGTGTCTGGATTATTCAGGGCATCCGTGGTATCTGGATTACGGGGTTCACTATAAAACGAGTCTCAAATTACCTAGATATACTATGCGCAGGTGGGCCACCTGTGATAACTGGATTTTATTAGGGTGTACACTCAGGTAGTATCTCGGGAGGCTTTATAGAACACAGCAAACATGATGAAGGGACTACATATACTATACGTTAAGGCCCCACATAATGTAAATAGGCCAAACAAAACCCGGATGGAAAACACATTGTGCTCAAGTACAAGCGTGGAATGGTACAAGTGATCTTGATGATAGAAGACTCCGCCGACCATAAAACTAAACGACCGACTATAAACTATAACGCTCAGAACGTAGGCCTACTGAATTACCTGGATACAGTATGTGCATATGGGCAGTGGCGACACTTGCACCAGCACCATATGTTAAAGGCTTATTATGTGATCTTTTCCAGAGAGCGCCCTCTATTCGTGATTTTTTTTTAGAAAGTAGATTTTCTTGCAGATTTACATTTCTGATCATAAATCGTACATATATTCCAAGTTACATGGTTTTAGAGTGAATTTAGACTAGAATAAAATAAGTTGTCGGATATCCGGCAGTTTATTTTCACTCTAAAACCATGATTTTGAAGTAATAAAGAATCGTATCGCCCTGTAACTTGGAATGTATGTACGATTTATGATCAGAAATGTAAATCTGCAAGAAAATCTACTTTCTAAAAAAAATCACGAATAGAGGGCGCTCTCTGGAAAAATCACATAATATGATCAGAAATTTAAATCTGCAAGAAAATCTGCTTTCAATTTGTTTTCGATGTTGAGGGCGTTCCATGGAAAGATCACATAATATACCTTTAAAGGAGGAAAACGGGTGGCAGGGCAATAAAAGAATCGGGGGAGACATTTAAAAGCTAATTTTAAGTAACTTTCAATTTTGACATTAAAATTCAACTTTTTATTATTTGGGGTACAAAATAGGTAGAGACATGCGCTGACAGGAGTACAACTGGAGGTATTAAGAACACGTTGATGGAGTAGGCCTACTCGGATTAAGATCTTGGGTATCTGTATTATTTAAGAGCACATTGGGCGTAGGCTCATGGTGTATTAAGGGCACCATGTTACTTACATTATATCAAGGGCACCTCAGTACCTGAATTATTTAAGGACATACTCTTGATTGATATTTATATAAACATTTATAGGGCCTAACGCTTTGATATTAATGACCTCTGCCTATTGTGATATGACTTTTACTGTCCGCTCTTCGGCACCCACGTTTAATTTACTTAACTATGATAAAGTAAGAGCACCTGGGTATCTCGAGATAATGGCACACTGCAGTGGGCCTATCTTGATTATGTGGTATCCAGTGCATTATTAAGGGCACCTGGGGTAACTGGATTAGGGGTTAGGGCTTAGGCCTATGGGGTCCCTGGATATAATGGGACAACGGGTACCTGCATTTCAGGTCTCATGGGAGGCCTACATAGGTATCTGGAAACACAAACGTAGGCCTACCTAGATTAAGGCAATGTATAACCTGGATTATCAAAAGCACCTGCGATATTCGGATTATTTTATTTAGGGCCCCGTCTGGATTATGTATACATGTATTTATAGGACATGTTCTTGATATTATTGTATCAAATTTTCTTACGCTTTGTTTACTTATTCCCCGTGAAATCTTCTAGCGGGTCCAGTTCTATTAAAGTAACAGCGTCCGAAGATGATTTTCCCACACGTACACGTTGAATCCTGCACCATATCAATGCTACCCCTCCAATACCAATGTTGTGTTCAAGTCTATATCAAAATGCTGTGGTCATATAGTTGCCCGGCATAGTTGGTTTATGGATTTGAAATGGAATAGCCGAATGCAGTTTTGAGAGTGATTCATTTTTAGGGAATCTCCCTTTCTGAAGCTTGAAGATGAAAGGAAATACAGTTATTGCCGACGCTTTGGAACCCGACTGTTTATTTTAACGGAATAAATCCTATTCAAAATTAGGAACCAGCCGCGATGCGTGGGGTAACTTTCAAGCTGCCGATAGTCAATTTAATTTATGAGACACCCTGATTGTTTTCAGACGGAATGCGGCAGGCGTCTGCAGACGACATTCCAAAATGTCACAAAATGTTTAAAAAATGTCAATATAATTGAATTATATTACCATATTAAAATCCCCATGAGAAATGCCTTAAAATAAGTACAGTACAACATACTAGTATTGAATCAGTAATCCTTCAGAAAGACCTTGAAAGTTGGGAAAGGTTTCTGACAAAATATGTTTTGTATAATTATAGTCAACCCAAAAGCCGCGTGGAGAGTGTTAATACAATTGTGATTTATATAATGCAATTTTTTTTTATAATTGGTTCTTGATTTGCAAATTGATCTCATAGATACTCTTGAGATGTGATCCAGACTAATTTACATGAAATTCAATCAACTCTTATAAGCGTTTTATACTATGAGAAAATACACGCTTGTTTAACTTTTAAAATTAAGAATATCATGAATAATAGTATGTGCGTGGAACAATACAAGAGCACTGAAAACTGAAGATAAGCAGGTAATCATCATTTACTTTAGTTTGAAACAGGATGATTTTTTTTTAGATGGTTAACAGCAAGTCAAAACAAACAAAGAAACTTAAAATGATTATTATTTAGATTGAATTCAATTTTTAAACAAATTTCTTTCATAATCCATTAGGGCTTATTCCGTTTATGCAAGGATGAAAACAACAAGAGTTTAAAATATGCTAAGTTTTGTTTTTTTACATTTCAGGCAAATAATCCACTATGAACTCAATATTATAGAAGCCAAGGTTTCAATATTAATTGGTGATGTGATCATTTGCAATGATGTAAAAGAACTAAAATATTGAAAACTGTAACGCCATTTTTATGCAATTTTTACATTGAAAAGTGGCTCCATAAATTTGCCATAACTCGTTAAATATAGTCACAACCTTTCTGATGATTCATGGCATATAATAGCTATTTGAACAAAGTCTGTCCCATTTCGCTCTGTCCACGGGTACTGATTTCGCGACGTTAGATTGAATACTGAAAATTAGGAATTGCATGCAAGTAATCTAAGATTTGAAGATCCCGCCAGGTGAAACCAGTGTAATTGTTAACATCTTAACTATGTATTCAGGTGTGAAATCAATACGTAATAATTATACAACGAGTGACCCTAATTAGAATTATTGATTTTCATAGATTGGAAGTGTAATTGTCTATCAGCTCTATGCCTTAAAAGTGACGATGCCATTTAATGTTATCGTGCTGGTCATATCCCGTAGACTTACCCGTGGACAAAGAGATTTCAGAGAGATTCACTTCAAATAGCTATCATTTTGCCGCCATAGCATTACTAACATTGAGATTTTCAACATACCGGGTGTCCCTAAAGTATTTGCACAACTTTGAAGCTTTGTATTTCACAAAATATAAGTCGTATTGAAAATATGAATATATATTTAGAAAGAGGAGATGTTGGAAATAATTTTTATACCAAACATTGGAGTAACATCTGTTTGTAATGCCACCCTAGAAGAAAAATATGTATTACTGCAAAACTTCGGAGGAATAAAGTTCATAAATCCATACCTATTGAGATTAACAAAAAGACGGGTAGAGTTGGTTACACGGAAAGTGATCCGTCAAATGTAATATTTAAAATGTTACCTTACAGTGACCCCATTCATAATAACAAACTATATCACACATATTGTTTGTTTCTATAGTGAAATCTAGTTTAAATGTTTTGTTTGATCTGAATCTTGTATGGAAACTTCTTCAAGTCCTTACGCATAATTCTGTGAACAGTTGATCGTTTAATCTTGTTTTCTGCGGAAAGTCGGCAAATAGATCTCTGTGGTCTTATAACATCAATGTGACTTGTTGATCAACCAGTCTTTTTCTACCACATCGAGACAAATCATGCACAGTTCCTGTGTTCAAAAATGTATCCACCAACTTCAGAATGAATATTCTTCCTGGTGCGCGTTTCACTTTGAAATGTTTTCTGAACTTTGTTGAGTAAGTTGAACTGAATTTGTTTCAGCGTAGAACCATACAATTTGTATTCGATTATCTATGCTGTAAACCATCGTGAATGAACACTTTTGCTGTGCAATGTTGTCTACTGCGCCTATTTATGTTGTGAGTGACCGAGTTTGGTAATAACATTAATGTTTCAATGTAAGCAGTGAATTGTGACTAATGCGCAACGTTGCTTTCATTCCGTTAATTTATGCGTACCTGGTTTTAGCAACAATGTGTGGTACTTGGTATGGGTAGGTCTCACACGGCCAAACAATTTCAACCAGTTTTATAATGTTGCTGGTTCACCAATAGGGTTGTGTTTGGTATCAAAATAATTTCCCAAATCTCGTCTATCAAAATATGGTTACATTTATACCATATGATTTATGTTTTATGAGATATGACATTAATGTTTCAATGTAAGCAGTGAATTGTGACTAATGCGCAACGTTGCTTTCATTCCGTTAATTTATGCGTACCTGGTTTTAGCAACAATGTGTGGTACTTGGTATGGGTAGGTCTCACACGGCCAAAAAATTTCAACCAGTTTTATAATGTTGCTGGTTCACCAATAGGGTTGTGTTTGGTATCAAAATAATTTCCCAAATCTCGTCTATCAAAATATGGTTACATTTATACCATCTGATTTATGTTTTATGAGATATGACTCTTAAAAAACGTGCATAGACTTTCGGGACACTGTAGATGGCCAAGATAATATTTTTGAGGAATATGTAAACAAAAAGTTAAACCAAAACCCACAATTTTGAAATATATGGTATATGAACTACACTGGTTGTAACGTCGCGTTATGGATCTCTATCGTTAAGTAAACCACTGTGCCTTAGTGCAATTGAGGGACTTTACATTTTCCTTTTAGTGGTAGTTTATTGCCCCTGTATCCTGACCATTAAGGCAATCGCTAGTAAAGTCTCAATGATGTTAACATAGAAAAACACCTCGGGCCACTCAAGTATAAAAGTTGTATTGTAATCATCCTCGTGAATCCACTCTCAAAAACAACCTAAACAAGGATTGTCAAAGAAAGAAAAAGTAACCTTTAACATGGAGTATAGCTCGACAAATCATCTCGTAGCAAAGGATATAGCTACTCAGGACAGAGTTGAGACTGAAATGAACGTACGAAGTAATAGTGTGATTCAGTTTTGCAGGAGAGTATTGCTAGTAAATTTGTCATAGGCCTAACCATTTTTGTTTGGGCTTGTATTTTTACAATAATGACACGTAACTATTAGCCTAAGCAACCCTTGGCGCGGATTCAGGTTGAAAAAAGACCTCTGAAATTTCTGAAATTTGCGATTTTGATCACCTTTACACGGACTCGCTCTCTTCTGCGGGCCAGCGTTGTGGTCGAAAAAAATCAATCTTAATCCGTGTTTCCGTTCACGCGGATGATTGCAACATCATACCTGACTAGCCACCGGGCTTTAAATATCGACTGAGTATTATGAAAAGGGTAGAAATAATACGTGGTCTGCAAGACAATCACCGTGAGCTAAACGTCTAGACGTTACAAACAGACAATAACGGATTTGTTCTCGTCTTGCCAAAACACAATTGGTTGCATTTAACACATGTTGGTTGGCTAATTCTGTTTTTACCCGAAGGTGATAGTTCTGATTGGCAAATATTCAGATATCCTCCGTAAATGATAACGTCTTTAAAAGTAAAGGTGTCGGTTATTCCCATCATTGGGTGTTTAAGAACTTCGGTGTTTGAGGTTTTTTTAAGAAAAACTAATTAAAAGTTTAATTGGGCTATTCCATATAATATGTGCACAACCCTATAATAAAGGGGTCATTTTAAATTACTGAAAATGCCCGGATTTCCGAGAGCAAATCTTAACTGATTCTCAATTTCTGGTCATAATTGATCGGACCCCTCTATAGTTTACGTAAGAGATATAGGTGTTTTTTTTATATCATGACCCCTCTTGGTCTTCGTAGGATTTCCAGTGATCACTTGAACAGACAAAATCATGATTTCCGATGATCATTCGAACCAAAAAAGTGTGGAAATCCCCTGCCCATTGTCAGTAAACTTGCTTTGTTTATAGAGGTATTTAGTTGTCCGAAGGATAGAGTATAATATATTAAAGACATAACCCTTTTGACTTAACACGTGTGCCTGCCTCATATAGCCCCAGCAACAAAATCCTATGACGACTATGGAAACAAAAACGTACAATGCCCACACGCTTAGAAATTAGTATAATGTCAAGTTTTTTACCCAATATTGTGACTAAACATCGATTTCGGTGTGCACTCAAGCTGATCTCGTAGCAATTGATGGCCTGAGCTCAACGCACCATATTCTGGTCCGGTAAAGCGAGCAAAACACTGCTTGTTGCGTTCGTATTAAATGCGGCACCATATCGGTTATGTTACTTTGCAGTATCCAGCCATGGCGGACGACGGGATACCGGTCAGAAGCTTCTAGTGCAGGTACAGGACTTGAGGACCTTATCCCGGCTTTTTGTAGGTAAAATGTGATGCGATTTATACATTTATAGTCCGGTAGAATAAAACAATAGTCTTATGGGAGTGAAGTAGTGACAGATCTGGTCTGAGATCTAGGCCATATTTCCTATACCAATTGCGTATGCGCAAGTAGTACAGGACTACAGTGCAACTTACCATATCTGCCCTTTATTTCATTGTGTCATGCATATAGACCTATATTGGATGTAAACAAACATAGTATAGGGGACTGGTATAGAAATCCACACACAGCCCTTCTGTGTATAACCATGCTTCACTGCACATATTTGATGTTGATGTACTGCTAACGCGGTAAATTCAAATGCATGTTCCCTGACTGGTGAATCATTTGTTTGCATACACTAAAGCTAAGAGTGTGCACAAAATGTATACACACTGCTTAAATACTTATAATAAAAAACTGAAAACAAAATCATAAAAAGTGCTCATACCATTTTGTTGTATGAGGTCTTTAGCTCTAATTTGATAGGTCACACGCCAATATTAAAGTTATGGTTATCTTTAAATTAAGTCTTAAATATTGGTTCTTAGATATGCAAATTAATCAAATAAAGAAAAAAATACAAAGATTTTTTTTATTTTGCTCATACAAAAATTTATCAGAATTAGGTATATGCACAACATATCTGATTTCCACTCTACCAGCGTACACACATCTCTAGATAAAAAGTCAAATGTGTTTTGGACTTGATGCTAATTAAATATGCAAATAATACGCAAATGATGTCATTTTATAAAATCGCTCTAATAAATATTTACGTTAAGACTTCTTTAATATGTGTCACCAAACTTGACTTTATTGGAGGAAAATTGGTGTTGTTATTGTCATTTAAGTGAATTTGGTGAAACGGGCATTTATGGTAAGTTGCACTGTATTACAGCTAATACTTCACTCCTAAAAGAATATAAATTGTCTTAAAATAACTATAACATGTACAAACATATCACAATTTCCAAATCCGGGATTAAGTCTTCAACGCCTGCCTCCAGCAAGAAAGCTTTGACGTTGTCATCTTGTCATCCGCCATAGCTTAAATGAAAAAGAAAAGAAAAAATGAATGTGTATAATGTAGTGTTAAGTGTTACACAACAAAATGGTAAATTACCTATATATACAGCATTATTGGGTAAAGGAAATGTACCCAATTTATGTGTACCAAAATGACACAAGTGGTGGGTAAAGCCTTTACACAACCCCGGTTATGTAAAGTGTTACACATATTGGGACAAAATTTGGGGTAAACATTTTCCCAAAGATAAATTGTGTCAAAGTTTTAAACCTTGTTGGGCAAAATACTTCCACATCATCAACTACTTCGTTAGCTCAGTCGATTACGGCGTTCGCAAGTGTTATTGCTCTTAACGGTCAAGTCTACGAAAATAAGATGAACAGATGATTTTAGTTTGGCAAAATTGTGCATGTTCTGTCATTCTCTACTAATAAAGCCGCGTTGCCGATCGATGTAACTATTGTCCAGTCAAGGTAAAGTAAACTAGCCGTGCGTGTAGTGTCGCGGGAGCACATTATTATCAAGGTCGATTGACGTCGGCAACCTGACCTTCACACAGCGGTCTCCCTTAAGATAATATTGCATTATAATTGACTAGTTTCATTATATTTATGCTTCAACATCATCAACAACTTCAATAGCTCAGTGGATACGGCGTCAGTCTTAGTATACAGAGGTTGTGGGTTCGAGCCCTGGTCAGGTTAAGGTAGGTTCTTCAAAAATCTTTAATTCCGTGGAAAATAAAATTGCGAAAGAAGATTAGATTGCAAATATGACACCCAAAATGGCTTCAAATATATACCTGCATTTTTTTTAAAATTAATTTATGTGTACTAAAATGACGCAAGTGTTGGGTAAAACCTCTACACAACCCCGGTTGTGTAAAGTGTTACACATAATTGGGTCAAGATGGGGAACATGGTAGTTTTGGGGTAAACATTAACCCAACGATATTGTGTCAAACTTTTAAACTTTGTTGAGTAAAATTTAGCTATTTGATGGGTTAAAATATTCACTATGTGTTGTGCAAGATTATCTTTACCCAACAAACAACTATGTTCCCTTTTTACCATCGTGAAGTGTAGTATTTTACCCAACATTGCTTAATTTGTTCTAAGAGTGCATGGTAAATAACGGACACCCACATTTCAGACCTGAAGTAACGCAAACTCCACATCACGTTACGGCTTACGTTGTACCACGTCCTTTCTTGCGTGTTGTAATCAAGATTTTTCTCGGCATTTTGGGGTACGTATTTATAACTTGGACAACAGAGTCATGACGCAATGTGTACAAATTTGAAAAATATAATATAGCTTTAAGCACCCTGTTATGCACCGTGTTTTGGCGCTGCCCTCTGAAGACGGACCATAAAAGCTTTTATTTGTAACAGATTTTGAAAGAGTGGTTGACAACTATGATAGGGGGAGCGCCGACCGACTGACACAAACTGATTGGTCCTTTTGCTCGTCGCCTATAAGTGCATTTTTGTAAATAAACATATCTTTTTTTCATTAGGACACCCTGAATGTCATTTTCGAGAACGGTGATATAAGTCAATCTTTGAATAATTGCTGACGTCGATTTGTTTTTATATTACTTCCTTTCACTTAATCATCTGACCATATAAGGATTGTTGTATGACCATATAAGGATTGTTGTATGACCATATAAGGATTGTTGTATATTATGAATAAAAGATAATGATGCTGAGTAGGAGAGAGGAAGTTTGTCGTAAACATTGACTTTCTCATCTTTAGTTGCTGTTAGAATATGAACGAACAAAATAAATCTTAGAAGAAAATATACCACATTATTTATAAAAACTAATCATGAATTCAAAATTATATTTCGTGAATATGTGTGTAAAAATTAAATCACCACTTAGTTATGAGACATTATATTGACTCGACGGAAAATATGGATTTGTGTAGGCGTAAGATAATGTTTGCAAAGCTAAAAAATCAAGTTTATTGACAGAAAGCCCGTCAAAAATTGCTTTTGTATATTAAATAAAACAAGTATCCGCAGTTTTGATAAATATTCAGACTGAAGAAAAAAACACCGGTGCTTGGCAGTGGTTGAAAACTTATACAATGTCGTTCAACGCATCAACTGGTGATTTATATACATTCTCTTTCCAATAATTTTGAGGAATCATTTCCATTCTTACTACACAAATTTGAAAAATAAATCAGTTCTTAAAGGGGGGTGGTCAATCCCATGTGCATGGCCTGGTTGGACTCATTGAACCCTTTTCTTCAAGAAAATGTATACTTTTATATGGATTAAATGAATAATGAAGAAGCAGTTTTACGGTTAGCTAAGCTGATAGACATGATGTACCGACAAAAAAAAATGGTAAAAGTGACCCAATTTTTGTCCCGTCAACAGCTGAAAAGTGTGGGGGTGGGGGGAGGGGAAGGGGGTAGCGATGACGTTGTCCTCAAAAACGGCTGAAAAAAATTATTGCATGGTAGAAATCGCAAATCTACCAACAGAAGCTCAAGTTTACCGATGGGGATATTTCAGTGGATACACCACTGCCTTAAGACCCTGCTTTTTTGAAGAAAAAAAACAGATGACCCAGCTATTTTCCCCAAAAAAATTTGCTCTGCGCGAAGCCCCCATTTTTAGAACCCTTGATGGCACACCCCTACCCCAAAAGCAGTTGAGTGCTCCCCCCCCCCCTTTTAGCATTATGATGTAATTCCAGAGTCCAGACAAGGTGCTGATTCTTCAGAAGGGAGGGCCGGGATGGGTGGGGGTGGGGGGGGGGGTCATAAAATTATCAAACATAAAATAGGGGGCGGTCATAATTTTGTTTAGCAATTGAGAATGAGATTACAAAAGATTCAAAATGGCATTTTTGCGCGCGCATTCATCCAAATATATCCCCTATATGGACCGGGTTGGAAGGTTCAGAAGGTGGAGTGGGGGGGGGGGGGGGGGCGTCATAAAAAATCTGACAATTAGTCATAAAAGATAATGATGGCCATTGAAATTTGTGACACCTCCCCCCCCCCCCCCCCCCCTCCCTTGCGGGGTCATTAGGTGACTAGCTCGCACGCTATTCACACTGTCGTACGATGTTTTCAAGTCCGCTGTCCTTGACCGTGCTACCTCCAATGTTCGTGCAATATCCAGTATCTTATATAGTGGCCTAGCTCTCTTTTTCCATGGCCTTACTGCGTAGGATATCTGATCGGCAGCCCGAGATTACTTGTATTAGGATTTCTTTTTCCTTAGTCTGGAATGCACACCTTTCCGCCATCATGCGGAGGCGTGTACAGAATTGGTCGATGTCTCATCATTTTCTTGTTTTTGCTGTCTGAATCTGATCACTTCATAGATCCAGTTTTTCTTTGGAGTGAAATGGAGTGTCAAAGCCGCTATGGCTGGCTCAAGTTTATCATCATCTTTGATGTCTGGTAATGTCAAGAGAATATTGTGTAGATCCGGGCCCCCGAAGTGTAGAAGTAGGGCTCGTTGTTGTGTTTCACTGGTGATACCGAAGCCCACCATAGACCATAGCTGACTTGAAACGTGCTATCCATGACTCCCAGCGCACTGCTATAGCGATGCTGGGTCGTCGTAGGGGTAAAACGGTGGTAGCATTGGCATCGCCATGTTGTAACAGCTCCGAGTTGACCGTCGGATATTTAAATGTCCACGAATCGTTGATAGTAAAGATCCCTAGATGAATTCGCGTTTATAGTTCGAATACCTCGTCGCCAATATAATAAAGTTAATTAATACACAATTAACACAAATGATGATATAGATGTATAAAAGATATCTGAATATTTATTGAGCTTAGTAACGATTCGTATGATAGATTGTAGATGCATAGATATGAATGTCCCGGATCTATGCCTCGTGTCCGCACATGCGGTCAGGGCTTGGTAACATGGTAGATAAAACCCCGATTCTCTTGACCTTAATAGTTTGTCGTAACTGGTCTAGTTGGCGCTATAACATGGTCGAAGCCAACCAGGGATATAGACATGATGACAGTTCTCGCTTCACTGCTTGCCTTATGCGGCATGTCGCAACTGTTAAAGGGGGCGCTGTGTACATGAACCAATTTGATTACAGGCACAGATCTGGAGTTTCTTATCCCATAATTATTAATATCCCTGATGCGGTCCAATCCAAGCCAGAGTTGCCAGTTCGTTTCAGCTAAAGGAGTTGGATGAACAATGAGTTAGGTAGGGATATTACAACACCGCAGTATGCACATTGTATCTTTGATGTGGATCCTTTCATGACTGGTCTTAGTGTACAATCTTTAGTACATGAATCCTTTCATGCCTGATCCTTTCAGCTGTACTAGTAAAACCTGTATCTTATGCCCATGGTGTCTTTCTGGTGGTATGAATATGTTAATTTACGACACCGACTGTCTAGACGGTGTTTCATACCAATATTTTTCGACTTTTCTGAATAAAATCAGTGAAACTTTTGCTTCAGATAATCATCATGTTATGTTCCCAACCCTTAACACTTTTGACCTGTGATTTTGACATCTTGCCGGTAATAAATCATCTACGACAGCTGACTATGAGCTCCATTTTCAGGGTTATGAAGGTTAATTTTATATGCCCTTGGGGCATACCGCATAATTATGTCCTTTGCAGTCTTTTAATTGGACCACTACACAGTGGGAAATATACACATCCTTAAAACATGATTTATTACTGGCGAAATGTCAATCACCAGTCCAAAAGGGTTATTTAAGAGAGTGGGAACATGATGTTTATTGATGAAATAATATGTACGCCGGTAATGTCTTGCTAGATGTCCCGTAACTGTTGTGCGCAAACAAATTAAAATATTGTTAAATGCACTTATCTATTGCAAGCCCGGCTTCATGGACCCTGCGGGGACTATACATGTACATGTACCTGCAGGGACCGTACATGAATGTGTTTTGAAAAGTCATCTCTACAAGGTACAATGAACAAAATACAAGGTACATGTACGCTTGTGAAGATTGTCGATAAGGCCAAATAAAATAATAAACATGTTTCTCGTCCCCGCCCTTACTATTTTTTTTTGAAATTGTCAAATATTGTTGTTATTTTTCTTATTCCTCTTTATGCTTTCTGCTGCTTATCAATTGTTGTGATGAAAAGAGATGATAAGAAGTGCTTGGGTATAATATATAAACACATTACACACAATATGTCCATGCTAGTAGGGGTAGGCCTAGAGCAATCCAATACTATTATACTAGTACTTTTCAATAGGAAAAAATAAAATAATGAGGGCCTTCTTCTTCTTCCATTAAAGTACAGACCACCATTGGCGTATTCACGTAATTCCCGTGTTTATGATTGACGACAAAGCTTCAACAATTTACCATTTCTTTTCGTTATCGAACGCATGATGAGTGCATTCAAGCACTCATTACGTAACGCTTCGTTACGTCATCACTCGCTGTGCGAGTGATAGTCCGGGTCCACTTTTAAATTGAACTTAGTCAGCATAGAATTGGTGGCGCTGTTCTACCGATAAGGCGTAATTGTAGCAGACGACGCGACGCTGACCACGCGTCTCTCAGACGACCCAATAAGGCAACGGGAGTGCACCATTTTGAATTATTTTTAACAGTCATCGCCCGGTTAACGATAAAAATTCTTCTAATTTTGATGAATTTGTCAAAATGATAAGTTTAATATTCGCGATTACGTGTTATTCACTACGAATTCAAAATGTAGGTTTCGCGTGGCCACCGTCGTCTGTGTAAATCTACAGCGCCCCCACACCTATGCTGACTAACAATTCCGTTAAACCTGGTTAAACATTGTTAAACGCTTTAAACGCCGGTCACGGACGCATTCCGGACGATTACCATAATTTATTCAAATATGCAAAAGGATCCGTTTGGTGGATTCTGACGGACCATGACGACGCACCCCGTCGTCAGATATCGTTACTAAACTGGATAAAACACGCGATGACTACTGAAAATGAAACTACTTTTGATTCACGGGGGATCTGCCCTTATTCGATGTTGTCAATCATGGCCCTCGAATAATTATATAGACCCCGGACCGGGACCTGGATGGACGGAACCAAGAGGATAACTTTTATATGCACAATACATAAAATGTCTGACTGGTCTAAAATTCATAAAACTGATTATCATAAACGTCAGGATGAGGATGAAACCATTTCGAGAACATTTCTCATTCTGCTTCGACCCGTTCAGTGGCATAACCAGGAGGTGGGGTGGGGGTGTATGTGGGGGAAGGGGCATCCTTCATCCGTTGTTATACATGTAGGCTTGCGCCTATTTACAATTGAGGACCCTAGATCTAAAAGGGGGTTAAGTCACAAGGCAAAATCTGGGTTTCATTGTGTCCATGTGTGGACTTGACCTACTCGGGTTGGACCTCCCATGGACTCTTACACAGCTTTACCACATTGTATTGGTAAACGACGCACCCACGACGCACCTCTCCCGGGGGTCGTATAGTGCGTCTTACAACTGATAGGTGTATAATGCTTGTGCGCTACTCTTACAGTATTTTCCCTTTACGGATAATGATTGTCCTCCATCAGATGAAAAATAAAGGGTAGGTAAAGTAATGCAAGAACAACAACAACAATATAGAAGACAGATTAAAAACATTTGTAAAGAGAACATTTTGAAAACAAACAATTTAATATTAAGAGTTCATCAGAAATTGTTTAAACAGAAAACGTTGCTCCAGTGTTTCTGATAACCTCCAGGTCATTTTATATAAAATATTAAAATACTCCATGTACGAGGGGCATTCAGTAAATAATGAAAGTGATCATGGTATGGGATGCATGAGTGATTCTATTGAGGGATAATGTGATCAATACAAAGTATGAACCTTTGTCTTTCAAACAATACACTTTTGGAATGTTAGATACCTTTGGTTATGTAATGTCATTAACATAAACACAATAGGTTTCAGACACTGACTGAAATCTGTCAATTATTTGGCTGGATATGTAATATGTTGAAAATGGGTTGATCGATACATTTGCGTATATCTCGGCAATGCAAGCATAAAAACAGATAACACTTGGCACATAGTTAGAACACACACTTATCTCCGCTTGACATTATTTTTTAGACCTGAATTCCTTAACGCAAATAAGAAGGGACCATCTCAAATGCTCTTTTATTTAGCAAAATCCGCAATAATATACCTTTGAAAACAAAAAAGGATAAAGAACAATGGAGGGATTATAATTTAGTAAATTTGTGTGGGATGTAAAGCAATAATAGTGGGGATTTCAGAAGGAGCTGTTCATAAAATTTCCTCAAACCATTGAAATTATGTGACGATTACTTTAACAATACATATATAGTAGCTCTAAAGATAACAGTAATAAGAGAGGTTGTGGCAGCCATCTTTGATTGATACATTCATGTATATCTTTATTTTGACTATCACAATATTTAAACACATTGATTTAAGCATTTTTAATTATTTCTGATTAGAATTTGAAGGCACAGTAAGCTTTTATCTGGTAAATTTCTTGATTTTAGCCATTTGTGGCCCTGTTCAAAATGATCTGCCGTCTGCGCATGCGCACATTTTCTGCAGGTTTCATGCGAATAAGTTCAGAAAATTAGTTAACTATCATATGGAATCTCCCAAACTGGTTAATTGCTTGGATTTTTCATAAATTGTTTGATTTTCCGCAATATTAGTGATTCGCTGACTGGGCATTTTTCAATGAAAATTGGCTATTTGAAATACTGATATTTGTATACTTTTTATTCGATTGCCTCTCCTTACTTTTTACTCCTATACTACATACATCAAATTACACAGGGATTTAAGTTATTGTCTTTTTATCATACTTACGTGAAGAAAAAAATGGGATTTACCTGCTTCTGGTGTCATGTTATGCAATCTTCTTATCACATGTTTCATACAAATAATTCAAATTTCCCGCCAAATAACTGATTAAGTAGTGTCCCAAGTGTACTTACTTTGAGACAATGCTATGACGTCATAGTTCACATTTATAAATCCAAAACTGTACTGTTTGAAAGATAAAGGTTCATACTTTGTATTGATCACATTATCCCCTCAATAGAATCACTCATGCATCCCATACCATGATCACTTTCATTATTTACTGAATGCCCCTCGTATATAATATAACTTTATAACATGGGCGAACACGCCCTCGAATATTCATACTCAAATGGGCGATCACACCCTTGATATACTAATATGGGCGAACGCACCCTTGAGAGTAATAGGATGTGTCCCGCGGATCTTCTGCACAAGCTATGGCGCTATCTAAAGTCATCCGCAATTATAGAACACATACTTGCCATGGAGCAGAAGGCTATAATTGATATCATGCGAAGATCGTTGTAGATATTGCAGGTTCCTCTTTGTCTCTGTCGTTGGGAAGGATAGGCAAAGTTCCGTCCCACGTTTGAGTCCAGAGGGAGCGTTTATCAGCAGGGTTTATCATGTTTATGATCATGATGACTCTCGAAGGATGAAGAGAAAAGGCTGTATGGTGATTGTGGCTAGTTTATGTGTGAATGAGTTTTAGTCATTTTATTATGCATTACTAGATAACATGTTAACTATTTATATTTGCCTATTGTATGTGGATTACTGCCATATACCTACGCACTAAACACTAGCTAGTAAATATGTGGTATAATGTAGCATAAAATATAGCATATAGTTTAAAATATATTTTAGGACTGACATAATTATAGCCAGTGTAAAAGGGGCAATATCCGTAATTAATATGAGATCAATAATGACATAATTGTGTTAAAGACACCAGTCTAAACAAACTAAGTTGACTAATTAGCACATTACACACGGTCAAGAATCATTTAATATAAGTTAGTCAACAGAGTCTCCGTTCGAGACCATGGCACACTATCCCAAATGCCATGAGCCACTCTAAGCGCACGCAAAGCAATGTAGCATACCTAGCAATTGAATAAAAATATAAATCATATATTATCATCATTAAACACTATCATTGAAATTACTTAAAATATTATTAATATAAAGAAGTTCCTCATTCTGATGTTTAACTTTGTGTTACATATTAAAAGCTAAAACTACTTTCCAGTCGACATTGTCGACTGCACATCCATGTTAAGGTCAGGTAAGGAGGCTTTTAAATAACAGTAACAAGCATCACTTTAATAGGGCATCAATAATTCTGGAAATGTACTATAATGCACCTGGTGTACAGTAATATATAATAGAAATTTGTAGAAGAAAAAAAAAAAAAAATTGACATCAATGTCACAAATTCAGGTATAATTTGCACAGAAATTAACAAATATTTTAGTAGATGGACTGTGTCATGCATGTACCACAATCCATCGAAAATATTTCATCTTATCTCGGCAAAGAACTATATATACCGAAATAATGAAAGTCACGTCAAAATAAGCAAACTTTGAAAGAAATGTCAAACCTTAAAATGCATCTTTCACCTTAAAATTAACAAGTTAAAAATATATTACTAAAAAAATTGTAAGGCCAATCATTAGATATGCAACAAGTGAGGTAATCAACAAGATTTCCACAAGCAACCATGGCCATGGCACACGACACCACTCGGTATACCACCAGTGTCATGGAAGCTTGTGTAAAGCAATGCATTAATACGCTCAATTGAACATTACGTACGCAAAAAGTAAACTTGATACAATTTCAGCAACACATTTACGAGGGGCAGTCAATAAATAATGAAAGTGATCATGGTATGGGATGCATGAGTGATTCTATTGAGGGGATAATGTGATCAATACAAAGTATGAACCTTTGTCTTTCAAACAATACACTTTTAGATTGTTAGATATATTTGGTTATGTAACGTCATTAACATAAACACAATAGGTTTCAGACACTGACTGAAATCTGTCAATTATTTGGCTGGATATGTAATATGTTGAATATGGGTTGATTGATACATTTGCGTATATCTCGGCAATGCAAGCATAAAAACAGATAACACTTGGCACATAGATAGAATACACACTTATCTCTGTTTGACACTCTTTTTTAGATCTGAATGCCTTAATACGAACAACAAGGGACCATCTCAAATACGCTTTTATTTAGCAAAATCCGCAATAATATACCTTAGAAAACAACAAAGAACAATGGAGGGATTATAATTTAATAAATTGTTGTGGGATGTAAAGCAATAATAGTGGGGATTTCAAAAGGAGCTGTTCATAAAATGTCCTCAAACCATTGGAATTATATGACGATTACTTACACAATACATATCTGGTAGCTCTAAAGATAACAGTAATAAGAGAGGTTGTGGCAGCCATCTTTGATTGATACATTCCTGTATATCTTCATTTTGACTATCACAATATGTTTACACAATGATTTAAGCATTTTTCATTTTTTCTGATTAGAATTTGAAAGCACAGTAAGCTTTTATCTGGTAAATTTCATGATTTTAGCCATTTTGGGCCCGTTTCAAAATTATCTGCCGTCTGCGCATGCGCATTTTTTCTGCAGGTTTCATGCGAATAAGTTCAGATAATTAGTTAACTATCATATGGAATCTTCCAAACTGGTTAATTGCTTGAAGTATTCCTAAATTGTTTGATTTTCTGCAATATTAGTGATTCACTGACTGGGCATTTTAAAATGAAAATTAGCTATTTGAAATACTGCTATTTAAACACCTTTTATTCAATTGCTTCTCCTTACTTTTTCCTCTTATACTACACATTCCAAATTACACAGGGATTAAAGTTATTGTCTTTTGTATCATATTTATGCGGAAAAAAAATCGGGATTTACCTGTTTCTGATGTCATGTTATGCAATCTTCTTACCACGTGTTTCATAAAAACAATTCAAATTTCCCGCCAAATAACTGATTTAGCAGTGTCCCAAGTGTACTTACTTTGAGACAATGCTATGACGTCATAGTTCACACTCAAAACTCCAAAACTGTATTGTTTGAAAGACAAAAGGTTCATACTTTGTATTGATCACATTATCCCCTCAATAGAATCACTCATGCATCCCATACCATGATCACTTTCATTATTTACTGACTGCCCCTCGTATGTATTACCCAATATCTTACCTGAAGATCCAGGAACGCAAGACTGCGCCAAGCATCGTACAATCAGTCTACTCTCTCATGCCTCTAAGGTGCTTTTGGAAGTCATCAGAAGCAGGATAGCATACTGCGCAATGCCACAGATTGCTGAGGAACAGTTTGGTTTCGTTTCAGGAAAGGTAACAACTGATGCCATCCTGACTCTACGCAACATCATAGAGAAACAATCAAGCGACAAGACCAAGAGCTGTGGATGATGTTTGTGGACTACTCTAAAGCATTTGATACAGTTAATCACACCGCCTTATGGAAATCACTAATTGAATTTGGCACACCAGAACACCTAATCTGGCTGCTGGAGAAGCTGTATACAAAAGCTAGTGGAGTTATACGTTTAGCAGAAGGCCACAGAGATCGGTTCCTCTTTGAGCAAGGAGTCCGTCAGGGTTGCATTGCATCACCCCTTCTCTTTAATGCCTGTGGTGAACAGGATGAAAGACAGACCTGACTGCACCATTGGCGGAAGGGCAACATGGAATCTTCACTTTGCTGATGACACTACACTTCTAGGACGTTCTAAACAGGAACTGGAAAAGTAAGCACAATAACTTGAGAGATGCAGTCTCCAATTCGGCCTGCGTTTAAACCCAGCCAAGACTCATGTCATGATACTAGGTAACAAGCAGCCTATATTCCTAGACGGAGATGAAGTTCAGCAGGTGGATCGATTCAAATACTTTGGCTGAATGGTCGGGATAGATGAAGACTCCGCACTAGAAATACGAGTCAGACTGACAGTTGCCAGAGGCATCACTAGCCAACTGAATGAAATATGGAAGGCTAAGCAAATAAGCTTGAAACTCAAGAAGCAGCTGGTCCGGTCACTTGTATGGGGGAAGCGATTTATGGCTCTGAAAGTTGGCCCTCAAAGAAAGAGACAAGAATTGTATCACCGTAAGCATTTGAAATGTGGGTATGTCGCAGAGTTCTACACATCAGCTGGACTGATAAGCTCATGGGTGCGCAAGCAAATAGGGGTGAAAGAAAAAGAGGGACTTCTAGACCAACTAAGGAAGAGGAAGCTTGCTAAGTATGGTCGCTGGAAGCGACGTGCGGATAGCATAGTAATAACTACTATTGAGGGAGAGGTAGAGGGAAGGCTCTACCGGGACACAGAAAAACTGCTTGGACAGACAACATCAGAGAGTGGACAGACGGCGGACTGGTAGCAGCAAAAGTGAAAGCACGCAAGATAATGCCGACGGACCGGTTCTCTGAAGGACTATGGCTAAACTATGGAAGCTTAAAAGTGCCACCCAGATGTCGAGATAATGAGATCCGAGATCTAGTCATCTGATCATCTCTCCTTCAGGAAGTCGACTTGACGAGATCCTGAATCTTGTCATCTGATCATCTCGTCTCCAGGAAGTCGACTTGATGAGATCCGAGATCTAGTCATCTGATCATCTCTCCTTCAGGAAGTCGACTTGATGAGATCTGGGATCTTGTCATCTAACCATCTCGTCATTATAAAAAGTTGAATTGAAGAGATCAACATCTTATCATCTTGTCAAGTTGACTTCCTGAAGGAGAGATGATCAGATGACAAGATCTCGGATCTCATCATTATACCTATACTTACCCATCCTTACCCACCCTTACCTATCCTTACCCACACTAACCCATCTTTACCCATCCTTACCCATACTTACCTATACTTACCCATCCTTACCAATCCTTACCTATACTTACCTATATTTACCTATCCTTACCTATCCTTACCTATACTTACCTATACTTACCTATCCTTACCTATACTTTACCCATAGGTAAGTATAGGTAAGGATAGGAAAGATGGGTTAGTATAGGTAAGGATAGGTAAGGATAGGAAATGATAGGTAAATATAGATAAGGATAGGTAAGGATAAGTAAGTATGGGTAAGGATGGGTAAAGATGGGTAAGGGTGGGTAAGGATAGGTAAGGGGGTAAGGATGGGTAAGCATATGTAAGGATGGGAAGTATGGGTAAGGATGAGTAAGTATAGGTAAGGATGGGTAAGTATAGGTAAGGATAGGTAAGTATAGGTATAATGATGAGATCCGAGATCTTGTCATCTGATCATCTCTCCTTCAGGAAGTCAACTTGACAAGATGATAAGATGTTGATCTCTTCAATTCAACTTTTTATAATGACGAGATGGTTAGATGACAAGATCCCAGATCTCATCAAGTCGACTTCCTGAAGGAGAGATGATCAGATGACTAGATCTCGGATCTCATCAAGTCGACTTCCTGGAGACGAGATGATCAGATGACAAGATTCAGGATCTCGTCAAGTCGACTTCCTGAAGGAGAGATGATCAGATGACTAGATCTCGGATCTCATTATCTCGACATCTGGGTGGCACTTTTAAGCTTCCATAATCTTGCATAGTAGCCCGGAGTAGTAGCACACCGTCAATTTGCAATGTCAAAATGGCGAATGTCAAATTTATGGAAGCTTAAAAGTGCCACCCAGATGTCGAGATAATGAGATCCGAGATCTAGTCATCTGATCATCTCTCCTTCAGGAAGTCGACTTGACGAGATCCTGAATCTTGTCATCTGATCATCTCGTCTCCAGGAAGTCGACTTGATGAGATCCGAGATCTAGTCATCTGATCATCTCTCCTTCAGGAAGTCGACTTGATGAGATCTGGGATCTTGTCATCTAACCATCTCGTCATTATAAAAAGTTGAATTGAAGAGATCAACATCTTATCATCTTGTCAAGTTGACTTCCTGAAGGAGAGATGATCAGATGACAAGATCTCGGATCTCATCATTATACCTATACTTACCTATCCTTACCTATACTTACCCATCCTTACCTATACTTACTCATCCTTGCCCATACTTCCCATCCTTACATATGCTTACCCATCCTTACCCCCTTACCTATCCTTACCCACCCTTACCCATCTTTACCCATCCTTACCCATACTTACTTATCCTTACCTATCCTTATCTATATTTACCTATCATTTCCTATCCTTACCTATCCTTACCTATACTAACCCATCTTTCCTATCCTTACCTATACTTACCTATGGGTAAAGTATAGGTAAGGATAGGTAAGTATAGGTAAGTATAGGTAAGGATAGGTAAGGATAGGTAAATATAGGTAAGTATAGGTAAGGATTGGTAAGGATGGGTAAGTATAGGTAAGTATGGGTAAGGATGGGTAAAGATGGGTTAGTGTGGGTAAGGATAGGTAAGGGTGGGTAAGGATGGGTAAGTATAGGTATAATGATGAGATCCGAGATCTTGTCATCTGATCATCTCTCCTTCAGGAAGTCAACTTGACAAGATGATAAGATGTTGATCTCTTCAATTCAACTTTTTATAATGACGAGATGGTTAGATGACAAGATCCCAGATCTCATCAAGTCGACTTCCTGAAGGAGAGATGATCAGATGACTAGATCTCGGATCTCATCAAGTCGACTTCCTGGAGACGAGATGATCAGATGACAAGATTCAGGATCTCGTCAAGTCGACTTCCTGAAGGAGAGATGATCAGATGACTAGATCTCGGATCTCATTATCTCGACATCTGGGTGGCACTTTTAAGCTTCCATACAAATTCACACGTGATGGTAGGCATGCTATATGACAAGTAATGCTATCTCGCCATGGCAATTTCGACTCTTTGTAAAGCTGACTTGGTAAGATAATATATCTCGACATGAAGACATCTATTTTTATGAAGTTGACTTGACAAGATAGTTTATCTCGCCATGTCGACATGTCAAGATCATGTATCTCGCCGTGACTACATCTTCTTTTTGCCAAGTCGACTTGAAAAGATAACCTATCTTGACATGACGACATCCACTTTTTGTGAAGTCAAGTTGACAAGTTAATTTATCTTACCATGACGACATCCGCATTTTGTGAAATCGTCTTGTCAAAACAATTTATCTTGCCATGACGACATGCTCTTTTTGTTAAGTTGACTTGACAAGAAAATTTATCGTTCAATGACGACTTCTCCTTGTTGGGAAGTCGACATGTCAAGATCACGTATCTCTTCATGACAACATCTACTTTTTGCAAAGCCGACTTGGAAAGATAACCTATCTTGAAATAACGACATCCACGTTTTGGGAAGTTGACTTGACGAGATACTTTATCTCACCATGACGACATCATCTTTCGCAGAAGTCAACTTGGCAAGATAATCTATCTCACCATGACGACATCTACTTTTTGTGAAGTCGACTTGACGAGATAATCTTTCTTACCATGACGACATTATACTTATTGTGAAGTCGACTTGACGAGAAAGTCTATATTGCCATGACGACATTCACTTTTTATTAAGTCAACTTGGCAAGATAATCTATCTCACCATGACAACATCTACTTTGTGTGAAGTCGACTTGACGATAAAGTCTATATTGCCATGACGACATTCACTTTTTGTGAAGTCAACTTGGCAAGATAATCTATCTCACCATGACACCATCTACTTTTTGTGAAGTCCACTTGACGAGATAATCTATCTCACCATGACGACATTTACTTTTTGTGAAGTCGACTCGACGAGATATTGTATCTCACCATGACGACATCTACTTTTTGTGAAGTTGACTCTTCAAGTTAACCTATCTCGCCATGACGACATCTATGTTTTGTAAAGTCAACTTGACAAGATAGTCTATATCATTATGACGACTAATAAAACTGTTTAAGTCAAGAATGTGAGAAAAAATATGTGACTATCTCAACATAACGTTGATAATATGTCGACTTGTCAAGATAATTATGTAGCCATCTAATGGCACTTAAAACGCTCCGTACAAAATGCTTGTGCGCTACTCTTACATTATACATATTTTTATACATTTTATAGCGCAGTGCAATCGATAGTCTGATCGCCGTATGTGTGACAGGGCCTTATATACTTACTTAAATCAAGAAAAGGTCATCAGTATTATATGCACAACTTCTCTGTCGCATAACGAAATAGCTTTCTAACTTTGATTAAAAGCCAATATTGATTAGAAATGAAGTGATTGCTTTTTTTTTTTAAATCGGTCAAAAGTACACACCAAATCGAATTTTTTTGAAGTGGAACCGTGACACTCTCATGAACAATTTGTTAGCATTTAAAGGCATATTATGTGATCTTTTCCAGAGGGCGCCCTCTATTCATGATTTTTTTTAGAAAGTAGATTTTCTTGCAGATTTACATTTCCGATCATAAATCATACATACATTCCAAGTTACAGAGCGATACGATTCCTAATTACCTCAAAATCATGGTTTTAGAGTGAATTTAGAGTGAAAAATATAAACTGTCGGAATTCCGACAGTTTATTTTCACTCTAAAACCATGATTTTGAAGTAATTAAGAACCGTATCGCCCTGTAACTTGGAATGTATGCATGATTTGTGATCAGAAATGTAAATCTGCAAGAAAATCTGCTTTCTATTTTTTTTTCGATGTTGAGGGCGTTCCCTGGAAAGATCACATAATATACCTTTAAGTGTTTAGCTGTGCAAAATGAATGAATGGAGCTTCCTTAAGGGAGTGTTTGTTAATACGTTGGTGGGAGGGTAGGAAAAAATTAGGGTGGGGGCATAAACGGGCTGGGGATAAAAAGGTTCTTAAAAGGGGGCTCAAGAATAACACACCTCTATTTTGGGGGGATAAAAATAATGATGTTCATCGCTCAATTTTTTCAACCCCCCCCCCCCCCCCCCCCCCACCAAAGTATTTATGAACACTCCCTAAGCTTCATGCCCATACTACTATGAAGCTATGTAATTCAAGGTGCATTGCTATTATTTGTTGAATTTACAAAGAAACTAGCCTTTAAAGCTGATGGAAATTCAAGTTCAGCTGACTAGAGTAAAACCAGCTGGAACTTTATTAAGTCAATTTCTTTGCTTTGGATTTGCCAAATTGACCCACATTGTGATCATAGACTCAAGATACAGATTAGACACACTCAAGATTACAGATTTGACTCATCAGTCATATTTATTTCTTTATGTGAAATCACCCGTTTACAAATTGATAGATTAGATAGAGTACAATATTATAAGAGTCTTACTTATAGGAATACTACCAGATTTGCCAACGTTATGTTTTAATGGTCCTACATTATTACTCGTGCAATTGGGGCCGGAATGTACTGTCCAAATCAGTTTTTTGTGATTTAAATTTGAAAATCTCCTTTAATTAATCAAAGTTGTGTTTTGTAGGTAAATAAGATGGCTGCGCAGCGCACATGAGCCAACGATCGGGTGGTCATATCGTCTTTTACACCACATACGGCCAATAAAGGGACTTTTAATGTGATAAAGATATCCTTAGATAGATTAAGGTAACCATCATTAAAGCATTGAAAAGTGAGTGAGATTAAGCTTAATCAAATATTGAATAATTTTCTAAAAGGAAAACCAGCAACATATTATTCGTTGTCTTCTCTCCTAAGCCCTGCATGATGACACAAAACCTATCATTTCAATTAGTACAAACAAACTTTTTAATACTCAAAATCAGTGAAAAATTGCCAAACTCACTTTGAAATAAAAGCACTTATAAACCTCAACTAAATTGCTCTTGGTCGTATTATCTTGCACTAAATAACATTAGGTCGCTGCAGTGTTTTTATTGTATGTATAATATTTTGAATAATAATAGACTCGGACAAACTGGTGTGAATTAAATTAACCAATGACTTTAAATATACACGGTCTCGAACCCGGTCCCTCTTCACTGATCGCTATCGCGGCGAAGAATTACCCACTAGACCATGAACTAGCGGTATAATGTATACATAGCCAATATTGAGAAAACCTTTTTTTGTTGTTGTTACGCTTGATGATATAACCATGATAACGTGATACTTTCTTACCTGTATTATTATTAGTATTGTTATGTAATCTGATCGTGCACATTCAAAAAGAAGCAACCTTTACCCTGTAATTTCAGAGATGATTAAAACCTTCGGTATCTTATTTTAAATTATTATATTTTAAATGTTTACACCTATTCCGTTCGCCGTGTGAATCGAAGACGACAGATGGTGCTACGTCTGCGGTGCCACTGACGATCATCGCTTTAAATCTTTCCTAATATCAAACCAGTATACCAAGCAATCATGTTGAGAGATTCCCGTTCACCACGATCTATATAACCTGATAAATAAATAAAATACACACTCATTTAGCATGTTTAGAAAGAATCCTCGTTAGCTGATAACTACAAGGTTCTAACTGACATTTCAGCCTTTTTGGAGATATTTCCCAGCCAACACGTATGCATGGGCCAGGGCCCCACTGGGCTACATGTGGGCAATCAGGGCTAATGAGGGCAAGGGCTATGTGCGGGCAAACCACATGGGTCCCATATGGGTTGTACAAGGGTCATAATGGGCTACGTTTGGGTAAACCTATCAGGGTCCCATATAGGCTGACCACATGGGTCCCATATGGCTTTCACAAGGGCCATAGGCCTACTGGGCTACGTTTGGGTAAACCTATCAGGGTCCCATATAGGCTGACCACATGGGCCCCATGTGGGTTTTACAAGGGCCATAATGGGCTACATTTGGGTAAATCTATCAGGGTCCCTTATAGGCTGACCACATGGGCCCCATGTGGGTTTTACAAGGGCCATAATGGGCTGCGTTTGGGTAAACCTATCAGGGTCCGATATAGGCTGACCACATGGGCCCCATGTGGGTTTTAAAAGGGCCATAATGGGCTACGTTTAGGTAAACCTATCAGAGTCCCATATAGGCTGACCACATATGGGCCCCATGTAGGTTTTACAAGGGCCATAATGGGCTACGTTTGGATAAACCTATCAGGGTCCCATATGGGCTGACCACATGGGACCCACATGGGTTACATCAGGGCAATTCCACGCATGCGCACGGACCCTGGTTATATTGGTTTTGTAACACTATGGATTTCATATTTATAAATTTTGATAAATGATTTAATCCGCATCATGCACTATATCATAATTTAATGGCAAGTAAGAACATAACTTCACACAAAACTGTTAACACATGAACAATTTTGTTGGAGAATGTTAAAAAAAAGCCAAATGACTGAATTGTTCTTGCAATTGCCAGTCATTTATTCGGATAGGCCTATGTAAATAATTCAATTAACAATTACCTAATATAGGCTGTTTTATAAGGGCAAGCCAATTTAAAACCCTGATTTGACCCTAATTAAACCCATGTTAACCCCCCATTGGACCCATGGGGGCCAACTCGCATGGGCCCCTTTCGGACAAAGTGACCAAATTAGTAAGGGTCCTATGTGGGCCTGCCCAGATGGGACCTATGAGGGCCAACTCGCATGGCCCCTTAAGGACAAAGTGGCCAAAATAGTAAGGGTCCTATGTGGGCCGCCCAAATGGGGCCAACAAAGTGGCCCATAAAGGGCCCACATGGGGCCCATGCATACGTGTTGGCTGGGTTATATATATTTGAAATCGTCATTTTTGTAAGCGTTAAAATGGTATACAACTTGGCGAGGTGTTTAGAAGAAATAATTGTTTGGATAGATGCAACTTCCGGATATATTTCTTATGTTTTATATTATTTTCTGTGAACTTAAAAGCACCATAATTCACAATGACCAAAATGTCAGTTAGAACCTTATAATTCACAGCTCAAGACCTGTCAAACGTTACCTTGGGAATGGACACTTATTCACCTGCGTGATTGAAAACGTTTGGCCCCCGCTATACATTAATTACCTGAAATTAAAGCACATAAGCTGCCCCGGCGATTACCTGACCCAACGCAGGAAACCTTAGCATGAGCAACTCTATCAACCTAAAACGTTAGCCTAAATAGCGAATGGCGATAGACCGAGGCTATTTTCATTTGGCATACTTGCCATAGGCTACATCTTATTTACTTTTGGCAAGGAAAGACTCTCAAAACATAGAGATGAAGTCTTCCATCGCAGACCACGCTGCTACGGAAAACCACTTAATAAATTGGGACAATACAAACATTCTCGCGAGGGACGACGCCAGAAATACCAGATGGATCAGAGAATCCATTTGGATCCGTCGAAAAGCCAATAATGACATGAAACAGCACCTAATGAATGGCGACGAGGGGGCATACCAACTTAGTCACCTGTACGACCCATTGATCCGGATTACGTCATCAAAATCATCACGTGACGTCACCAGAAAATCAACATCTTCTGGTAACACTGGATCAGCGGTCATACACCATTGATAAAGACATCCGAACGGACGTCGAAACTGTCTGGAACAGTAAGTTCAAATTTGGAATTTTTCTATGAAATTTTATTATTAATCTTCCTTGGATTCCTGATGAAATTATTCTCTGATCTTATTTACTAATTTTTAGTCCGTCGAGAAGGCCCACTCGCCCAGCACAGGTGTTGTTTTACATAGACATCTCGATCATTTATTCCATTATGGTCATAAAAAGAGAACTAAGTCGAAGCCAAGCAATTAACGTGTCTTAATATACGGTATGAAAGATAATTGAGTAAGCTTTACTTACAAACTTTGAAAATTGAAGAAAAAATTGATTCTTGGTTTCAAAATTCCGAAAATTAGTGAAATTATGGAAATTTGGCTGAAAATCCAAGATGGCGGCCGTGAGGTGTAAATGGTCAGAAAGAGGTTACTAAGTCGAAGCCAGGCAATTAACATGTTTTATATGAAAGATTATTGTATACCATTTACTTATAGACTTCAAAAATTGAAGAAAAAATTGGTCCTTGGTGAGAAAATGGAAAAAGTTGAAAAATCCAAGATGGCGGCTATATGCAATAAATGATCGGGGAGCAAACCTGTGCCAGTCACAGAAATGAGTAGAGCGCCGCCACCGAGGAACAACACTACTTGTACAAGGCCATGTGTTTTGAACTCACCACCCAAAAAGGGTGGTGGCGTTGCATTTTTGGTGACGAATCATCCATCTCTCTCTATTAACTCAACAACTAAATGTGGTAGAGCTATGGTTGAGGTGTCACGAGAAAGCCTATTCATCTAGCTACATTGTGTTAATAAATCAGGTATTTCTATAAATGTTTGGCTGAGATATGATTGATTATGTTGTGAAGGTCAGGGGTGGTGGCGGTGGCGGTGGCGGCGGCGCTGTGTGCAATCTCTATGGGGAATATAGAAAATGTTCCCAATTCTACGTTCAATTTACTATAGCTCCTCATCCCTGTATGGTACAAACATGATTTTGCTCTCATTTTATAGATTATTTTATATTCTATAAGATTCTGTTTCAACAAATGTGACAACTATTGTGCAACAATTGTAATCATGAATCTATTGCGTTGTCCTTGGCTTTTTCCCTATTCGCTACACAGTGAACTTGCCCTAATTCATCGGTTTTACATACATGACTATAACAAAAGAAATATTTAACCGATGATAGCAAAATTATACATTTTTGGAAAGCTCTCAAATAGGGGAATTCAAAAATGCCGTTTAAATCAGGATAGGGTGCATACCAAAAAAAAATTACTTGTAAACTCTAATAAATATGAAATTTAAACGTTTGTGCTCATTTACTTCTCGATATAGTATATTTCAACATGTTTACCATTAACAACTATTATGTTCTGATGGGTAATTACATGAGGAACTTAAATATGCACAGTAAAATTATGATTGGGATAGGTATAAAATTATTATTGAGCTTAAATCAGAATATGAAAAAAATCGATAATTTTTTAACATTCTTAATCACAACATGTTACCATCAGGTCGTATCTATTACCGTTCAGAAAATATATACTTTTTATGGGGTAGAACAAGTAAACAAGTAATTATTGCGATATGCTAATTCGAATCTCAGATGGTGTAAAATGTAAAAATCTGGACATGCAACGGTAAAGGTAGCGAGTTCAAAACACACGGCCACAATGAACTGGGGTAATAAGGTGATGCAACATTCCGTGTTATATTGAACACTTTCTACGCGGCAGGCGTCTGCAGACGACATTCCGATATTTCACAAAATGTTTCAAAAATGTCAAAATTGTATAATTTCATTACCATGTTTGGTATCACCATGTGAAATGTATTGATATACGAGTATACGACTACCTTGGTTCAATAAATCTTGAGATACACTTTGAAAGTTGGGAAAGGTTTCTGAAAATCTGTTTTTGTATATATATATTGTATATGGTAACATTAATAGCCGCGTGGAAAGTGTTAAGTACAGAAACGAGACACTTACCTCTTTTCTGATTGTCTTCAGCTAGATCAGATCCTATATGTAAAAGTCCAGAAAAAGTGAAAGAAAATTAGGTCTACCGATTAATGCCGAAATAGTAACGTTTGAGTGTAGAAATGTAACATTCTTGAAAGATATGTTAAATGGAACACCTTTGTTACATAAACACTGCAGCAACAAAAACCCACACTCATCAGAGATGTCATAATTTTGAATATTATCATAATATAATTAAAATACCCCTTTGAATCATTTTGTGAGCTAGGCTCTATTTGATTCCTTAATATTTGCTACCGAAGATTGTAAATTTTGCAAGAATAATGCAGTCTAAAGTGCATTTAAACATCACGCCTAAACATCTCGTACGGTCGCGCAGCCATTTCATTATGGTACTCTCGCCGGTTGGCACTGCGCGACGTCAGCGGATAAAAATTGACGACGATGCTCGAGAATTGAACAAGCCGTAAGTAATTTTTTACCATTTTAAGATACTGTACTATATACAATGTATATTATAATTACATTGTATCATAATCATTAATTTCTTGCATCATTAGTAGTTTGAAGAGGCTAGAAGATCAAGCAGGGGACATTAATAATAATAATAATAATACTGAACATTTATAATGCGCGCAAATCTGCCGAAGCACTCATGGCGCAGTGAGCAATTAAACAAGAGAAACAATGAAACCAGAGCAGAGAACATTATACATATACAAATAATGCATAAAAAAGCAACAATTATACAATGCAATAAATCACAAAATTAATTGAAACAGCTTAATTATACGCAATATACATCAGATGAGTTTTGAGGCCAGTTTTGAATGATGAGAGAGATGAACAGGCACGGATATGATTAGGAAGTGAATTCCAGAGCCTAGGCGCAGCAATAGTAAAGGCTCTGTCCCCCCATGACCGATACGACTTTTCCATAACCAGAAGATTTTTTGATGTGGAACGCAAGCCAAACCGAGACGGTTTATACCGTCTCGGTCATGACCACATTATCGGTGGTCATTGTTTATCACTTTGTCCTTTAATCTCTTCAGAATAGTAGCAATAGAAAATTGTAAACGGTTAATATGTTAGATAAGGCCAAACAAAGAAGAAGGTTTTTTATTATTATTCAGTTTTACCAGGCACCACATGGTGTCTGCAGCTTCGATACAGTTAAAGGTATATTATGTGATCTTTCCAAGGAACGCCCTCAACATCGAAAAAAAATTGAAAGAAGATTTTCTGGCAGATTTACATTTCTGATCATAAATCGTACATACATTCCAAGTTACAGGGCGATACGATTCTTAATTACTTCAAAATCATGATTTTAGAGTGAAAATAAACTGTCGGATAACACCGACAGTTTATATTTTCACTCTAAATTCACTCTAAAACCGTGATTTTGAGGTAATTAGGAATCGCATCGCTCTGTAACTTGGAATGTATGTATGATTTATGATCAGAAATGTAAATCTGCAAGAAAATCTACTTTCTAAAAAAAGAAAATGAATAGAGGGCGTTCTCTGGAAAAGATCACATAATATGCCTTTAACATTGTTGCATTGGAGAGCGTTGAGTGAATTGTGTAAGCTACTTACGTGTTTCCATTGAAGGTGAGTCAGGGCGTCCTGTGAAAACAAAGAAATACATTAAAACTGCAATGTCAGAAAGCTTCAGATAAAGCGTAATAACTATCGTTACACCGATGTGTATAAGATTATGTATACGTATTCTGTGTGATGCATTAGCTGAATTGTAGTTGATACGAGCGTAATGTTCATGCACCAGTGCAGCTATGGTTCATAATGATCATTTGCTTGAATACATCGCGCCCACTCGCGATGAAAAATCTAGGTGTACATTTAGGGTGCACTACACTAAATGGGGTATCCCCTACCCTTAAGGACGGTGTTTAAAACTAGAATCGGAAAGTATGCATCACAAAATCCTCAATTAAAAAGACTTGGCAGTAATACCATTGCGTATATGCCTATGATTTTTTTTTATTAATTATGATAAATGGGACATCACCTACATGCACCCCGACTATAAACTGTGAATATCATCTAGGTAAATTTTGAGAGATCTTTCAAATTTGTGCATTTTAAAACATTGGCGATTACGGCGACAATTCCAAGCTCGTCAGAGCGGTAGTCAACTCCATGGGCATATTTTGGAAAATCGAGCAGGCTCACCTACCTATTTTTTTCCACTTTTTGGTGGGGAAATGTGATAATCTTTAAGAAAAAATCACTCTACAGGGTCCAACTTCGCAATTTAGTGGTCTATAAGAGTTTTATATCAGTGTTTTTGTACATATCCCGGAGTAATTCTGTTATACCCTTCACAGGGGTATTCATAGTGCGTGATTTTTAAGAACGGCGCATACTACCGATGTTGGTGTGTAGGGTATAACAGAATTATGCCAATATCCCTGGAGCTCCATTTAGTGGTGTGATCCCTTTACCTGCATTTGCAGTTGAGAAAGCAATTAGCGCCAAGGCTACAGCGATCAACAGAATTCTTCGATCCATGGTTATCCCGGCTTTGATTGACTGTTTAAGAAAAGTAAATATACTGCTCAGTACCAGGTCCTAAGTACGCTTATAACTCTACCAATATATCAACAACAAAATAATATCATGTCATAAAATCGAAAGAAAAAAAATTCCCCTGTAATTTGAGATATCGAACATGAAGATTGTAAAGCCAAAAAACAAAGTGCGTTTTTCATTTTAGCATTTTGATTTTTCTACACGCAACATCATAGGCAGATTATTGATTACCTGATAGCATACAGGATCGGGGATGCCTCATCACCTGTTACACTACCATGCGTGTTCAAAACTCAAATACGAAAATAACAATTGCACTTTGTCTCATTCTTTTCGTTGTAGCGGTTTTGTTATCGTTACAACCATATGTTATTACATATTCAACAACTCCCCCATACCTTAAGTACAGTAACAAAGCGTTGTCGATTTGAGATAAACCCACTGTTCATATGCAAATTACTAGGATAACGAACCTTATTTGGAAACAACTAATGCATTATGCATCGATGCAAAATTATAAACAAACAAAAATGTTCGCAAAATGTGTTCATTTTTTCGGCGTAAAATCCTTAGCAGTTAGCAAACAGCGTTATATACCGAAATGTAGCTATATCCCCTGAGGAAAATATTTTTGGCGAGGGCCATATGTCACGGCTGACTCCTAAAGCCACAATTTTAGTCCAAACGATCGCTACCTGAGCACAAGAGAATCGCCGTTTTGCATCATTGCGGTAAGATGTGTTCGCTTTCATCTTATGGACCGTATCACCAGATCACTATTGAAATGGAGGGGTGTGTTTTGATTTAATACATATTCTATAAACATGTATCAAAATGTGTTGTGTAAATTAAACGCATTCTTGATTTAATTTTTCTCTGAATGTTAAAGGTGGTGTGTGAATAAAATGCTATTTACAAAATATTTTAAATTTCACAATTACTTGCGAAGCAATTTGTCTTCTCTAATGTTTACCTTTTGTAACCCAGCCCATTTAGAAGTTCCCTCGTCCATTTACGGGGAACTAAAGCTGCCCTCACAAAATAAACCCGTCTTACCGTTGTCGATATAAGATAAACAACTCCGAAACCTTATTGAACCCATAATTTTATGTGTGCGAGGAAGATTGCCGACCTGTTGCTTTTGGTAGACACGTTTTGCTTGTTAAGTCATGGCAAGATTTTATTTA
This sequence comes from Ophiura sarsii, assembly GCA_035610835.1. Classification (NCBI taxonomy): domain Eukaryota; kingdom Metazoa; phylum Echinodermata; class Ophiuroidea; order Amphilepidida; family Ophiuridae; genus Ophiura; species Ophiura sarsii. The sequence goes on along the minus strand of CM069447.1, from coordinate 48,696,698 downwards.
TTCGGCCAATTGTCACAATTACTTATCAAAAACGCATCACATTGTGAATCATTGAAATACACGTTTGTTAAGAAATATCAAAATATTTAAATTATTTATCTTGGCACAGAGTAGAACAGTGCAAATTAACGTTGACAAACCATGTACTTCTGACAGGATTCGAACCGACAACCTTTATATCGCTAGAAAAACGCAGCTCTGGGTATTGAGCTACAGGTTATATTCTATAAATATTAAGTTTGAATTTGTTTTCAATTTCCTATTGAAAGTCGTCAGCACGATGTATTTAATAAAGCATGTGTTTCTGATCAGATGCGATGGGCAACCTCTGTAGGCCTACATGTATCACTAATAATAACCGACGCTCTTGCCATTGTTAGCTATACAGAGGGTAAATGATAGAGGACGCAATATAATGGATTACAAAGGTTTGCCGTTTCGAATCCGGTCAAAAATCATACTTTTTGGAAAGATAAATAATTGCATCCTCTAGTCTACCATGAGAACTAAGTAAAATAATGTCAGTACTTATACATCGTCCTGATGAATTTGGCGTTAGAATATTGAAGGATAATTTTTGAATTTTTTTTTAGTTTGACCATATGCAAACAGATTTCCGATAAATGTCCCAACTTAAAAGTCTTAATATCTAAAAAATTACTGAACAAATACGAGGCATGTTTGTACATGCATTTCACATGATGATTCACCAATGGTGATGAAATTCAATAATTTTGACATTTTTAAAACATTTTGTGAAACTTGTGGAACTGTCCTCTGCCATCAGACGCCTGTCACGTGGAAAAGTTATAATCGTGTGCTTTTGCCCATGTAGCTTAAATGCATATTATGTATTCTTTTCCGGGGGGGGGGGGGGGGGCGCTACCCATGAATATATTCGAGTTACACAGCGATACGATTCCTAATTACTTCAAAATCATGGTTTTTAGAGTGAAAATAGAGTGAAAATAAACTATATATTTATGATTTATGATCAATAATGTAAATCTGCAAGAAAATCTACTTTCTAAAAAAGATCATGGGTAGAGGGCGCCACCAGGAAAAGATCACATAATATGCCTTTGGCAAGAACTATGTTCTAGTTTAACAAAGGCTTTCGGTTCGAATCCGGTCGGAAGCCATGTTGGGGTTTTTTCTTCACCGTTTAGTGCACCTCCTGCCTACTTACAGAAATAAGTACAAATATCGTAAAATATCAAAACCTTTTCCTATAAAAGTCAACTAAAACAGTACATGTGTATATATATAGCGGGTGCCTAACTGCACTACTGCTCCAAGGACGTCTCGTGTATACATGTACAATGTACATTGGAGTATACTAGTATACAGTATGTTGAAGGCTAAGCACACGGTACCGATTGCTTGAAATTTGTGGTATGATCGGATAAGTCGGGATTGACGGGTGACATAATGATTCTATCAGGTTGAAACTGAGTTCGTTGTATTCCTAAGAAAATTCCGAACAAAGAACCATGTAAGTAGTGAAATGGATGGCGCTATATTAAGTTATGAATTGGATAATGGAGTACCAGCACCAAACACGCACTAAATTTAGGCAAAGTCGAGGGTATTAAAAAATTAATTACCGAGTGAAGATGATACCCGAAAAATATACCGATCATTTTATTAGAAAGAGGACATTGTAAGCTTTATTTTGCTACCATAAATACCCCCATAGCATTTACGGATCATTCAGAATGGACTGATATTATACCAAAAATGGCCTAAATCTTCAATTTTTCGGTTTGAATTAATCGTCGTTTTGCAACAGTTGACCAAGGTTTTGATATGAGTAATAAAGTAAATACATTCGATTTAAAATTAATCATACTTACCTGTTATATTTTGAATCCTTCGATACTGTTGTGAGTGCGGTTTGAGCTCGGAGCTGTTTGATGTGGTGAGGTGATCGAAAAAGTAATTGTTAGAACCAGTTGGATACACTTTATATACATGCGGTTTTGCATTCTTATACAGCTGCCAATTAACTTACACAAGTTAATTATTCCCTCATTTAAATACAATCGGCGTGTACGTATAACTGCGTCCAGGTCCAGGTTTATAAAATGTTTTATGGGGTACTTCACCTCTGGAGGTGTTAACAAACTATTACTTCAGTACTCCACAGGCATGACAGGCATTGAGCAATTAACAGTTGTCATCAAATAACCTACTGATGATGTGAATGAATAGACTTGGTCAAGCTCTTTTAGATGGCATCATGTTTGAAATCTTGGTTGAAATAATATTCATTTAAAGGTGAACTAAGGGATGTTTAAGATTATTTCTTTTACAAAGTTTACTTAATATTAAAGATAACCCTTATAATTGGCCATTATTGTTGTTTCTACTCACAAAAAAAGCAGCAAAACATGATTAAAACAATCTTGAAATATGTTGAAATATCATCGCTATTTATTGGAACTTTTTTCAACACGCCTTCTATGTAATATCGTATGTAATTTGAATCGAAAAGAAAAATAGCGTACGCTGGTTTACCATTATATGCTGTCCGAGCCGGGGATGGAATATTTTGAAACGACGTTTTATTGCACAAAGACGGCTGATTTTTCTTAATCCTTACAGCTGTAGGTTACAGTAGTTTGTGCAGTGGCGTAGCCAGAGGGGGTATTATATATGGTGGGAGGGTACCAAGGGTACCTGCTTTCGGACCGACAATTGCTCACTGAACATAACTTACAATGACTTAGAGTAAATGCTAACTAAGCAGTGGTTGATTTTTTTTTTTTTTAAAGCAAAATCAAAATGAAAGGTACGTCGACCGACAATATCTCTGTCGTCGCGTGGCAAAACTTATTTTGTGTTGTTAGTCAAACAACATTGAATTTCTAGACTTGAAATTCTACTATATTTTGTCTATTATCTCACAAAATATATCAATGATCATTCTATGTCAACAGGGAAATGCGCCCGATTGAAACTAGTTAAAAGCTTGCTCCATATCCGACATTTAAAATGATAAATATCCAAACTAGGAAAGTATATCTTATTAAAATCTGACAAATAATTGTCTTGCTGAAAGTTGTATAGACCATGTGCTTTATTCCGTTTTGGACTAAAGGACACGTGGCATTAAAAGTTCTTGACTTTGAACATGGCGAGGGGGGCGATCGCCCCCCCCCCCCCCCCCCCCAATATTGACGTCGTGTCGGTTGAGATTGGCACTGTCGGTTCATTTGACCAGAGGAATCATGGAATTATGATGGTCAAAAGTACACATATGAAAAAAATTCGCACGCTACGCGCGCATAACAGTCACATACATGCAATATTCGTTGGTACAAGCTTGTTTAGAGCTAAAATGTAACTAAATCGTGCCAAAAATAGGTGTAAAGTCAAAAAAAAATCGCGCGCTACGCGCGCAAAACTTGAACCACTATAATCTTGTCGGTTCATGTTCATTTTCGCACCCCCCCCCCAATATGAAAAACCTGGCTACGCCACTGAGTTTGGGTATGTCACACAATAGTAATGTCGAAATCCCGGTTTTTATCCTAATTGATGGCGCATCCTTAAGGCCTTCAACACATCTCTTAGTACCCCTTTAAACGATGACCGATGACCACATATGCTGGGCTTGTGATCCGCCTTGTGTTCCCACCAAAGAAGATTTCTTGAGCAACACCAGCATGCATCAATTTCATCACATTACAACCGATTTCTGCCACTAGTGTCTACTGGTTCCCATTGACATTACGGTACAATGAAAGGCATGTGGTCAAACGAGGGTCTTTAAGAAAATCCTTCTGCAAGTAGTACAATTGATGTGACTTCAATTCAGTCCTCTCTTGTTTTTCTTAAAGACCCTTTATTTTTGGAATAACACGTATGTATGTTTTAGTTGGGATTCAACTTCTTTTTCCTATAGTAGCCAAGTTATGCCTATCTCTAGACCCCAGCTGTTAATTACTTCAGCACATGTTTGGCACTGTTTGTTTGGTGAAAAGCCCTGTTTGTACTGTAGTGGCGCAAAGCATGCTGGGGTAGGTCAAGAAATCTTCTTTGTGTTTCCACCTTGATCCGGAAAAGTGAACACGCCGAACGATTGTGACTTAATACTAATGTCACGTCATTCATGCCTCATACAATCACAAAGCTGTTTTACCCGTGTACGTGTGTACAGGGTGAGTCAAAAAACAGTTTACTCAACTTCAGCGATTTTTTTTAGAAAAAAGTGTTCGTTTGTTTTCAAAACAATTTACTACGGTATAAAGACAAATCAATTAGCTTTAATATGAATTTTATCTGGTTTAGATTGGTTGAGGGAAACTTATTTTACGCTGTTTTGAATAAAAGTGACCAATTTAACGTCCGAACACGCTTCCAGATCTTGACCATTATATTTCATAAGATACGACCAGTAAAAAATTACAATACCGACAGCGAAAGGATCAATTCCTTTGTGAAATGATTAAAGTGTGGTCATTGTGTCATAAATAGGCCTTAAAGCTGTCTATTGTTTTAATCTATTAGGAGACAATTTTGAACAAGTCTATTGTCTACTAAATTCTTTTAATAAACAAGATGTGTAATGCTTTACATCATAATCCTAGTAAACATTATTAAGCTCGAAATTAAAAACCGTGTTTTTGGTGAAAAAACAGCTCCTGTACAGAAATAGTCATAATTACTTAACGGTATTATCAAATAGCGTGATTTTTTTCTAGATGGTAGCAAAGAAATGGCGCAATCATTTAAAGTTTTGTTTGCCTTGATTTTGTGGTCATAAATATTTTTTTAGATTTTTTCAATTAGGGTAAACTTTTTTTTGACTCACCCTGTATGTTTCATGACAAAACCGAAGGTTCTGTTTATGCATTCCAGAGTTTCACTGCGAAACCTAGAACTGGAATCGGTCAATCGCGGTAATATAATACTCTTACACGAGCGGCGAAGCCGCGAGAGACCTGGGTAATCCACCAAACCCGGCCATGACAAAACCTGGCGCGGTCCCCAGGTGCCGTCCAGATCATTTTGACATATTATTACATGGGCCCAACCATATACTAGTCCGCGCACCTCGTAAACCAACGGAGCAATTCTAACGGTTGGTGTTAGGGCGGCACCCTTAGATTTCATACAAGTTGATGGACACGAACGCGTGCTATCAGCATGTGGTGTTCCTTGCTGGTAAAATGTGTGCACAAATATTCGCGGTACTACTATTCTAAGTACTATAGAAGTGTTGAACTAATTAAACCAGGGGCGGATTAAGGGGGGCCCTTATTTTTTACACGGCGCCTTTTTGACAGGGCGCTGCGCCCTACGCGCTATTTTTGACAGGGCGAGAAACGTGCAAAACGTGTACAAACGTGCGAAAACGTGTAAAAACATCGACCCCCCACCCCCACCCTATTGAGAAATCCTGGATCCGCCCCTGTAAACTGTGAATATTTATTTACCAGAAATTTTTAAATAAGAGGAAACTATTTATAAACGTCAGAACAGTATTCGAATTTATTAAACGAAGAGTTTTTGTTTCGTTTGGCAACTTTTCTTTGCACGGAGGCTCCCTTGGAGTCATAAAACGTACAGTGGATTATCCAGGTCCCTCACGGCTTCGCCGTTCGAAATCAGTGTACTAAGGCCGTGAGTGACCGATTCCAAATCTAAGCGAAACACAGAGTTTTACTCATATTAAAACTGAGGGTTTCGAAACAATACCATGAGTTTTGTGTTAGTAGACAAATCCCAGGGTTTATTTGCTACAGATATCTGGGGTTTACTAACAAAACTCAAAATGTTGACAGTGAAACCCATGGGTATTGCTTTATTATTCAAATCAACCCCGTAAACCTCGGTTTCATTACAAAACCGAGGACTTTTGCTCTACTGAATGTTCTGCAGAACCATAAATAATGGTCCAGTAATCCATTTAAGAGATAATAATGCATGAAGTACATTGGTACAAAAAAGGTACATTGCTACAACAACAAAACAAAAAAGTAGGGTAGGTGTGGGTAATACGGGACCTTTAAGACTATAAAGTCACACCAAAAAACAAATCAAAACATCGCAGTCTAAAAATAGTACAGGAAACCAATCAAATTGATTTGTGTGCATATGGAAAGGGGGTACCGTTTGAAGAACAATCTAGGCATAATATGACACATCCACAGCTCATCACTTATTAGATATCGACAATAAGTGGAGATTTCTCCTTAGTCAAACAAGATAAGCTAGTCAAAGGAAACAATGGTTCGACAACAGCCTCTGTGGCATAAATGAGATTGGATCAAGACTATTCTTTTCTCATTTCTGAAGGCTGACAGCAAAATTGTTAACTTTATTTGTTGGGAGTGGCAGTTTTTAATTCAACCAGCATGCTTATATAGGCTTTTTAAGCCTGGTCCGAGCAATTTGCTTGAGTCTGGTCCCTCCAGGACCCAAGCGTGTGTCCGTGTACGGACCGACCGTTTAAACAAACAAACAAACATCAATGAATGGACTGGTATGAGTCTTATAAAGGCCAAGCGTCTGGCACAAGACAGAGTAGCTTGGAGAAAGATGATCCAGAGATGTGATCGTATGGCAGCCAATCATCACAACTGACGGAGGCCGAAGAAAAAGAAGTACTGCTTCATCATAATAACACGGAGACCTTTTTGAACGCGTTGGAGTATATAATTTGTTTTCGTATCAGAGAAATATAATATTTGACCCGAAAGTCATTGAACTTGTGATAAAATGCTTGTTCACGCTTATATACCACAATTGATATTAAAAACAAGAATTTTGATTTAACAATCCTCGCATATTTCCATACGTTTTAATGGTTAGGTCGTTAAAGCAACTCGGACAACTCCTTGACTGTATATTGAGTTCAGTCAATGTCATACAGCGTGTTTTTACTGAAGAAAAAAAGCAGGCATATGACTGCTAACGGATTAAAATCTGTTGTCTTTTAATCCGTTAGCAGTCATATGCCTGCTTTTTTTCTTCAGTAAAAACACGCTGATAGTGTGTAGTCTGTAGTTCCGCGATAAAGTACACTCACTCAGTCAATAGCCTATAGTTTATCAAGATCACACTGTAACAAGACTTGGCACGCCTAGTAGAGCTGGTCGGATATTTGAATGTTAAAAAATGTTTTTGGGGGGCGAAGCCACCCTATTAGCATAATATGATGGCAAACATTTACACATTTAGGTCTTTCTAGACATGAATGCATACTCAATGCTTAAATATGTGCAGTTTAAAAACAAAAACAAAATCATAAAATGTTCTCATACCATTTTATTGTGTATGTCTTGCGCTTTAATTTGATAAACCCAAACCCATATTAAATGTATGGTTAAGTTCAAATAAAGTCTCTAATATAGGTAAATAATTATGCAAATTATTTATATAAAGAGAAAAGCACAAATAAATGTTTTAATTTGTTATCATACAAAAATGTCGGATTAAGAATATGCACATTATATCTCATTCCCAGGCTTCCATGAGGTACACATGTTTAGATAAAAGTCCAATGAGTGTTTGACTAGATGCTAATTAAATATGCATAACATATGCAAATGAGCTTAATTAGCAAAAAAGTTGTAATACAAATTTGCGTTGAGGCTTTGCATAGGGGTGATTCCACGGTAACACGTGTTACGTTTTAGTGCATCAATTGCTATTCTTTATTTTCTAGCTGTGAGCTGGATAGGTAGTGGAATTAAGTGTTTTTGATCCCCATGCTAATATCAACATAAATGATCACCTTTTACAGATCACCTGTAATCACCTGTAATCACCTGTAGTTGGGCTATTAAGGGTAAGGCGTGAAGCCTTATAAATGCCATCCAAACTTATTCTAATATACACTGCAGTGTCATTCATATAAAGCTATGTATACATTTACATAGCAGCATTTTGCTGCTGCCACTTTGCTCCAGCGCTGTATGTGAGATCACTGCGAATTTAGGTAACACGAGTAGTAACAATTGTTTTCAAACTTTGCTTCAACATCATCTAAAAAACCAACCATTGCTATTCTTTATTCTCTATCTTGAAGGGTAATTGTAATAACGTGTTTATCGAGGTAACAATCAAGGGAAATAATAGTTGGCACACTTGACGCAACTTACAACTATCCCTGTGCTCGCAATTGAGATCAGACTAGGGACTCTTTAATAGAAAGCAAAAGTCTCCCCCTTTCTTAAATCCTTCCTCCCCCCCCCCCCCCCCCCCCCAATCAATCAATGTTGGGGACCTGCCAAGGCTTCTGACAACATGACTCGAATCAACATTGCCTCCGGGGAGAGGGGCGGTTTTTTCCGTAATTAGGACACAGTGTGCCAACCTTTTTTTCGTTGATTGTAGATCCCAATGCTAATATCAACATAAATGATCATCCTTTACAGATATGAGACCACTGCGAATTTAGTTAACAAGTGTGTTTCGCTCCGAGACGTAACAATTGAGGAGTTTGTAGCACGTGTTTCGGTACTCTTTGGGAAACCCTAAATTATTAAATTAGCAATTATACTTTTACGTTAAAAAGTACAAAACCTTGAACTACATGTAGTCAATTAAACTAACATATTTACCAAGAAAAGGGATAAATTACAATGATTCATGTTTTAGCACGTATTTTTTTGATAGCACATTATGTTATCACGCGTTACAATTTTGTTGGCTCATTGTGAAGTGGAAGTTTGGAATTGCTAAGATCGTTTACTATTTAAACGAAAGGAAACGGGATAATAGTGGTTAACATTTTTAAACTGTATTTTTTTAGGAAATAAGTTTTAAATGGTTTTTTTGACAAGGTAATGATTGAAAAGTTTTACCGACTTGTTTTTCCAACTATGGCAAGCAAGGGCGTCCCCAGACCCTTTTCATTGGGGGTGTAAAGATCATCAATTGCCGACAGAGCCATTCGCTCGCCGGAATTCATACACGCATATTTCAGTATGGACTGTATGGTCAGGGGCGTCAAATAGTTTTTCAGACATGGGGGGGGGGGGGGGGGGGGGGGGGGGGGGGGGGGAGGGGACACAAATGGGGGGGGGGGGGGGGGGGGGGGGGGAGGGGACACAAATTGATAATGATAATTGAAATGTTAAATGAACAGCGGGTAGCGCTGCTTTATTTAACTGTTTTGATAGGGGGCACACAACCTCAAGCCATCTTGTTTATCTTAAATATTGAAACGTTGAAACTAATACAACGCGCGCAAAAAACTCACTCAAAACTTACCTTTTGAATCAAATTTGGAGCTTGTGTATTTCTAAATGTTGAGAAAAGGTATGAAAATCGTGGTAGGTATGAGTCAAACCATACCTTTAAAAATAAAATCGGAGCTTATGTATTTCTTTATTATTTTGAAGAACTGCTATGTATTTCTACATTTTTCCATATATCGCCCTCTATCTTTAGAGTTCTTTTGTATTTCTTTATTTTGAGAAAAGGTATGAAAATCGGGTAGGTATGAGTCACTCAAAACTTACCTTTTGAATCAAATCGTTGTAGGTATGAGTCAAAACCTACCCTTTGAAAATTACGGAGCTAATAATAATATATTTCTTTATTTTATAGAATTGCAATGTATTTCTTTGTTTTTCAATTTTGGGGGAAATCGTGGTTATTTATTATTTTGTCTGAACTTTTGAATTGATTTTTTGAATTTTTTAAATTTCCTCATTTTGAGAAAAGTTAAGAAAATCCTTCTTTTTTCTTTTGAACTTGTAGCATTTTTTGTTGCTTTTTTAAATCTAATTTTTGTATTTCCTCATTTTAAAAATGGTAGGAGAATCGTGGTAGGTATGGCAAAAAGTCTACCTTTATTTAATTTATTTGTAGTCATTTAATCATATGAGAACTAAAAGGGAGGAGCTTTAAAAAAGACCCGTTTTTTAACGTCTCCTATATCTTGCCATATCTATGTTTTGCTCTTTTTTCTCTTTTTATTTTACTCAAAACATATTCACAAATCACAATAAATATACAATAATACATGAAATATTCAGTACACCACCTGGATAACATGAATAAAGCACATCATTAAGTATAAAATTATACAATTCTCACTCTTCGCAAAACTTTTCTAATTTTGAATGAATGAATTTATACATTGTGTTGTTGCCGCTAGAGATCTGTTTTTAAGTTTATAATCAAATTTAATTAAATATCTAAATGCAAGAAATGAAGGTATTCGATTTTGAAATCTGCTTTCTTTTAGTCAAGAACAATATTAATATTAACATTAATATCAGACTGTTTATTGAATTCGTCCCAGATGTTAATGGCAAGAGTACAATCCCAAACAATATGCTTTCAAGTCTCGGGGAAGTTACTGCATACACTACATTTCACATTATCAACAGTTTTTCATCTTAAATAATCTACTATTAGTCATTAAGCAATTCAAATTAATCTTGTATTGGAAAATCCATGTCCTAACATCGTAACATGCCTTGAACGGCATAGGGTAAATACTACTCCATTCATTGTCAAGAACATTAAGCTAATTTTTGTATTTCACCTGGGATGTAGGAGGCTCCGGAATTCTCTGGACTAGAATACGAGAAATGATTTCGGATGTCATATTATCAATATTAGACTCATTATTCTCATGCATCAATATGAAACCTTTTTTTACAAAGGTCCCGTATAGAGCCATGTTTAAAATCTTGCTTCCAAGAAGCTGGAATAGCATCACCAATGCCTCTCCAATGCATGTAATATTTATTAGCTACCCCTCCATACATCAAAAGTATAATTTTACAATTTCTATAATATAAATTTCTATAATATAAATCAGAAATCATGTCCAAACCACACCTGGAAAAACGCTTTAATTTTGGTTATTCCATACACATTGTTGAAGATGAATATTGGCAGGCATAATAAAATTTAAAAATAATAAAAAAAATAATAAAAAAATAAATAAATAAGAAAATAAAAAAATTACCGACTTGTTTTGTGTGTAATTCTCCCTATTTACTATCACCCAGGTGTTGTGTAGAATTTAGAAGGTAATGTTCTTTTACCAAATTAAAATCATCTTGTTTACGACATTTCAAATAAAGTTCGTTTTATCGACTTGTTTTTGTGAAATTCTGCCCATTTACTATAACCCAGGTGTTATGTAGAATTTAAAAGGTAATGTTTTTTTACAAATTTAAATTTATCGTGTTGACAATTAAAATAAAATTTGTTTTGATGACTTTTCTAGCATTTTTTTCGACAGGACAATGCAAATAAGACCAAACAAATTTGAAAGGTATTTTAGTAATAGGCCTACTGATTACTAAATTTGTGCGATCTGTGTAAACCCGTTGGATGTCGCAAAATGTGAACTAGGGATAATGGGTAAAATGTAAAAAACATTAAAAAATATTTTTAAAAATATATATATTTTTTAAAAAGATTTGTTTAGAGAATTAATGTCCAATACTTTGTGTCATCATCTTGATGAGATTTCACCTTCAATAACTTACTTAAGTCACTTTCCTTTTTAACCTTAAAATGTTATTCTATTGAAATATGCATCTTTATGGCCTGTTTTCATGATTTCTTGTTTTGTAGCTTTTTATGACATCACAATCATCATTCACTCATAAGATCGAAACAGTTCTGCAATCAGCACATTTTCAGCTTTCTTATGATATAAATATCTCCAATATGAAAAATTCCACCATGTAGCGGGTTTTCACAGATCGAATCACAAATGAGAAAAATTACTCATTCCGCAAGAATCGTTTTTCCTTAACTCTAACCGATTCGGACATTTTTTTCTTCAGATTTCTTTTCTGCGCGGAGAAAAGTGACCCCACAAAGTCACCGGAATCCCGGGTTCTGCTCTTCATCCAACCTATATCATTATACTGAAGTGCTCAACAAAAGAAAGTCATACACTTTGTTAAGGTCCTTTAAAGTAAATTTCGATTATATTTCATACCAAACAGGCTAGATCGACATTTGGATGAATATTGTTGGCACATTTTGATACCAAACATAACACCTAACTACAAAGATAAACCATGTTTAGCACCATTTATTGGAAATTAGTCACTTTTCAAAAGTCACATTTCCAATACACTACGCGGGAAAACACTAATTGTTAACAAGCACATAAGCCGTATCAGTCCCGTGTTGATCGCTGCGCATTTCCGCTCAATGCGCGGGCTTATTCAAATTAAAAGTGTCATGCATGGGTGAAGAATATGAATGTAGAGGGAATGTTATTGAAAGAAGAACATGGACCGATTAATCAAACTATTTTAAGTCGTACAAGATCTTCATTTTTATAATATATCCGTGCAATTATTTGAACAATTTGAGTTGACAGAGTTAGCAGCATTTTATGTTACATCAATCTGAAATAAGAGAAATTGATGATATAATTACTGACTGATGTGTAAATATGTGTTATTTGAAATGCTTCATTAATATCTACAGCTAAACCAAACCAAACCAAGCCTAGGTGTATCCCTAAGGCTTGGTAAAATTCCAAGTAGTTTAAGGCCATGTTTTTTGAACTTACCACCTAAAAAGGGTGGTGGCGTTGCATTTTTGGTGACGACTCATTCATCTCTCTCTATTAACTCAACAACTAAATAAGGTAGAGCTATGGTTGAGGTATCACGTGAAAGCCTATTTATCTAGCTACATTGTGTAAATAAATCGGGTATTTCTATAAATGTTTGGCTGAGATATGAATGATTATGTTGTGAAAGTCAGGGGTGGTGGCGGTGGCGGTGGCGGCGGCGGCGGCGGCGCTGTGTACAATCTATATGGGGAATATAGAAAATGTTCCTAATTCTACGTTCAATTTACTATATCTCCTCATCCCTGCATGGTACAAACATCATTTGATAGATTATTTTATATTCTATAAGATTCTGTTTCAACAAATGTGACAACTATTGTGTAACAATTGTAATCATGAATCGATTGCATTGTCCTTGGCCTTTTCCCTATTCGCTACACACTGAACTTGCCCTAATTCATCGGTTTTACATACATGACTATAACAAAATAAATATTTAACCAATGATAGCAAAATTATACATTTTTGGAAAGCTCTTAAATAGGGGAATTCAAAAATGCCGTTTAAATCAGGATAGGGTGCATACCCCCAAAAATATACTTGTAAACTCTAATAAATATGAAATGTAAACGTTTGTGCTCATTTACTTCTGATATAGTATATTTCAATATGTTTACCATTGACAACTATTATGTTCTGATGGGTAATTGCATGAGGAACTTAAATATGCATAGTAAAATTATGATTGGGATAGGTATAAAAATATTATTGAGCTTAAATCAAAATATGCACACAAAAATCGATATATTTTGAACATTCTTAATCACAACATGTTACCATTAGGTCTTATCTAACTTACAATAGCATATTTGGATTTCTTGTGAGATTACCGTTCAGAAAATATATACTTTTTATGGGGTAGAATAAATAGTTATTGCGATATACTAATTCGAATCTCAGATGGTGTAAAATGTAAAAATCTGGACATGCAACGGTAAGGGTGGCGAGTTCAAAACACACGGCCTTAATGTAATGCACTTTATGTTCGGAATCAAATATCCCGCTTACTAAGTGTACGACCCAACGAAGCGTAGTATGCACGGCTGCACTGTGTGATCGATTGTCTGGTAAATACTAGTCATAACAGTATCACACACGGGGTGAACCTCACACACACTTATTTTCCTCCCGGGTAGTGTATTGAAAATGTGACTTTCGAAAAAGTGACACATTTTTTGTAAATGGCGCTAATCATGGTTTATCTTAGTTGTTAGGTGTTATGTTTGGTATCAAAATGTCCCAAAAAGATTCATCCAAATTCATCTCTATTTTTTGATAGATATGGTATTTAAAAAATGTTTTCAAGATCTCTGGATCCACAGGTTTGATTCATGTTATGCTTCTACTCACTAGGTTAGTGAAAATAACCTGTTTGACTTCGGAAAAATTCAAAAATGCCGCTAAAAAGGCTATTTTTTCTAGATTTCTGTGCATATTTGGGTTTATAACAGCAACTGATATTGTACTTTATTATGTTTTCATGGACTCTGAATCCAAAGTTTCCATTCACTTTATGGCCGCCCAAACAAAATGTTCATGTAATTTGTTATGGTCTTCTCTCTGTAACATCATTAGGTGACATTTTATATTATTGTAGGTCTCTGAATACTGGTACATGTATTAATGCTATTCATCATCATCATAGAGTGAATTGGTTGAGCATGATATAAATTCAATATAACGGCCAACAAAATTGGCATTTTATATGTATTCTGTTTTATAGACCCATAGCAAAATACTTAGCTGCTATGGTTATTGAGCAGGATTAGCCGCTAACTAGCCGCTATAGCCGCTAACTAGCCGCTAATAGAATCACATGCAAATTAGATAGTAGCGGCTTGTTAGCCGCTACTGTTTATGCAAATTAACAGGGTTAGCCGCTAACTAGCCGCTAATAGAATCACATGCAAATTAGTTAGTAGCGGCTAGTTAGCCGCTACTGTTTATGCAAATTCTAAAAGTATTAGCGGCTTGTTAGCCGCTAGTATTAGCGGCTAGTTAGCCGCTAGTATTAGCGGCTAGCCGCTACTGTTTTATGCTAGCTAGTTGCTACCGTTTCTTGCTAGTATTAGCAGCTAGTCGCTAGTATTAGCAGCTAATACTAGCAGCTAGCCGCTAGTATTAGCAGCTAGCTGCTAGTATTAGTTAGCCACTTGTTAGCCGCTAATAGAATCACATGCAAATTAGTTACTAGCGGCTAATTAGCGGCTAGTTAGCGGCTAGTGGGTCACATGCAAATTAGTCACTAGCGACTAATTAGCGGCTAGTGTCTTCCTGCTATCCATTTCTTACCGCCCAGCTCATTATAGCAAAGTATAAAGACCGTTTTCGCTATTTCCCATCATACACGAGCTGAAGTGCATCGCGAAATTAAATTTCTTGGAGGTATGTAGGTATTTTTCAGAAAAGGGCGCAAGCTTCCGGAAATTGTCACTCTTTCCGCATATTTCAAACATGCGCGGGAGAGACAGCTCCAGTACGCGTCAGTCTTCGTTCTTTTCCCTGTAGCAACACCAACATAACTCCAAACTTTCCATGGTGGTATTTCAAAATGGTGCCTGTAACACGAGATATGGCAATATATTTTGTACTTAAAATCTCCTTTATAAATATTTGTTCGCGACACACCCCTCTGGATAAGGGAAAACGGTCTATAAGCAGTTAGTCCTTATAGGCAGTTAGTCCTTTAAGTCTTGTATTCTTAGACCAACTTTCCTTTCATGAAATGCAGTGTCACAAGTCAAATATTCAAATAACAAGGAGCCTTAATCTATTTATCACCCATCCATTTATTTTGAACACTTGACACATTCTTGAACATGTTTTCAAGTGCATACTGTTAAATTTGCATTATATCATACTTGGTTCCAAATCTCGTCAGTTACATACTTGACATCTCCCAAGATCATCAAAACTTAAATTTTCAACTTAGATTAACACTCAACCAAAATAAGCTATCAATCGACCATCATCAAATCAATATATAAATAAACTAATCAACCACTCATTTAAATCAATCGATCATCTTTATTGATGAAAAATCAATTAACAGCCAATCAATCAATCAACCAATTAATACATCACTCAAAAATCAATAAATCGAGGCAATTCAAAATAAATGATTCAACAGATCTATCTATCAATCTATAAACCTTCCAATTAAATGGAACAAACAATTAATGTATCAATCAAAAAATCTAAGAATCAAAGCCATTCAAAATTAATGATGAAATAACAAACCAATCACCCGAGCAAATCAATAAATCAATCTATTGACCTTCCGATCAAACATTCAATCAATTCATTAATATATGTCAATAAATTGCATCAATCAAATTAATCTATTTAGCAATAAATCAATCAACCAACTGACCAACCAATTAAACCATAAACAATAAATAAATCGATCAGCTATTAAATCAAACAAAATGAATTTACTTTTTTGATTCAACCATCTCAAAAACGATCAACTAAATAATAAACAATTAGCCAACAAACCATAACAACCAATCAAATCAATATTTAATCATCCAGCTATCCAATTTCCATTGGAATTAAACTAAGGTTTCAAGAATTTAAGAGTTTGGAGATGCTAGAAAAAGGTGATTGCCTATACTGACTAAGGTAGTACTGGTTTTATACCATAGCATGCATATAAACATGCACATGCATGATGCAGCTTTCATCTATAATAAGTTTATAACATTAATAGTGATAAAATAACCACAAATATCCACACATTTCCTTAAATATAGCAGCATTCGGACACAGGCAGTTTGTCAGTTGGCAGCAAATTCCAATATGGCTGCTGCAGGTGAAGAATTCAAAATTATTAGCAGCTAGCTGCTACCATATACGGTTACATATATTTTGAAGACTAAGTTAGCTGCTATCATTCTGCTTCTATCAGCAGCTAGCTGCTACCATACTCCTATGTATATTTTGAAGACTAAGTTTGCTGCTTTCATTCCGCTACTTTTAGCAGCTAGCTGATACCATACTCCTATGTATATTTTGAAGACTAAGTTTGCTGCTATCATTCTGTTACTATTAGCAGCTAGCTGCTACCATACTCCTATGTATATTTTGAAGACTAAGTTTGCTGCTATCCTTCTGCTACTATTAGCAGCTAGCTGCTACTATAAGCAGCTAGCTGCTACTATTAGTAGCTAGCTGCTAGCTGCTACTATTAGCAGCTAGCTGCTACTATTAGCAAGAAGCTGCTACCATACTGCTAATAGTAGCAGAAAGCGAGCGGCTGGCTGCTAGTTCCTGATAGGTTTAAAATCAATAGCAGCTAACGATCGGCAACTAGCGGCTTGTTAGCTGCTACTATTTTGTTTTTGCTATGGGGAATTCTTTAGTCAATAAATGACATACTAAAAGTCTATGAATATTTTACAGATGCACGAGGTCTTAAATTGGGAACATGTCATCTATTTAGTTATTTATGTTTCAAAATAGGAAATAACCTGTCTAATAAGAGATGTACAATTTTCTAAATGCTGTAAAGATGGCAAATGCTAATGAATGCCTCTTGCAAAACTTGATTCTGGTGTACTTAATATGTACTTGTGATATACATGTACATGTCTGTGAAACACCACGGTCACGGATAATATCAATGTGGATTGATCTAGTGCAGTGTCAGTGGTGCGATAGCTAGTTTGTTCTCAACTATACAGCTCTCCTCATCAGTGTCAAAGGATGACAGTTTTGATAACAGTTTGTGTCAAACTTCAGCCGACGCAGCAGCAAACAGGCGTCGACAGCTCATGGATCCCATGCCAATTCCTTTCGAGGGTGCCCGCTTGTCATATGACAATACCTAGCAGGTTTATTAGGTGAAGATAATGGTGTCGGACACGTTTTGTAAACTGTCCGCGATTTTCGCCATTCCAATTTGATTTACAGAGTTCAGTGCAAATAAAGCTAACCACCTGAGGATTTGGTAAATTCTCGAAAGAAATTGGTCGGCAAATTTGTTTCATATGAAGTCTATGAATACCCTTAGACAAACCATCATTCATGGTGGGCATAAAAAAATCTCAGTGCTTCTAGATTATATTATACACGCGGTTCAATTTTCACAAATTTGACACCTGGGAAATGAACTTTTCAACTCATGAGCAAAGACAAATGGCACTCCCATCATGTGCATGTAAATATTTCCACATCCATTTAAAAAAATAAAAATCGCGATTTTAGGGTCGATCGCTGAGGGCAACACGACTCTTTTTTTGCCTTATATACCTGATAATGTAAACTATATTATCATTCTCAGTAACAGTCTTAAGATCTCTTTGGTAGTGCATGTCTCTCTGTTTTTGCTTTTTGCTGAGACACACTAACCCTTTATGTGTTTTGTTGATTGCAGCTTAAAGACTATAATAAATAGTATACCTCAGATGAGCTTCACATGTTAGTGAATTATTGTATATTTCGATACCAATGTGTAAGGTACATGTGCAGTAGGAAATCCTTTGACACAATCATCTATAAAACAATGATGAAACAATATGAAGTACCTATCCCATGTAGAGAAAAAAGTGCAGTTGTCAGAATTCTACAGTTTAACTGTTGCTGTAGATCACCTTTGCTATGATGAGTTTTTAGGCTTTAGGATATTGTATATAAAATGATCGATCAAGATTGGGTTTTGTATGTTTGATGAAAAACAGCATATATGGTGTTTTAAAGGTATAACGTTATACCCTACACACCAACATCGGTAGTATGCGTCGTGCACTAAAATCATGCACTATGAATACCTCTGTGAAGGGTATAACAGAATTACTCCGTTTTAAAATCATCTTTTTGTATAATTCTGAAATTACTAAGGCTGTGAATGCACGGGTAGTTCATACCCAGGAACCTGATCCCCCTCCCGGTATCCGACCCCCCCCCCCCCAAAAAAAAAAAACCAAACAAAAACAAAACAAAACAAAAAACAAACAAACAAACAAACAAACCCACACCAAAACAATAACAACCAACAACAACAAGCTGTTTTTTTTAGTACAATTTTGTTTAGTAATGTACGTTTTCCATTCCCTGCGTACACAGTGAGGACAAACGGTATGTAATGTACACTTTCCACTCCCTGCGTGCACACCGAGGACAAATGGTATGTCGAATTAATATGTTGTTGCTTTTGAAATAAATTGTATTTTTACACAGAAAACAGTGTTGAAAAAATCATTCTTTTGATAAGAATGAATTAAATAATTTAGTATAAGATCTTAGGTTAAGAGTTACTATCACCTAATCCTGATAGTCCGTTACAGTAACTACTGTAAAAACGTAACCATCCTACTACAGTTTTACTGTGTCTATGTCATAACATGTAACATGTGCTACAGTCCGCTACAGTCCGTTACTACTGTGCCTGTGTTTACGGTAAATATCTAATTTTAATCAAAGACACCTCTGAAACCAACTGAAACGATATTCATTAACAATTATATGTCAATAAACTCAGGGGATGGATGGTCGGGGAGGTAATTACAAGGCTGGATCAATCTTAATCATTAAATATTGTATATCCTACATTCTTAAACAGTAAATATTGGATATCCTACATTCTTAAACAGTAAATATTGTATATCCTACATTCTTAAACAGTAAATATTGGATATCCTACATTCTTAAACAGTAAATATTGGATATCCTACATTCTTAGATTATTTTGTCAGTGTTATTGCGGTTTATTCCGTTTTGGACGCTATAACGGAATAAATCTAATCAGTAACACAGGTACATTAACAACCATGCGCGGATCCAGAAACGTTTAGGGGTGGGAGCCCAGGAAAATGAAATTGATCAGGTAGCATCCAAGCGGTGCGCAGCACCGCGCTCCGAGCTATGCCAGGACAGGGGGTGTCTGAGGGGTGATGAGAAGTAGAATAAAAATTCAATTTTGGAACTCATTTGGTGCGATACTTTTGACTAACATTTTATCGAAAAGCCACCTCTTCATTTCCAATAAATATTTTGTTTTTATCAATGCACATACGAAGTTGAGCGTATACTGATATATTCTTGATTTAAGTATTTAATGGTATTTTAAGACCAATTTATTATAAAATATTTTAAAACCATCCACAATCATGCATACACAGTTGTAAAAATTAGTTCAAACAATCAAGCATCCAATCAATCAATCAATCAACCAATAATTATTTAATTAATTAATAAATTAATTAATTAAATAACATGAAATCAAATAAATAAACGAATTCATAAATAAATCTGCCTATTGAATGAATAGTATAAATACAGTAAATAAAAAGATGAATACAAAATAAAACATTTACATTTACATTTACATTTTTTACAAAATAAAAATACATAGGCCTACACATTTAATAAATCGATTGATTAATGTCAATACCATACTGTAGTTCATAGAAATTGACATAAATGATTTAATAAAAGTCACTGAAGTCATTAAAATCATTTTTTGAAGAAAAGAAAAAATAGAAGCTCGAACAGGGTGGAGTCTGAGGAGGGATGTGCTGCGATCTGGTGTATACCTTTGACCAACATTTTATCGAAAAGCCAACTCTTCATTTCCAATAAAAAAAATTAATTTTTTATCAATGCATGAATGAAGTTGAGCATAACTATACTGATATATTCTTGATTTAATTATAGATGGTTTAAAACCTCGAACTTGGTGAGTCAGAGGGGGATGTTCCCCCTCATAAATTGGATGTTTTGTCTTCAATTTTCGAACTCATTTGGTGCGATCTGGTGTATACTTTTGACCAACATTTTATCGAAAAGCCACCTCTTCCTTTCTAATAAATATTTTGTTTTTATCAATAATGCACGAAAGAAGTTGAGCATAATCATACTAATACATTCTTGATTTAAGTATAGATGGTTTTAAAGCTCGAACAGGGGGACTCTGAGGGGGATGTTCCCCCTCATAAATTAGATTTTTTTTTCAATTTTCGAACTCATTTGGTGCGATCTGGTGTATACTTTTGACCAACATTTTATCGAAGAGCCACCTCTTCATTTCCAATAAATTTTGTTTTTGATCAATAATGCACGAATGAAGTTGAGCATAGTTATACTGATACATTCTTGATTTTAAAAGTATAGATGGTTTAAAAGCTCGAACAGGAGGAGTCTGAGGGGGATGTACCCCCTCAGAAATGGAAAATTTTCAATTTTCTAACTCATTTGGTGCAATCTGGTGTATACTTTTGACCAACATTTCATCGAAAAGCCACCTCTTCATTTCTAATAAATATTTTGTTTTTTATTAATGCACGAAAGAAGTTGAGCATAATTATAAGGCGGGCAGGGAGGCATGCGAGGGACATAGGAACGTTTGGAGTTTATTGGATGTAGGTCGGGATACTCCAAACCACATTTTGTATGTGGCGCTGGTCCTGTCTATCGTCGTACTGTCCAAAGTTCGAGGGTCAGCTGCAAGTGTTTTGTCAATATCAACTCCCACCGTAAATGGCAAGAAATGCTCCGCCATAAGTTATGGTCTGCCGAATTCGACAGGGTTGTTGATTTATTGATATATTTAGAAATCTGCTTTACATACTAACATAGATGTGTTCAGAATAGTCTAAGATGTATAAAAAAACACAATCTCCTATATGACATGTCAAAGTTCACCAAAACAATCTGATATTAAATGGCTCAAAAGGCGTATTGAGAATAAAGCTGATGACGCGTCAAATTTGCGATCATGTAGAATTAACCGCCATCAAAATCCCAAAGTTTGACAGTGTTAGTATACTCATGTATGACTTACTTTGGGTTGGAGATAAACATATTTAGTTATCTTGGGGTGATATTGTGTACACTTTTAAATAATATTGTGAATGTAAATTATGTTACTACTATGCAAGCTATTACAAAACAAATTCACCACTGGTCCAAGAGGTTTCTGACAGTTCTAGGAAGAATAGTTGTGGTTAAATCTCTTTTTTTGCCAAAATTGAACCATCTAGTTCTCTCACTCAACCTAAGGTAAGGAAATTGTCAAGGAAAGTTTTATAACTTCGTATGGGGAGGTAAAGTAGATAGGATCAGTAGAAATCAAATGGCGCTTCCCGTTACAAAAGGGGTGCATGATTCAATTTGAACCTTTTGAGAAGGCACTTGAGATTACTTGGATTCGTAGATTTCTTAAGCCATTGATAGTAAGGTGTTTAATTTATTCAAAGTGAATACGTTTTCATATAGTAACATATCATTTGTATCAATCAACGTATTAATAATAAAGAAATTATATACAAATCAAATCAAAACATCATACTATTATTGTTTTTATCTTTCTTCCTTCCGTTTCCTTCTTTTTCTCCCTTCATTTTTTTTGAATATATCAAAAATCATGAAGTTACAAATAAGAGAGAAAAACAAAACAAAAAACAAACGAAAAACAAACAAAAAAACAAAAACAAAACAATATTTGGTCCTACATGTATTTACAAGAAAATATACTAAAAAGTATACTGTTTACTCTGTACTATGTATATAGGTTTTGGGCAATATTATGCCACATATTTTCAGTACGTTTCAAAATAGTCATTCTCCATCTTAACTGATATAGAAACCATTTAAATGCATCAACATTTGTATTATCAGTGATCTTGATAAGTCTGAATATACAAAGTAAACGAAGCCAGACTAATCATTCTATTTAACATTACATTCAATGTATTTTGATTGTCTGGTTTATAACCAAGTACAATGAATTTTAACGATATTTCTGGACATGGAATGTTGTTAGATAGAATGAAAGTGTTAAACGTTTCCAAAAACTATTTGACAAACGACAGACTATAAATGAATGTAGATAAACATCTGCCTTATTGCACTCAAAACAATTTGGTGAGTATACCTTATTCCATTTATATAAGTTTGATTTGGTAGCAATAATTCTATATAATAACTTGTAATTCAATTCTGCAAATTTTCTTTCAAAATAGTTTTCCCATTTTGGTGACGTGGTTAATTCCTGTGCCCATCTGTTACGACTGAAACCTTTTTAACAACATGAACATAAATATACCTTGATTGCAAATTCACGATATGTACACGTTTTTTATTTACATATACGAGAGGTTCGCAGACGACTTCTTATGTTATTAGGCATATTGTTGGGTTTTAATATATCAATCCAATTCTTTGGAATTGATTTAAAAATAATAAATAGCTCTGCAATCCAGTTGTGCTTATTTATAAGCTTGGCAAGAATATATTGAGTGGCAAAAGTACCTTCATTATTTATAAGGTCATTTATATATATTATATCAATCCAATGTTTGAAATAATCAGTTCATTGCCCCAAATTATCTGACTTTTGACCTTTAGTGAGTCTTTAATTGGTAAGTTCTTAAAATCATTATCTAAATTATGCCACGCTTCTACCAGATCTGAGTAAAACTTTGGTAGACCAATTAACGATGGAGCATTCTTTGCTTCAACAAAATTCATATTTATAATTAATAAGTTTGGACCATGGGCATTTAAATATCGTTTAAAAGGTATTTCCATTTACTATCATTATCAAACCCCAGTAGTAGTGATGATGTTTTAAGTTCCAGTATTTGGCACAATGAAACAATTAAGGTGGGTAAGGTGCATTTTGTATAAAGATTGGTATAGACATGGTATACCATTATGTTAACGATCTGTTAACTTCAGAGGGCGAGTTCTTATCTGCTGAAGAGATTTATATAAAATATGATGTGAGAACAAATTTCTTCACTTGCATGGTATTAAAAGGGCTATTGGGAAATCCTTTTCTGGTCTTTTAGGTCGGACAAATAATTCACTTGCACTCCCATTTCAAGGCTTTCATGTCAAAACTGTTCTCATGGATCTAAAAGGGTGTAAAAGGTTTTACAATACTTTATTAACAAAAAATAATAAGGACCAATTGTATTCACAAATGGAACATGCTCTTGGGAAGAGTCTTGCCCCCACTTTTTTCTGAAGTGAATTGGCATAAGGTGTGTTCATACAACTGGAAATGTACTTCTGAATTGAAGCTCCGTTGGTTCCAATGTCGTCTTCTTACAGTATCTTGAGGACAAATATATACTATCATGGTTAAAATTGGCAAAACAGATGATCCCTTGTGCACTTTTTGTCGTGTTACAGATGAAAGTTTATTTCATTTATTTTGGGATTGCAGCTTTACCCAGAAAGTTAAATCCTCTCGTTAAATGAACCGACATGGCCCATCTCAACCGACACGACAGTCAAAATAGAGGAGGGGGCGATCGCCCTCCCCCTTCTCTGGCTACGCCACCTGTCCTATCGTTCTATGTACATGTTCACTTAACTTGTCAAACATCAAGAACAGACTGAGCATCCTTAAGACAAAGACATGCATGGATGGATTCCAATCACTTGGATTATTAAGTTTAACAGGTGTTTGGTATTGTACTTGGGGTGATGATTTGAATAATATTGACATGTTTTAACAAATTGAATATTTAAAATTTCATTCATTAATAATACTAGCGGGACACCCTCGCTTTGATCGGGTCCCGCTAGACATGATAGATGAGCAAAGAGATTCTTATGAGTTGTAAGTTGAGTTCATGAGTTGTATTAAATGACTGTAAATCTGTAACAGAGTTTTTTGTTAAACTCTTCAGGCTTAATTAACTAATTGAGATAATTAGTAACATTGAACTTGTAAGCAAGTAGAGTAATAACTCTTATATATCTAATGGAAATATTAACTATAAATTGTAAATAACTAGTCCATACAAGATGGACTACAGAAAATCATGCTCAGACAGGTAAATCCTTGAAGAAGATTAGTTTTAAGAATGTCTGACGTATGAGAATTCCCTGAAATCACATAAAAACATAATATTATGATCTTAATAATGAGAAGGTCGGAGATGTGTAGAATAATAGTCCAAGAATGTATGACGTAGTCATGGGGGGTTTCCTTGTAACTAATGCATATTCAATGAGGCACATGAACAAATAACAATATTATAATTCCTAATTTGGTGATGGGGATAGATGTTTGTCATTGTTTTAGCCAGAAATAGGTAGATGCTAATTCAATTCCATATTTGGTAATGTGTAGTGAATATGAGGGGGTGGAGTATAGACTCGTATAGTTAATCTAACAGAATAAATAGTGGATATAACTTGAGATCAAGTGAGTTTTACTGCAGCGCTAAGCTGAAGGCTATGACGGAGAGCACAGGAGAAAAACAGTTAAACTCCGACATAGTCGTGAAACATTATTATTGTGAAACAATTAGAGACACTTCAATCTACATTGCGTTAACCAAGAAATGTACTTATCAATTTGTATATATTATATTAATCAAACATTAATAAGTCAATATTCAAGTTGTGTTTGCGAATTGAGTTAAATATAGCGTCAAAACATATCATCGAGATCACGAGACCAACGACAGTTCTGGGCAACCCGTTGGGAAGAAGAGTACAGAAGCATCGTTACAAAATCTTTAGTTCATGAGTCCAGAGAGACAGTATGCGAAACGCGGCGCCTGATAGGTACACTTTCTTCGGCCTGATATTTAAAAAGCACACTTCCTTGCCAACAAAAATTTTAAAAACGCGGACAAAATTGGCAAAAATCTGCGAGTTATGTATTTTTTGAAGCAAACCCGTTGCTGATTTCACTACATGTACGCATAAAACCCCATCATAATGCATTATACATTACGTGTGCGCACGCTGCGTTGCCGACAGAAAACAGACCAAAATTGCGGGTTTTGACAGGGATTTGAATTCAACTCATTTTATTTATTCAGTTTAATAACTCGATTTCTTTTCTTCTCTTTCCAACACTTTGGGCCTAAACTTTCAAAAATATAAATATCTCCAAAATACTGAAATGTCAGTTAGAACCTTGTAATTTTCAGCTCACGAGGTTTCTTTCAATGAGTGTATTCTGTTTACCTCTTTGACTTTGTAGTTTTCACGAATGAACTGGCAGATCTCACGGAGATCTATCATACACTTTTCGATATGAAGAATGGCCGCTGAGTAATGATTATCAGTGGCACCTCAGACGTAGCACCATTTGTCGTTTTCGATTCACACGGCGAACGAAATGCCATTGTTATTGGTGTCAAAGTGTTATATTTTACTTTCTTAGGAATCTTGAATTTTACAATCGGATGTTTCTGACAGAAATTATTGACTCTATTGTAAAAATAGAAGATTCCAAATCTGACCAAAATTACCTATTTTGAAACTCATAAAATCAATGACCGTCATTGACCATGTTTGTCAAAAAGCTCAGTTTAAATGATATACTTTGATGTATCCTTTTCTCTGGGTAAAGGTTGCTTCTTTTTAGGCAAAGTGCACGATCTGATTATATAATAATAATAATGATAATAATAATAATAATGATAATATAATAATAATAATGCTGGTGTAGGGTCGATTTATGAAAGCGTTTCTGAGGTGACACAGCAATTCCCTACATGGATAAACAACCGGGTCTGACTTGCAAACGCATCAAAGAACTAGTCGAAAACACTCCTTAGAGAAAATGTACAATGCACAACGCCTGAGTTTGTCGTAAAGAACTATTTAATTAATCTAAACTCGCTGATACCTTAAACATGTTAAAACTCTTCTAATGATAATATAAAGCGGTTAATTTAGCGAAATACGATAATTATCGATGGTTGAAAAAGTTGAAGTGCCCTCAGTTGATATCCACCATTTTGCTGTCTGAAGTTTTACAACAGAGGGCGCAAACAAAAATTGAGAATGGCCAAATGAGTAGCGCACTCTGACAAGACTAGCGGGCACCCGCTAGATGAAGTCGGTTAACTTGGGTTCGATGAGTGAACCTGCATGGGCGGTTAATTTTGTTTTGTTTTTGAGAAGTACTGCATTTTTGGAGGGTGGAGATGGGACACTAAGTAATGTCCCTTAATTGTGTTGGTACGGTCAAGCGTGCACGGGGAAGACTTTCCCACTCCTGGATGTGTATGCCACTGATTTATATATTTTATTCAATAACTTAATATAATATGGGGTATAATTTCTCGTCATGTCAATTGGTAGGCTATAATTATGTACATCAATGGCAACAGGCGATTTGTTTTTTCTCAGGTTTGCCATATGGGACATGCATACGTGTAAGCCTAGGCCCACGTTTTGAACAAATAGGTAGCCCTCCTCGTAGGGCCACTATCACTATCCAGGGAAATACTATACTAAGATAGAATACACTATCAGCCATCCTAGCCGAGTCAAAAGAGTGGCCCTACAGTTTTGGACAAATGTGTGCCGAGAATCCGGCACTAGACCACAATGCAACACGATACCCCGATGACATCATGCACACACTGGCCAATAGCAGTGCCAAGGAAGACAAGACAGTAGCCAGACCACATGTGGTGATGATAGGGTTCGTCAAACCGCAATACGCGCCAATTAAGGGCAAGGTGTGAAATGTACACCGTTTTAATCACAGATCTTTAATTAGTCCCTCATCCTGTGTGCATTTACTAAACCCGCAATTTATAGCCCAATTTGTGTATACGTTTGACACCAATGTAACATCTTGTTCAATTAAAACTACAATGTATATGTAAGAAACAAATAAGAAATTGTTTGAGCCATTTTGGCAACACTATTCACATTAGATGGACATTTGATAATAATTTTAGATACTTCGTGACAGTATAGTTCAACAGCACTTAGGGACCGTTCATTATTTATGCTGGAGGGCGGTTGGGTAAACTATAGGGGGTCATGTAACTTTCATATGTTGAAATAGGGGGGAGGTTATGTTACTTTTTATTCTTAAACAGGGGGGGTTGTGTAACTTTTTTTTAAACTATACAGACGGTTGTGATTGAGGTGATTTTAGAGATTATTTTGGAGTGAAAATGCATTTTTTTTTCTGCGATTTGCGCATATTTTATTAAAACCTATCAACTTCAAAATGTGTTACTATGAGACGACTTCTGGACAGCAAATCTTGTCTGTGCCTCGGATGATGTGGTGGAAAAACATTAATATAATCATCAATGGTCAAGAAATTAGAGCCACGGGTGTATAATGTAACAAAATCCAATTTTATGATTTAAAAAAATGTAATTTTTTCCATGTTTTTCACCTCGACTCAGCTTTGCACCAATGCTCACAAAAGTAGAATGTTTTACTGGATTATACGTTTCTGCTCAGAATGTAGGCTAACTTGTTTGGGTTATAAAGACTCACAAAACACCCAAAATGTATAAATATATGACACAATTTCCGCTCGCTACGCTCGCCATTACTACTTTCACACAATAAAAAAGGGCAATCATAAAGAATTATTGCCCGTTCAGATAGGGCACAAACAGAATTGGCCAACATATCCATGAACAAAATTCCAAAGGTAAAGACAGCCCCTATAAGTATGTGACAAGTTGAGTTTTCAGGTAGGAGGGGGGGGGGGGGGGGGGGGTGGGGGGGGTGTAAAAAGCAACTGGTTAGCAGGGGGGTCATGTCATTTTCATTTTCAGCTGTAGGGGGGTTAGGTAATTTTAACATACAAGTCTTGAATTTGTCACACCCCCCCCCCCCCCCCTCCACCATAAATAATGAACGGTCCCTTAAGCCCTGTGCTTTTTAAATTTTTTAAATTGAGTTGGAACATTTCATTTTTATATGTTTGCATGCTAAACAAAATAGTGTCCATCTAACTGATGGCAATGGCATCTTTCACAGATGATGATATAAGACAAAGCATCTTGTTTCAGAAATACTTTGGTGGGGGGCTGGGCAACTGAAATTTGTCTGTGTCGAAACATTTTTGACCTCCCCTTTACAAATTGCAAAACTTTTGTGACCCCCTTTAACTATTTTTAATATTTTTTATTGACCCCCGCCCCCCCCCCCCCCCCCACACACACACACATACCTTACTATTTCATGTAGAAAAAGACCTGTTGGCTTCTTTTTACGACGCTGGCGGTCCGGACCATCCCACAATGTACAACATTTCAGATTCACTCAACATGAATGCCTCTTTTGCTCGTAGCGCGCAGAATTTGTGTTTATCTCGTTAATGACCACCTTTTTCAACTGTAGCTTTGTTGAAATTGTGGAAAGTTTAATTTGCACAAAGATTCGCGCGTAACGCGCAAAAATTGCTGTACAAAATGCATTCGAAAACGTGCATAGCACGCAAACAATTGTGTTTATCTCGTTAATGACCAGCTTTTTCAACAGTACTTTGTTGAAATTGTGGAAAGTTTCATTTTGTATACAAGTTTCATTTTGTCGCACAATTTGCAGTGGTTGGTCCGGACGTTGCTATGATCTAAGTTTTATTTTACACCCCAAAATGAAAATGTCCGCTTCACTCTTTAAATTGTAATGTTTCTAAAATATAAGTCACAAAAATATTCGTGTGTAGCGGGATTTTTTTGTTTTGCTACACAAATTGTCTTTTTACACCTATTGCCTTTTAAAAACTGAACAATTCTGAACTAAAGCGCGCGTAGCTTGCAATTTTTTTTTTCCACCCAGGCGTTATACTATGGCCACACTTTTTTGACCCCCGCCCTTTATTTACCAAAACCTTTTTGATCCCCCCTTTGGGCAATTTGAAACTTTTTAGACCCCCACAGTTTTGGCCAACCGCCCCCCCCCCCCCCCCCCCCCCACCAAAGTATTTCTGAACACTCCCTTACTGTTGTAAATGTTTGTACGTTGAATCATGTTAATAGGTAATAAAGGCGAGTGCTAAAGGAATAAAACCAAACAAACCTGTTAAGGGAGTGTTCAGAAATACTTTGATGGGGTGTCTAAAAAGTTTCAAGTTGAAAAAAAGGGGGGGGGGCCAAAAAGTTATGTTAAGTGCTTAAATTTAATGTTGTCTGCAGACAGTTAAAACTCTGGAATTAGTGTGGTCACTAAGTATCCAGGTTTGGAAGTATTTGTATGGGGTGCTATAAATTTGTAAGTCTTCACCACTACGGTGTGGGGTCAAGGGGCCCTCCAGGGGCGAAGCCCTTGGGGTAGAGCCCCTGAAGCTGTTGGGTTTTAGCATGTTTGAATGGCCTAGAAAAGCTCTCCTTGCTATGAATATTTACATTTATTTTCGTAATAAACTTTGACTTGGTTCAGAGACAGTATGGGTTCAGGGGCAAAGCCCCATAAAGCTGTTGGGTTTTAGAAAGTTTGAATGGCCTAGGAAAGCTCTTCCTTGCTATATGAATATTTACATTTATTTTTAATAAACTTTGGCTTGGTTCATAAACACTCTAAAATACGAGAGACACTATATGAAAGATTAAAAAACTACAACGCGCGAAGCGCGCAAAAAAAAATCAATTTTTATAAATGAAATGGTCCAGAAAACGTTCCTGAAGCCATCTTGTTTATGCTTGAATAATTAAATATTGTACACAATTTTACGCGCGAAAGGCGCAAAAATTACCAGTGTTTTAACTACAATGGTCATGAAAACGTTCCTGAAAGCATCTTGCTATGCTTGAATAATTAACATTAAGACTAATACGTGCGAAGCGCGCCCAAATTTCCACTTTTTACTAAAATGGTCCAGAAAACGTTCCTAAAGCCATCTGGATATGATTGAATAATGAAATATTGAACATAATTATGCGCGAAGCGCGCAAATATTTACAGTTTTTCTAACTAAAATGGTCCAGAAAAGTTCCTGAAAGCCATCTTGTTATGCTTGAATAGTTAAATATTGAATGTCCAGTTTTTTAAATAAACTGGTCCAGAAAACTTTCCTAAAGCCATCTTGTTATGCTTGAATAATAAAACATTGAAACTAATATGTTTGAAGCGTGCAAAAAATCCTGTTTTTTCATCTAACCAATACGCGCAAAAATCTCCATTTTATTAAACTACAAATGGTTAACGTTACTGAAACCATATTGTTATGCTTGAATAATTAACATTGAAACTAATACGCGCGAAGCGCGCAAAAAAATCAAGTTTTTTAACTAATATTGGACTGACGCTATATTTTTTCAAACATCTTAAAATCTTAGTGATTTTTGTAAGATTTTGCTAGCTTTAAAAACATAAAGTGATGTTTAACATCACTGTTTGGTCCATAATATCAATATCATATCATAATCGACCATTTTAACGGATTTGTGTTGTCATTTTGAAAATGGTTTTCAAGGGGAAAGGGTTCATATAGGAGCATGTACGAATAACTGCCCCCCCCCCCTCCCCCCCTCCCCACCCATCACACACACACACCCACTGACTGTCAGAGGAGAGAAATACTTGACTTTGGTATATCAAATTGGTGTGTTTAATACCCGTTTTATACCAGTTGTCTTTTTTCGGAAAATTGTTTTCTTAAGGGAAAAGGTCCATATAGGAGCATGCACGAATTATTTCCCCCACCCCCCCCCCCCCCCCCCCCCATACACACCGTCACTGTCAGAGGTGAGAATACATGACTTTGGTCATATTAAATCTAAGGGGGTGTTGTGCACCTCTTAATTTATTATTGGACTGACAATGTATATTTTTGCAAAAATCTTAAAATCTTAGGGGGTCCCTCAAAAAGACCAGGGGGGGGTGCTTGTAAAGTATCCGTGATCTGGAAGTTGGTCTAATTAACTTGTAATGACTCCGAATGATTTATTATGCATTTTCTACCAATGAAATAAATTAGGCCACTGATAACAACAAGCGATGATTGGGATCAAACATTAATTAATATCATAGGCCTATAATTAATAGTATTGATGAAATCAAAATACAGAATTTAATATTAAATCCTTATTCCAAACATGTACATTAGCTATCAGCAGATGACTCCAAGCATGACCTTGCATAGTGCTCTGGCGCGCGCGCGCGCGTGAGGTGTTGACAGTTCAGTCCCACATTGTTGATAAATGTGATGGTCCATATATGGAGTGTATCATTTATGTATGATGTCATGTCCGTGACTGGCTCTTTACGCACCGTGGGGGGTTTAGTTCCAAAACTGTAGGACTACTCCACGAGTTCGGTTCTCGGGTTTGTCGGTTCTCGGATGGGGAGCATTTTTTCTAGTATTAGTATAGATAGAGTAGTCCTAAAGGTAGGACTACAAATAGGGGACGTGGGATGATTCTAAACACAACAATAACCGTAAGCAAGCGATAATGAACGTAATGTGTAACTATACAATAGACTTGGTGCAGGATTGGGACATAAGTACACTAATTACATTTGTACACGTTTGTATTGTAGTGCTGAAGTAGTGTACGGTATAATAAACAGATGTTTTTCAAATGTAATGTTGTCCAAATGTATTTTTAAATGATGTTTGTGTGCCGAACAACCCACATGTAATGTGTGCGTGCGCAAAAGCAATGAAAATGAGCTGGGAATTGAAACAAAGCACGTACTACATCATGCATAAACAGCAAAATATACACCAATCGTTTGATATCGATTGCTAGTAAAGCTCAACTTGGCTGGTATTCCCGTTTTATTGGCAGAAATAGAACTGTAAAATGATATGCATTAGGGGGTTAAAAATGACGGCAGAGGGCGCCATTTTGAAAAGATCCGACTATACCTGAACATGGACAAGGAAAACACATTGAAACCGAGGAAAACACACCGAAACATATTTGTAGAACACCAGTATTTATATATTAAAAATAGTTTAAAAAATGAGTAAGAATCATTGTTGCAAGACTCCTGGTCACTTGCTGCTCATTCTACTTATTCCAAGCTTGCTGGTGTCGTAAGAACACACCGACAACACATAAAAAAAACCGTCGGGATCCGCGTCGTCGCCGCGCCGTGGACCATGAAAACACACTGAGACCGAGGAAAACACACCGCAATATATTTCTGTAAAACAACAGTTAAACCGACGTCAAATTTATATCGTTGCCCACTGTGGGTAGTTTTCGTAGATGCTTATGCATCCCAGCCTAATAGATGGCTTACATTATCCAAGAAATTGTATTATCACACTGTACTGAGTTAAAAAAAAGTTAAAAAAATAGCAAGAAATCTTGTTGCAAGACTCCTGGTCACTTGCTGCTCATTCTACTTATTCCAAGCTTGCTGGTGTCGTAAGAACACACCGACAACACATAAAAAAAACCGTCGGGATCCGCGTCGTCGCCGCGCCGTGGACCAGGAAAACACACTGAGACCGAGGAAAACACACCGCAATATATTTCTGTAAAACAACAGTATTTATTTTTTAAAAAGTTAAAAAAATAGCAAGAAATCATTGTTGCAAGACTCCTGGTCACTTGCTGCTCATCATTATTCCAAGCTTGCTGGTATCATAAGAACACACCAGCAACACAAAAAACCTGTCGGGATCCGCGTCGTCTTCTTGAAAAGCCGTACATTTCTCTAATATTAAATTGCAATTAATTCCAATATCATATTTCAGAGGAGAAAAGGCATTTGTACAGTATAAATTAAATTTATTGAATATAGTCTTGTAATTTGTAAGAGATGAATAAATTATGATAATTTTTTGTGGCAAATATCATATTTCATGTACAGGAAAAAAAGCATTTGTACAGTATAAATTAAATTTATTAAATATAGTCTTATAATTGTACGAAATTAATAAATCAAGATTTGTCGCGTGTCGTGCTTCTTGAAAAGCCGTAAATTTCTCTAATATTAAGAATTGCAATTAATACAAATATCATATTTCAGAGGGGAAAAAGCATTTGTACAGTATAAATGTATTAGATTTATTGAATATAGTCTTGTAATTTGTAAGAGATGAATAAATTATGATAATTTTGTGTAATGATTATTAATTAGTAATATGAATATTCATGATTAATTTTGGATCCTCTTGGATCATCTCGGTTCAACCAGAACCATTTCAGTTCAATCTGGATCATTATAAATTAAATTTATTGAATATAGTCTTGTAATTGTAAGAGATGGATAAATTAAGATATTTTTTGTCGCCGCGTCGTGCTTCTTGAAAAGCCGTACATTTCTCTACTATTAAATTGCAAGTAA
The DNA here is from genome assembly GCA_035610835.1 of Ophiura sarsii. Classification (NCBI taxonomy): domain Eukaryota; kingdom Metazoa; phylum Echinodermata; class Ophiuroidea; order Amphilepidida; family Ophiuridae; genus Ophiura; species Ophiura sarsii. The sequence goes on along the minus strand of CM069447.1, from coordinate 48,663,130 downwards.
TTCAAATATCATATTTCAGAGGGGAAAAAGCATCTGTACAGTATATAAATTAGATTTATTGAATATAGTCTTGTAATTTGTAAGAGATGAATAAATTATGATAACTTTTTTGTAATGATTATAAATTGGTAATATGAATATTCGTGAATAATTTGGGATACTCGTTGGATCATCTCGGTTCAACCAGGATCATTTCAGTTCAATCTGGATCATTCATATTGCTAATTAATTGATTAATTATTCATATTGCTAGTGAATATTTATATTGCAAATTAGTATTCATTACAAAATTATAATTTATTAATATCTCTTCACCCCGATTTTAGACTATATTCAATAACCCAAATGGCCGCCCATTACAACGTCGTTCATATATTCAGTGGCGTAGGCGGCGGCGCAATAATGATGCATCCATCTTTCTGACCAATCGGCCGGTAGTTCTCAGGGGGTTGAATCCACCAAAGCGAATTGGTTCAAAGAAAAATGGCCACGGATCCTCCACAAATGACACAAATAACAGTCTGTGGTTAAATTTTCTTTTGTTTTTTATTGGGGTTTTTTTCACTCCTAGGTAAAATTTTCTATGAAAGGTTAGTTTTTGTTTTTGCTCTAAATATTTATCAAAAACTCCTATAGACTCCCGCAGAACAGGAAATAAGGAGAGTAGTATAACCAACCTATACACCAAGTGGTAATACATTTAAGAAAGTGCATGAACTTGAAAAAATTAATTAAAGTGCATTAACTAGCCTCATTTTCAATGACCTAAAGCTTCCTTGGTAATTAAGTATAATTAATTATTCAGATGTCTTACAGCCTCCCGCAGCACAGAAAAGTTTTTAAAAACTATAATGAACAAGCGCCCAAAATTCAGCTTTGTAGCATATATACTTTTCTTGTAAAAATTAATTAAACATTTTTGCATAGATTAATTATTTTGCTAGGGGGTCAACAAAACAATAAGAAACAAAAGAAATGAACGCTTCAAGTTTGCTTCATTTTTGACAATTAAATTGTCATATCTAGAAAACCGTACCTCCGATCAAGCTCAAATTTCAGATTTTTGTGGAACTCAGCAAGCTCTATTAAAATATCAAATAAAAATGTAACCATAGGAACAACCTTAACAGTCATGAACAATTATACAGGATTTGACATCTTTATGAGCGAGCGTATTACGAGACTTGTATATAGAAACGTATTGCCGCCGACCCTCGTAGTTTCAACATGTGGTGTATTTTTGGAAATAAATTAGCAGAATCCAATTTCACGTTAGAACCAATGTAAATTAAATAAATAGGCCTATATCTAGTACAGGAACCCATACGTTGGTGTCTTTTTGTTTTTGTTTTTTTCCCCTACCAACGTATGGGGAAATTTTATTGCGAGAAACTGTCAATTTCATTTGCTGTATGAAGTGAATGGAGTGCATCTCGAATGATCGGTGGGGTGAATTACAGCAAAACTGCTTTTCCGTTGATTTTCATACTAGCTACGCACCTTCATAAAGTCCTCATCCTTCTTTCCAGCCACTTTTTAAAACATGAAAATGCTAAATTATTCCATTATTTAATCATAATTCTCCGCCGTGTAAACGCAATGGCAGACTTTTTTTTAGACATTTTTAGAGATTTAGTCTCATACCCATCGCAAAATAACAAACATCTATATACGCTATGCACACCATTACGAACTAACGAAAATATTCATATGAGACTATTCATTAATAAAACATGGCGCCGATTTCTATAAACATCGCGAGTGCCGTAAAGTGAATGGGCTTAGAATTTCGCCTTAAATTTCAAGGGAATAGTGCATTTGTACAAAATGTTAAACGAATGGCAAGATAGATGAGAAAGAGTAGATAAGAACAATCACAAAGAAGTGTGTTTTTGAGCTCTGGTAAGCGATACAGAAATTACCACAAAAATCATATTTAGAAGGAGTCATACTTAGGATGGGGACAGATAGTGAAACATGCAAAATACCCTATGGTGAATAATACCAACTGATGACAAATATCACTAAGTAGGATTTGTTGTACTAGGCCTATATCTATGAATAAAATTGTTCGTATGATTCCTAGCCTGATATGACTTCGTATCCGTGTCACCCGTCAATACGTGCTTTATTAAGTTATTCGAGTCTACTTTACTTAGTCATTGGACGACGCCGCTAAATTTATAAACTCTTAATTAAAAATGATCACAATTCTACGGGTAATTTGGCCTACATAATATGATTAGATTTTGTTCATATTGGTAACTATTCGATTTGCTTTCCACAGTGACCTAATTCTACAAAACCAAGAATATATTGGGATATATTCCCATGCCCGGATTTGGGGGGGGGGGGGCATTAGATAATTAAACTGAAATAGACCTACTCGTATAGCCTTTCGGAGTAAAGTGAATTCGGCTTTCGGTTGTGAAAGTATGATTTTTGGCATTCACCGAGAGTAGCCTAAGGCGCATGAAAGTCGATATCGAGTTTCCCGTTACCCGCCCGCATCACTTTTTTTCACCCGCGTCAAAATTTCAAGATTTCGCAAAAAAAATCATTATTTATTTTTAAACATAATTGTTACCAGTTTTATCAATTTAAACACATTTTTCACTTTCTTAAAATATGAATTTTGAGAACTAGGCTCATAAGCAAGGCTTTTTTAATCGTAAACCTATCCTTCCGTGAACATTATTTTGATGCATTTATTCGTTTCTGCAAAAAAAACATCGATGTTTCCCCCGACTCGCTGGCTACCAGTCAATAATGAAATCTGATCAAATAATGAATAATGAATAATGAAAAAGTCGCCTCATCACTTTGGAAAAATAAAGTAACGGGAAACTCGCAATTGACTTTCATGAGCCTAAAATTATGAGATGGCTTTGGGGTATAAGTATAGGTGAGAGCGATGCTGTAAGTTAATCCCTATCCGGCATAAACGGGCAAACGACCTCTAGGTAGGGCGTGTCATTTTGTTTGTTTTTGGTGAATTTTCAACATTTTTCGAAACTTCGAAAAATGAAAGTTCAAAAAGTTTAAAAAACATATTTCAACAATAAAAACAAGAAGAAAAAAGGGTCGGTCGGGCCCGCGCGATAATTTATTAAGGGGTGTGTGGACCCTCAGCAAAGCCTCCGTAAAACTGCTGTAACTCCTTCATTATTCATTTAATCTATATAAAAATATACATTTTCTTGAAGAAAAGGGTTCAATGAATCTAACCATGAACATGAAATTGACCATTTTGATTTTGACCCATTTAAGGTTTGGAAAAGATAACTAAAAATATATTTGTCAAATGTTGTCATACAATCCTGATAAAATTCCCATGGACCGTTTTTTGTTTGTTTTTGAATATCTTATTTATTTTTGTGATTTAGTGACCACATTTTTTGGCACTTTTTGGCAATAAATGTGTTCACAATTTTGTTATCACGGCATTTTTTGTTACAGTATGACACCTAGGCTGAATAAAGAACTTAATAGTAAGCTTTCCAATGAAGGGGGTGACAAAAACATAAATCGATTTGTAGGCCATTTTCAGCATGAAAAGACCATTTTTGGGCCAAAAATGTGTTTTTTGTGTTATTTTTTATCTTTTCACAACGTACTATCCACCAGTAATCAGTTTGACCTAATTTAAGGCTTGTTTAAGGAATAATTTGGACTTAAGGCTGCCAAAATATATAGAAAATAAAGGCACAATGGAGTACAAATGGGCACTTTTCTCAGTTTTGTATTTTTATTTGCCACTTACATTTGCTAGCTAGTTGCTTTTAAGCAACATTAAAATACATTAAAATGTATCAGGCGATGCTGATTCCAGCACAGTACAATGTTGTTCGAACACTTTGTAGGTGTAATGTAAATTGTTCCCCCTTCCCCCTGATCAATGTTAAATCCCACAATTGGCACACCATCAGAACAGGGCCTCACAACATTGATCGATGGGGAAGGGGAGGGAAATGAGTAAGGGGATACATGTACTTCAGGGTACCAGAAACAAGTTCCGATTTTCACGTGACTCAAATAGCGCCAATAAGCATGGCAATAAGGGTCAGTGTTCGAGCACCTTTTTTTCTATGATTGTAGTTTGACATGGTCTATGACATTTAGAGATAATTTTATGATGACAAATAGTGTAAAATTTAACATTAAAGGGGCATTCAGGGGTTATTTAACATGGTGGCATATAGGTGAATTAGAGGCTTATATATAAGGTCCGTCTTCCGGTGCACCCCCAGTACTCCCCCAAAACAACTTTTGAACTTCTTTTCATGGTCCTAAAAACATTCCCCGGTGTTTACCAAGATTATGTTCGTACGCTATGTGGTTACTCAAGATTGCGCCCAAAATGGCCGCCAAAATGATTAAATTTCATAAAAGGACTTGGATCAACCAAAATATATGATAACACCTATATAGGTTTAACTATAGGATGTATAGTCTATTCAAACTCATATCCAGCATGTTTGCTTTGTTAACATATTTTAAATCCAAGATGGCCACTAAAATGCCTGCCTTAAACGTATAAATAATAGCCTGTACAGCGTATATTATTATTGCATCACATTCACCAAATAATATCTTCTAAACTGCTAATCTAAAGCATTTAGAAAGAAACGCTCACTCTCTGTGAAAGTTTTGATTATGAATTGTTTTCCAAAATGGCCGCCAAATAGTTCAAGTTTATGTTAAATGATGACGTAAAACAGTTGCTTACATTATACATGACCATACTATGTAATACCTAATAAACGCTAATGGAACAGCATTCAATATATGTATAATTATGATAAAAACCTAGGGGTAATTATAGATCTAGTTGAAGTATTTGAAATGTCCAAGATGGCCCACCAAAAAGGTTAAAATTACTGAAGAGCATTGATAAATTACTGTATATGTTCGTTAAAAATGACCAAATAGCTTGTAATCCACCAACTCATTCATATGTGTCAAGGAACGATTGGAGGGTACTAAGCGGGTCACTGTGATGACTATTGTATTGAAATTACCTCCAAATGGTAATAGAAAAAATACTAATGGTCAAACAAAATTATATACTAATGAACCCAAGCAGTCATTTAATGCCCAGAATGACCATTTAATAGCCAGGATGATCATTTAATGACTCCAAATGATATTTTAGTTACCCAACCCATCATTTAATGACCCGAGCCGTCATCAAATAGCCGTAGGTGATTATTTAATAACCCTAAGTGAATATTTATTGACTCATCCAAGTGATAATGTAATAACTCTAAGTGACCGTTGACACAAAGTGATTGTACAATGACCACGAGTGATAATTTCATTATTTAATGACCAAAATCCTAAGTAAACATTTAATGACCCGAACGGTCGGTTAATGTTAATAACACCAGTTGATCATTCAGTGACCCAAAATGACCAGTTAATGACTTAAAGTGACCGTTTAATGACCCTGGGTAATCATTTAACAGTAGCGGTTGGGGCCGCGGGGGGCCCGTGCCCCCCGGTAAATTTTGTAAAAAAAGGAGAGAGAGAGGGAAGAGAAGGGGAAAGAGCACGGGTATTTAAGTAAAGGAGTTATATAACCGTCTACATTCACATGGTCATGGGTTGACAAAATACCACGGCTGTCGTCGTGTATTGAGGTGTCGTGTGTCGCAGTGGCGTAGCCAGGGGCGGGGGGGGGGGGGGGGGGGGGGGGGGGGGCAAGGGAGGCAATCGCTTCCACCCCAATATTGACTGTCGTGTCGGTTGAGATTGGCACTGACAGTTCATTTGACAAAAAGAATCATGGAATTATGATGGTCAAAAGTACGCTGATGGAAAAAATTTCGCGCGCTAGGCTCGCATGTGTCCCCAAAATGCAATATTTGTGGATACAAGCTTGTTTAGAGCCAAATTGTACCTCAATCATAGAAAAAAATAAATGTAAGTCAAATTTGTCGGTTCACTTTCATTTCTTGCCCCCCCCCCCCCCTCCCCTCCCCCCCCCCCCCCCCCCCAATATAAAAAACCTAGCTACGCCAACTGATTTATCCGCATCGCAAGGGAAATATCAGTATATGCTCAACTTCTTTCTTGCATTGATAAAAACCAAAATATTGATTTGAAAAGAAGAGGTGGCTTTTCAATCAAATACTGGACAAAAGTATACACCAGATCGCACCAAATGGGTTCAACAATTGACAAAACTCCAATTAGCGCTTTCGTCACTCTTTGGCCCGAATGTTAAAATATTTGGCTCCCCGAAAACAAATCCTGGGTCCGCGCCTGTTTAATGACCCCAAGAGATATTCTAATGACCCCAACCCATCATTTTAGGAGCCACACTGTCATCGAATAACCTCAGGGGATTATTTAATGACCCTAAGTGACTACCGTATTTATGACTCGATCCAAGTGAAACATGTAATACCCCTAATTGACATTGACACAAAGTGTTTATATAATGACCAAGCGATCATCTATTGACCTTGACTGATCATTTCATTACTCCACGTAATGACCACAAGTGATACCGTAACCCAAAGTAATCATTTAATGACCCAAACGGTCGCTTAATAACCCCAGGTGATCATTCAATGACCCCAGGTGGACCATTTAATGACTCAGGGTGATAATGTATTGACCCTGAGTGATCATTTAACTACCCCAGGTGATCATTTAATGACCACAAGTGATATCGTAATGACCAAGCAAATTAAGTAAGTAAAAGATATGGTCATTTATGAATTCATACAACGATCGTTGTATACTTGGTTTAGATTGTAACTGTTTGGTGATCCTTTTGGATATTTCAATTACCAAAGTAGGTTTTTCAAGCCTATAATTATCACCATAAAATCACTATACCGTAGATATCGATATCTAGCCAACTTTCTGCCAACTTGAACTCTGAAAGAGATGGCGCCCTCTCGCGATTAAAGCCGGCTTTTAAAAAGATCATTCTAACAAAATAATTTCGGCGGCGCTGAAAATGACGTAAGTAATGTCGCAGTATATAGTCCGTTTAATATAATTTTCGGATCAAGAATCTATCCCGGGACCTATCCAATGACTACATGTATACGAATGTGAGTGTCTGGTAAGTGGTAACGTGGTAAAACAGCAGACGTACAATACGGAGAATCGAGGGGCGAGGTCTAGACTCTGGCAGGTCATATTCGACTTAATTAAACCAGTGTATCTTTACTTTTTCATAAATAGTATTTGTTGCTATTCGTTATTTTTAAGGATATATTAAGCAGCTAAATTTCAAAATTATTTTAAAACACTGACTATAGAGAAAATATCCCAAACTCATCAATTACTTTATTTTGTCACCAGTTAATATTTTTTAGGAACCAGCCTATTCTAAAGAAAAAAAATAAGAAAAAAATGGTTATACATGGGTTATTGTATGATTGATTTTTATTCGAGTGGCGTAGCTAGGTTTTTCATAATGAGTTGGGGTGGGGTGGGGGGTTGGGCAAAATAAAAGTGACTTTACCAGGCTGGCAACTTTTGAGAATTCAACGAGTCACAACAACTAACTTGAGAGGGATGTGTGAGGGGGTTGTGACAAGCACCCACCCCCCCCCCCCCCCCCCCCCCCCACAGCGCGGTAAATCGAGCTTGATTTTTCTCACAGTGCCAATTACACATGTTGATAGATACTCGATTCAAAATAAAATAACCGGCCAAATGTATAATAGGTCATTCTTTGAAGGTCGTGCATTGAATTGATCTGAACAGCGAAAGCGGGTACAAGAACCCTTTGTTACGGGGACGCATAATTATAGTCTCTATTCTATCTCCAATATTCTCTATGGTCACGCGTTATGAACACGCCTCCCAATAGGGTGGTGCCGTTACATTTTTTAGCTTCATGCTGTCATTTTCCTCAAATATTTTTAAAACCACAAAAGCTATCTCAACAAATTTGGTATCATTTTAAAGCCATAATAACAAGCTATCAGCCTGCCAAATGGCATTGGTATAGCTAATACAGAAAGGGAGATACAGCTGTTTGATGTTTGGGGACCAGGGGTGGTGCTGGAAGGGGTGTCGCTGGAAGGGGTGCCGCCTGTACAAACTCAATGGGGATAATCCCATGCTTTGTTCTTTTTACAATAACTAGTCATCCCCTAATGTTAAACACACAATTTTGGTCCCATTTCAAAGGATATTTAGTAGTCTTTAAGTATGTGGTTCAACAGACTTGTCAACTATTATTAACAACTAATTAATTATGGATAACACAATGATCATCAGCTTTCTTCCTATTCTCTACACAGTCAACATGAATAATCAGCCTCAATTTACCGGATTTATAAAAATGACTATAACAGAAAAAGTTTTCAACCTATGATAGCAAAAGTATACATTTTTGGAAAGCTTGTAACTAGAGGAATTCAGAAATGCAGTTTATATCAGGGAAGGGTTCATTCTTAAACAAATATTTCTGAAAATTCTAAAAATATATAAAATAAAAATTGGAGATATTCACTAGCCGGTATAATTACCATACCGACGTAGTAACTTTGACAAATATATATCATCTAATGGGTAATTTCATGAGGAATTCAAATATGTAAAAGAAATAATGATAAGGGTAGGTATAAAAAATATATATGGATCTCAAATTAAAAATTAAAAAACTCTGATATTTTCCGAACATTTCCGATCATACCATTTTAGTTCTTGGTTCTTAGTAATGGCATATTTGGTTTCCTCATGCAATTTCCCTTCAGAAAATGTATACTTTTACTACCTCAGGGAGGTATACAAGCAAATATAAATGTGTAAAGTTAAAATCATGTCGCGAAAGCCAAAATCCGTGTGTAACGCGAAAGGAGGCGAGCTTAAAACACATGACCCTATTCAATAACCAGAGAAGTTATTACGTAACACATCTTTTGGAACGGTAAATAGTTCCTCTGGGATGTTATTCATTTCAATCGTTGAATCCAAAGCGTGTAGCCATTATACATGTACATACATGTACTCCTTGGTGTAGCGTGATAGTTAACACGGTCATCAGATTAGACTAGCAGTTGGGAATACATCGAATGTACATGTACCTATAATTTTATGGTTTGAATGCGAATCATGCCAAGAGACCTATTAATTGTTATTTTAGAAAAGTTACAAATACTATTGGTTAATTCTCATTGTGCGCTCCGAATCAGATGATATAAAAAATGACAATTATGTTAGCAAAATCTTATAAATAAATAAACAAATGAATTAATTAATTAATGAGGAACACTATGAATATTTTAATGTATAAGGTTAAAAATTGATGAACAATGTTTCACACTAATTTGTTGCATGCGTTTTATATCAATGATGCTTGGCAGTCAGACGCCAAACGTGAAAATTAACCGGGGAAAATTACGTCTTTTGGTTGGCCTGCGCCACGATCATCAATTTTGATCAACTTAGGTTCATTTGAAGGGAAAGTCATATTTATCCAGGATGCAATTTCTGTTTTAATAAAATAAACATGATTGTTTTGAGTCGACAAAGATGCATTTTCAATGCGATCGTAACATCGAATTTTACCAATGTTCATAAGCTAATAAACTCGATCAAAATTATGTTTATTTGTATAGGTCACACACAAAACGACGCCCATCAGATAAACCAGTGCAATTACATTATTACCGTCTTTAACATGATTAATATGCTCCCAACAAGGGAAAATATCATTATGTGAAGTATCGTGGACAGAATACAGTAAGATACTTTGGAGGTAGACGATTAGATCCATGGATTAAAATGCGCGGAGTAAAAATATGCCCCATTTTCCAACACACATAGACTAAATCGCTTTTTAACGAAAGGTATTCTGCAGGACTCGAACCGAGGCGGGGAGAATTCAGCAGATTTCTAGTCCATAGTCCTAAACCACTCGGCCATGCCTACTCATTGAAGCGTCTATCGTGTGCACTAAATAATGAACTATAGTGGTGAACTGTTGAGTTATTCGACCCAATAGCCAAATCGAACCCACTTTCTAAGTCGTATTTTAAATGTAAAATCGGCGTCTCAGCAAGTTAAATTGGGTATCAACGCGAAGAGCAATACATTGATGATCGAAAAAAGTTAAAGCCTATAAAACAAGATTCAAGGCCGACAAGAGTCAAGGCCACGGCAAATAAACCGTCAAACCCATATTTTTCAGAAAATAGCATTTTCGAGCATCGTCCCGGCAAACACGACTTTAGCCAACTTGTTATAGCACCCCCCTTACATGTAGTAAAAATAAACCTAGGCACATTGCGTTGAACCTAATTGAAATGCCTTATTGTTGGCACTGTTAGACCTATAAGGCAAAAAAACAAAAACAAGTTTGTTTCCGCCTAGGTGGTCTGAAAACCAAGATGCGAGATGCGTTTTTTTTTTTTTTTTGAGAGGGGGGGGGGGAGAAGTGCGGTGGGATGACTTTCTAAAGGCAATTTAGCATACGCCGCGCCGCGAACCCTGAAGACACAAATAATCACAGCCAGTATACTATTAGTACTGTGCCCCATGTCATACTGGGCTTCCCAAGACTTCCCAGAGCAGTCAGATTCAATTGTTTGTGTAAAATGTTAATATTACAGTAATTTGTATTTAAATCGCTTTTGAGATTATATGTTTTAAAACATGGGAATAACAAAATGAAATGCGGTATTAATTTACGTCGCTAAAACTAAATGCGCGCGGCCTACCGGAAACAATTTTGTTTACGCCTAAGGCTGATATTTCAGTCTGAGACGAATATACCTGAAGGGATAAGAAGCTCTATTCATTCCTGTTATGTGCAGCGGTGCAAGTCTAACACGGTTATTGTTATGCTTGATGCCAATCGATTATCATCATTCAGTTAAATTTGTAGCACGACCTCATTATGTGAGTTACCGCGCTATTTCAAATTTAGTGTTATCCACACGTGTGTTACGTCTCTTCTTAACAACCTGAACACACTGTAGTATCGGACGGTCACCGACATACAGACTGTGATAGATTTCTTAAATGATTACGCATTTATATTGCTAGAATTATGGCATTTCATAAGAAGTATGCCAAATAAAACCTACTAGAGCCATAGTACAATACATAAACAATGTATTATGATATTCAAAGTGCATGGTTTGTGTTAAGATTTGAAATGAATTGAAATACAAATATTCAGATGTGGTTGAACTGATACACTTATCTGTTGATATATAAAAATACCAAATTTTGTGTGTTTCAATTCACATTAAATCATAATTGTAAACACAAATCATGAATTTTGAATATCATAATACATTGTTTATGGGTTGAAGAAGGGCACTAGTAAGTTTAAATTGGCATACTTTTTCTGAAATACCATAATTCTAGCAATATAAATGCGTAATCATTTTAGAAATCTATCACATGCGCAATCATCATGATCATGGTTTAAACCCAGAAGTGAGAGCAGGACAAATCGACGCATGCGTGTGCATGCGCACAGCATGTTTTGTAGGTTCTGCTTGGGTTGGTTTGAGAACAATGCCGTGCAAGACCTTGTTCGTAGAATTGAATGGCAATACACGGAGCTGCCTATCCCTTCAGGTATATTCGTCTCAGATTTCAGTGTCATATGAATTGTACGACGACATCCTCATTCCACGTGAAAATAAAATCGTGTCGTCTACAATAGATCATAGATTCACTAAACTGTGGCAACTGCTGACACGACTACGACTGCTAATACGTTAGGGCTCGTCTTGTGGTGCTCACTTGAACATAGTCTCCGTGGTCTAGTGGGTAAACTCCGGCCACAGAAGCGAGAGGACCCGGGTTCGAGACCGTGTATATTTCATGGTAGTCTTCATGTTATTTTTTATTTCCCCAAACTGTTTATAGTTTCCTGACTTTTATTCATTCCAGTGGACACCAATGAATTCAATATTATTTATTACATGGCACGCTGAATACTGATTCACGCTTGGTTGCACATCGCTTTAATAGTAATACCCATTGAAGATTATTATTAACAATAGAACGTTATTTTTTGAACAAATCACGTATAAATTGAATTCAGTTTGACCTAGGCCTAAGTTTTTTGGAAAAATATATTTTGATCATTTTTCGAAAGATTATAGGGCAACCTTTGAGTTCCTTGAATAAAAACACACCCGCAACTCGCATGTTTTGTAATTGAATACGATGATGTAACGATACAATAGTCCGTTTCTTGTCCCTTCATTCGATTGTCCCTGCATAGATGTAATCGTTTCGTTGTCATTATCAATCGTCTTCTAAAAATGACATTAAAGATCGATAATTGCTCAGCAGCAAAATGATCGAATGATAAGCTCAACATTCTTCAATGGGTATTACTATTAAAGCGTATATTTGAGAAAAATGTGATAATTTTAGATTTATAAAAAATGTGAAAACATGCTAGAACAAAGTAATTAATAATTTTCCTGGGAAGTTTAAACTATAGACATTTTGTTCCTATTGATTCCAATATCCAAATTAATCTGAAAATGATGTTCTTTGATGGTATACATGTATATTTGCATTTCTAGAGTATAGTAGTTCAGTAGGAATTGCACAGGTATGTAGTCAAGTGGATATTTTCACAATTATGAAATGAACTAGGGTACAAATTCAATTTTATTGCTGAAAATGATATATACATGAGGGAGGATGTCTAGATTCAGATTTTTTTATTGACGTCAAGCCACGCCCTTTTCGATAGTGTTATTATGACAAACATAGTTTGTCTGATAAACATAATATCATGTTTGGTATCAAATTAAAGCTGTTGACTCCTGGAATACATATAAAATGATTGTAATAAATACATAAAAAAGTCAAAAGAGGTCAAATGTGATTCAAATGAATTTGAACCTGAAATATTCGTACAGGTCATGTCACCTTCATGTCACCTGTAATTTTATGTCACCTGTAATTTCATGTCACCTGTAATTTCATGTCACGTACTATATACAACGCCATATCCTGCCTGTCAATTTGAAGATGTGATACTTCATCCACTGGTACAAAGAAAACTGTCAACTGTTTGTTAGTAATAGATCTGGAGTTAGAAGCATTATCAGCAAACTAATAATTATTTGTTTTGAAAACGTTCAAATATGCAATACAAGTAGATTGAGACTATGGTCTTCATTATTTGTGATTATTTTGATTAATTAAAACCGTGCCTTGTTGAAGGGCTACAGTATAATACTTTATCAAACATAACAATTCCAACCTCAGAACATAAGAAACCCATACACTGCAGTTACCAGTATTCTCATTATATTACTTCTCCATTGATTTTCTTAAGGACATATGAATAGTTGCGTACATGCATGTAAATCTACATTAGGCCTACATTTATTTTGAAACAACAAGCAAAGACTTAGGGCCTATATTTTGAAATTAACAACATTGAGAATAGCTTAGACACATAAAAACGATTGCGTCATTACTCATCTGCCTAAACTTGAATATATAGACCGTGCTTTAAATTTTATACCAAACACGATATGTTTGTGTTGCAAATATAGGCTATTTGTCATTATAACAGTGGCGTAGCTAGGTTTTTCATATTGGGGGGGGGGGGGGGGGGCAAGAAACGAAAGTTAACCGACAAGATTGTCTAAGTAAAGAATATCGCGCGTAGCGCGCGAACATTTTCGACTTAACACTTATTTTTGCTATGATCATGATGATTATTGAGGTACACTTTAGCTCTAATTAAGCTCGTTGCATATGGGGGACGCGCGCAAAAAATTCATTCAAATAAGTATTTGGTATTTGTTAATTCTCTGCCACTGTAATCGGGAACTGTCACTGTGGCCGAGTGGTCTAAGGCGGTGGTCTAATGGAAAATTTTGCGCGTGAGTTCGAATCTCACTGGAATCACCTTTTTTGTCTTTATTTTACTTATGATTTTGAAGTAATTATGAATCGTATCGCCCTGTAACTCAGAAAATATTCATGATTTATTATCAGAAATGTAATTCGGCATGAAATCTACTGTTTAACAAAAAAGTTTGGTACATAAACTATGATGTGACTTTGATAAAATATGTACACAAATATTATCTAAATATGTTCATTTTGCATGTTGGTTCTCGGGGAGGGGCATCCATTTTCAACTTATTTTCTACTACAAGGGAGTTTGTTTTCTTAACAGAATGCCCACTGAAGAAAATTGAAGCTGCATACATAATTTGTACCACACGCAATTTCTATAAATTGATGTAATGTGTTATTCGAAACATTAAATTGTAAAAATACATTGATATCACGAGGTTCGAAATTGCTCAGTCGGTAGAGCTTTAGACTCTCAATCAACAAGCCGTAGGTTCCAATCTTGATTGAAGTTCTTAATGTTATTTATTTATATTATTTTACGTTATTTATTTATTTAATATTATTATCTATTTACATTTATTTTTAAAAAAAATTGACATTTATTCATATTGATTTTCTTCTTTTTTAAACTTTCTTCTATCTTGATGGGTTTATTTATTAATTATGTGTTCATTTGATTTTCAATTAATTGAACATTAATGTTATACATTATATTTATTTATTTATTTGTTTGTCTAAGGATTTAATAACTTACCTAATTAAGGAATTAATATATTCATTTATTTATCTATTTATTTACCCATTAATTAATTAATTATTAATACATATTTCGATGTGGTCGAGCTCATAAACTTATCTTTTCATAAATAAAAAGATCACATAATGGTGTTTCAATTCGTATTAAAGCAAACACAAACTATTAACTTCAATTTTATAATACATTGTTTTAATTATAATTTCAAAATCTGTCGTAACCAGCCCATACTAAAAGCGTGTTCAGGTTATTTGAAATGACATTGGATTACAATATCGCTGACGCTAAACTGAATGACTGGATTAATATATCGCGCTGACGCTAATAACGAGGTCGTACTATAAATTAAATTGAATGATGATAATCGATTGGCCACTTTTTACTATTGAAGTGTTACGTGTAATGTAAACCAAGTATTACCATATCAATTGGATCACGCTTACAAGTCCTGAACACTGATTGAAAAGATCGCTACATAAAACCAATGGGATGTGCTAGCATTAATAAAGGTGCGTGACCCATTTACCAGGGAGTTACATAATCACTTCGATAGTGAAAAGCAATTATGCAGTATCAGACCTGGATCACTGCGCATGAATGGTATGAATGGGCGCTTATCCCTTTAGGTATACTTGTCTCAGGATAAAAAATCTCGATAAATACGAAATAAAATAACATTGACAAAACTACGATGCTGTGATAGGATTCGAACCCGTAACCCGCTGATTTAAAATCCGACACCTTACCGCTGAGCTAAATCTATTCGATGTAAATTAAGTAAGAAAAAAACATTATACAGTTCAACATAAGCTTAAAATGCTTTATATTTCCTATTTTAAGCGTTTTTAACACAGAGTTTTCGCCTAAAAGTATTTAAAAAGCTGTTGCACTTAAAGAATCTAATTTTGATTTAAACGACACTTAACAATTAAGGACATCTATTTCGTTCGTACACACTTCAATGTGTCGATTAACAGCCACAGTCTATCGTTGCATCATGGGGGTTTAAACGATGGGTACCTGATGACTCGGGTATGTACATCGACTCGTGTGACTTTTGTCTAGGACAATCACTTGAGAGGAACAAAAGATGTTACCTGTCAATCAAAAATAAATTGAGACTAGATGAACTAGCCATCAAGCGATGGCGCTCTTGATAATGTCCCTGCTCTAAGGCTTGTGAAGTAAGTACGGTACTCAGACTCTGGCACATGAAATAGGACACAAGTAAGTACGGTACTCAGACTCTGGCACATGAAATAGGACACAAGTAAGTACGGTACTCAGATCCTGGCACATGAAATAGGACACAAGTAAGTACGGTACTCAGATCCTGGCACATGAAATAGGACACAAGTAAGTACGGTACTCAGACTCTGGCACATGAAATAGGACACAAGTAAGTACGGTACTCAGACTCTGGCACATGAAATAGGACACAAGTAAGTACGGTACTCAGATCCTGGCACATGAAATAGGACACAAGTAAGTACGGTACTCAGACTCTGGCACATGAAATAGGACACAAGTAAGTACGGTACTCAGACTCTGGCACATGAAATAGGACACAAGTAAGTACGGTACTCAGACTCTGGCACATGAAATAGGACACAAGTAAGTACGGTACTCAGACTCTGGCACATGAAATAGGACACAAGTAAGTACGGTACTCAGATCCTGGCACATGAAATAGGACACAAGTAAGTACGGTACTCAGACTCTGGCACATGAAATAGGACACAAGTAAGTACGGTACTCAGATCCTGGCACATGAAATAGGACACAAGTAAGTACGGTACTCAGATCCTGGCACATGAAATAGGACACAAGTAAGTCAATCGGTTGAATGATTATAAAATCTTACACTTCGTTTATTTTATGAGAGCAAACCTGTTTTGTCAGCTTGGCCTGTTTTCCCACATATTTATTATCATTGGTGATGAAAGAAGGAGAAGAACAACAGCAATACCAACATTATTCAATAACAACGATAGTAAACAACACTAAAAGCCAAAAACAAAAACAAACAAACAGTAAAATGAACAAAAGACACCAAAATAGTCCAGTACAAATGGAACGAAATTACACCTTTCTGTGCGGAGTTTGAGCGTTGACGAGATCCCCCCAATATGTGTCTACCTGTTGCATTACCTGCGCGGCCAGACGTTCCCTCCTTATTTCGCCTGTTTTTCTCGCCTAATCGTTTTATTCCCCAAAACACGCCTTGGGAGTTCGGGTTAAGGTGTAAGATACTCTCTTAATGTAAAAGAGTGAAAATGTCATTCGTTGTTCAGAGTGAAGTCATTGTCATTCGTAAAGAGTGATTTTTCACTCGGTGTCGAGTGACTTTTCACTCGGTGTCGAGTGACTTTTCACTCTGTGCGGTTGATGAGTTATACCAGATTTATGTAAGAGTGAAAATGTCACTCGTTGTTCAGAGTGACATTATTGTCACTCGAAAAGAATGATTTTCACTCTGTGTCTGATCATTTGTACCAGATTTAATTTGAGAGCCGGAACACAATCAAATAGAAAAAATATTCAAAAACTCAAAATATTATTTATTTTATTAAATTTAAACATTATTGAAGTGATAATTAATGATGATATCAATGTTAATTGTTTCTGCAATAATGTTAAAGTCCAAATAATGATTAAATATAAATTACATTTATGAAACGCGTCAAAACATCACCGATAAACAACATAGAAAGTAGATTTAGATACTTTACATAGAGAAATATCATATTGATATGATATCGTTTCACTACACTATACCGAAAGGAAGTGATAATGTAACATAGGCAAATGACAGCCGTTGTTTGGTCGATAAAAGGTAAGTATAGTTTGGATAATGACTCTTTGTTTATTATTCAAATTTTCTATTGAATTGCAAGTTATTCATGTGAATGTGATTAAGTAATTAAAATGTTCCATTATTGTTCACTCTCAATGAGGGTGAAGTTCACTCTACGCTCCTAATATATTCACTCTTTTTCACTCCAATGGAGTGATCACTGTATAGGCACTCTTCGAAGTGTGAAAATTCACTCGTTCCTGGAGTGAACAAAATTCACTATTTTTTTGGAGTGAAAATGGTTCCACTCTTTCAAGGAGTGACTTTCACTCTATTAGAGTGATCACTGTAGGCAATCCTTTGACGAGTGAATATTCACTCCATTAGAGTAGAATTTCACTCTTTTACATTTAGAGAGTACATCTGCAGACTTTTTCTTGTGTTTTGACTGCGTGTGAAGCAGTCAAAACTGCAGCTTGCCTTGCAAGCTATGAATAAAAAGACCCTGATTATTTTAATTGCAGCTTGTGTATGGACGATAACTCAGTTCTAGGATATACGATGGGGGGCATTATCTACGGTGGACAGGAACAGGGATGGGCACAGCGCAGTATCGATCAATTTAAGAGTAAAATCGTGTAAGTATTTGTGGAATTGACCACAGGCCAAGTGAAAACAATCATATAACTGTTAAAGGTAGATGACCCGATTTTCAACTTGATGTTTTCTATTTTACATGAAAGGTCATCCTTAAAATTGTTGCATTCCAAAGTTTGAGTTGCATAACTCCAATGGTTCTATTTTTAGAAGCGCAAGGTCAAAAGACATGTGCCCATTGAGTAGTACACAGACTGGCTGGTGGTTAACCACCTTTGGCAGTAACTCACCACATTTTAGCCTATAATTTCCAAATGAAACATTTCTGGGCCCTAATATTTTACAGACATAATAAGAAAAATATGGGGATTCTTCTGATACCAAAATATCTTGATATGAAAAAAAAATCATAGCCCCCAAAAAGTGATCGGGTCATATACCTTTAACAATTATTCTTTCCCTGAAGGTGGATGGAACATGAGAAAATCATCACCACGACCGGGAATGGAACCCGGGACTTCCCCTTAACCAGTCTACCGACTGAGCTTTCGCGGACAATTGGTATCAAAGTGCTAGAATACCTAATAAAATCAAATCTAAATGCCTATGGTATATGGTTCTATTTTTAATATCTTTACCGAAGCCTTTTTCTCCCGCTTCTGATGTTTAATAATTCATACACTCTATGTAGTGTTGAACCAATCAGGAAGCAAGAATTACAAATACGCGGAGTGCATTGAAAGTGTCCACTGCACTCCGCGTGTGCGCCGTTCAAATCACGCAGTGCGCGTTTTGTTTTGATTCGTTGTTCAAGATACGCGGGTTCGCCGATTTTCACTGCGGGTGTTAGCAAACTTGTTAAAGTGTTTTTAGTCGTTTTACATAGATCAAAATTATGCTTAAATTGTGAATTTTTATTTGTACTAGCGGCGTGCCCTCGCTACGCTCGGGTCCCCGCTAGATGGTTATGCCAAATTACCTACCTCTGAAACCAAATAAACCCCCTCCCCCCCCCACACACACACACAAACCAGGTTGATGATCATAACCCTCCTAAACCATTTACCATGGATCATGTATTATCCCCTTCTTCTCAAACCGCTTTACTTTATTAACCCTCTGTACCCCTGAAACCACATAATCCCCTCTCCCCTCAGACACACAAACCAGGTTGATTTATAATCATAACCCTTCTAAACCATTTCCCGTGGTTATTAACCCCTACCTCTAAAAAACACGCATTACTTCATTAGGCTCACCCTCGGTGTCCCTTGTATTGTTTGGCATGCCACATTACCTACCTCTGAAACCACACATAAACCCCCCACAACCCCCCCCCCCCCCCTACAAACCAGGTTGATGATCATACCCCTCCTAAACCATTTACCGTGGATCCTTTATTATCTCCTACCTCTTAAACCGCTTTACTTCATTAACCCTCGGTACCTCTGAAACCACATAAACCCCCTGAACCCCTCTCCCCTCACACACACACCCCCACACAAATCAGGTTGATTTATAATCATAACTCTCCTAAACCATTTCCCGTGGCTATTAACCCCTACCTCTAAAAAAACCACGCATTACTTCATTAGGCTCACCCTCGTTCCCTTGTATTGTTTGGCATGCCAACTTAAAGTACGGCACACCCAAACCAGGTTGATTTATAATCACAACCCTCCCTAAACTATTTCCCGTAGCTACTTCATTAACCCTCGGTCCCTTAGATTGTTTGGCATGCCAACATAGATTAAAGAAATCAGGTTACTTCAGTAACCCCCGCAAAACGCTACTTGTACCATTATAACCCTAGGCCTATCCTAAACCATTCCCCGTGGTTTTACACCGCCCCCCTCCCCCCAACATGACACCAAATACCCCACCAACGGGCCTATAACCATTTCCCGTGTGGCTTCTGCGCCATGTGTAGGGAGTGCGTGTGCCGCGGCAGTGAGCCCTTGCGCAAACATGCACGCGACGCGTTACCACGGTATGATTACGCGGTAGTACGCGCAACGCACAATGTCGTTCAATTCTAGTGGCATTTATGAGCCAAATCTGAGAGGTTTTTTGCTGTTTTTTGAGTTAATTGTTCACCAATTTTAGTGGAATAAACTTTAACACACTTCCCGTTATTTCATCTATATTTCATGCAAATTATGCGCCACTTTGATCAAAACTTACGGAGACATAAGGATAACAAACACACAAACAAACAAACATACACCGTTTCCAGATTTATAGTAAGATAAGTGTCGTGTATGAATTAGGTCAATGCATGCGTATGTTTTGTTTCTCGAAAAATTACAAAAATCAATGCACTTGCGCAAATGTTGATATGCTCACAATAGCACTCCCCCTTCGGGGTCGTGCCATTATTCACACATCAACATCAGCGCGCGTGCATTGATTTGTCTAATTTCTCTCGAAACAACACATACGCATTTATTGACCTATAATCAATATCTTTCTTCGAACGGGAACCTCACACCTCGCGAGCATGTTTAATGACGTACTAATATTAACCAAAATTAATATGTCTCTTATTCTCTTTTCAGCAACAAAGAGTGCCTGAGCGACATGTAGTTTCCTTGTTATCTCTCTACCAAAACGCATCGAACAACTACCACAAAATCTTAAACATAAGTAAAAAACAGCAATTATATATAAATGACAATTATAAATGACACAGGGAATGAATCACAAACTTACACAAGAGTCAGAATACCCCCCACCCCCTTTGCAAGCATATTTACTGCTGCTGATTCAGGAGATTAGTAAGGAAAGGGATGGGGCTATTCCGATATCTTTTGGTATTGCATCTGGGAACTTGATATTTGCTGGTGTGTCTCAAATTCATCCTGTGGGTCTTATTGTTGCTAGGGAACCAGTCGGAATACCTTTCAGAGTCACAACATTTCTGGGCAAACTGAAGCGATAATTGTGATCTCCCGTCTTCTAAGTTTAAGAGTGCCAACTGGTCCAGAGCATCTGTGTAGGATTGATATTGAGCGCCCAGAATGATACGGCATGCCCGTTTCTGCAGGCGTTCAAGTTGATGGGCCTGATTTTTACCTATGCTAAAATGCCAGACAGGGGCGCCATATTCACATGTTGGGCGAACGTAACCAACAAACACAGATAACAAGTCATCGGTATACAGTTCATCCCACACACTAAACAAGAAACACTGGCAATTATGATTTATTTTAAGTATATCTTTTTACCTGGACAATATTTAAAGACATTATTCTTGCATTATATTCTTCTAAACATACCCCATCGAATAATATATACTTCAATCATCATTTTGGTTCACCTTCACATGATTTCTACACAGAAACCACGTGCTTAATTCATTTCTAGTAATTTGACCAACCATTTATATGGGGAAAGGGATCAAATTATTATTAACAATAAACAGAAATTGCCCTTTAAATCTTGACTTTATAGTGATAATATGATACACTTCAATATTTGAAGCACTTTTTAGACTGAAAGTTTGGTGTTGATTTATATTCTGGTGATTTGATAAACCAACTATATGGGGAAAGGTCAGATAAAGTGAGAAACTAGCATAAATTGGGAATTCTCCCTATTAATCTGTCACACTTAATGAAATCGGAATGAGGCCTTGAATAATATGTGAGCTGAGAAGTACAAAGTTCTAACTTAAATTTTGGTAATTTTGAGATTTAGGCCCTTTTAAGTACACAGAAAACAATATAAAACATAAGAAATTTAACAGAAAGTATAAAATCATCTATCTTATAGACATCTCGTCAAGTTGCGTATCATTCTTAAGCTTACAAAATGTGACGCGATCAAGAGGAATGAGTCGGATGTCGGGGAATCCCAAATTGAGATATGGCCAATTCAAAATGGCGGCTTACATAAGTTTTGATGAAAATTCATGTATACAATTTGACATAACTTTGGAACAAAACGTCGTATCGACATGGGGTTTTCAGTTTCTGAAAGCTCTAGGTGTCTTCTTTAAAACTGTATTTAAAACTCATTTTTGAACAGGACCGACATCTGACTCATTCCTCTTGATCGCGTCACAAATGATGATTCTAAAAATATGAATATCTCCAAAAATACTGTTAGAACCTTGTAATTCTCAATGACATGGTCGTTAGTGTAGAATGTGGATATTGTTTAAAAACACATTTGTCATATTAAAACATATCTTTAGAAAGAGGTAAAATTAAAGGTGCAGCATGATTAACACTAAAACATGAAATTTATATTGTATTTTACATCTTCCTGTTTTATGTGGTATTTATAATGATGCTCTCAAATATGCAGAGCTGGATTTGTCAAATATATGGTAGAAAGTGGTAAAATTAAATGGGTTTACCTTTATATTTAGCGATGATGTCGACCTATAACGCATCTTTAGAAAGATCATTTCATTTAACTATTTAATCAATCATTACGGTTCCGTGCCCTGTATAAAATCCAACTTTCTTGACCACGTCTTTGATGACATATCCAGGGTAATAACTCATCCCCTCCTACACCATTTATCTGATTTATTTTACACCAACTGTGTCTTGCCAGCATGCGTGCTACCATTTCCACCGCTATCCTAAGCATTATAGCTCAAGGCTCTTTAGTGTTGGTGTAACTAGAAGCTCTATAGTATTACTTTTGAAAATGTTCTTGCGATAACAAATTCCAACTTTTAATTAATTTGTCATAAAAACTAGTGCTATATCATATTTTATAAAAACAAATGTTCAAATTTCGAGAAAAAAAATCACATAATTATATTATCCAAAGAGCAAATTTTAGTTTTAAAACTAGCCCAAATCGGGCGGAAAAACACCACGTGTGGAAAGTCATGTGGCAATACTGCAGCCCCTCAGGCTTGTTTCTAGTTCCACCGCTGCCACACTCAAGGTCCCCCAGCATGGGTCAATGGATGTAATTCTTGGGTGGAACTTACTAATTCTAGCGTCATGGCCAGTTCAACCTATCAAACTTGGTCTCAAACCTTACAGGCAACTGGAATGTAATGATCTAGTTTACCAAGCTATTTCTAAGCAAAACTTCCTTCTGAATATTTGATATTTTTAAAATTTAGATGGTTACATGATTTTTTTACCATTAATTCCGTATGGTGATAAAATTATGGAGTATTCCTTTCATGAACGTTGTAGTTGGGTGGAATGTTATCCTGCAACGTTTGGAACAGGAACATTCCGTTGTTGAATTATCTGCTGATTAACAGATCATCAGGAAAGATGTCAAATGCTAATAATTAAGTAACAAAATTGGTGGCACTATGTGCTGATCTCTAAAATATGATAAAAAGTATTGCCGATGTAAAATAACTTCAATATAGGGGCATAACATGGTTCGAAATCCTGGATTTCATAGCAATAATACAATAACCCAACTTTATTATCCTTTTAACCCTAATATAACATTAGCTGGGAAGCGCGCATGGTTTTTTGGTCCCGGTCTACTGGCACAGGGAGTCATATACCAAAATGTTCCTTGAACATTTGTTCAACATTTGTTTTGTTCAACATTTATTTGTCGAACATTTGTTCCTCGTGTCTGTAGTAGGGCAGTTCCGTATAAATACAGAAATACAGAGATAACAACAAAAATCCCTAAATACGGATGTACCACATATAAAATGTGGAAGTCGAGATTAAAATCGAGTGGTAAAGCAGAGTGAATCAACAATATATTATAAATAAGGCAAAATACACTGAGCCAAAAAAGAAACTTATACAATTTTAACAGATCACCAAATAAAATTCTGTGCATGAAAATGTACCAAATTTGGATACAATATTACTGCAATGTATTGTTTCAAATGGCAGTCAATAACCAATTATTTGCTTCAATGACACAAGAGAAATCTGCACTGCCTGAGACAACGTCTTGCATCACAGATCACAGCAAACAATTTCAGCAACATAAAGTTAAAAAACATTTCATAGAATTTTATTTGGTGATCTGTTAACATTTTATAAGTTTCTTTTTTGGCTCAGTGTATTTAGAATGCTGTAAAAACTGTTAATGTTAAAAGATATAATGTATCGCGATTATTTGCATAGGACAACAAAACACAAAATACAAAACTGAATGGGAGAATAAAAAAAAAATGATGAGAATACTAAAAGAAATAATCAAAAAAAAGTAAAGGACAATGAAACTTGGCGTCCAACATCTGCTGCCCCCCCCCCCCTCCCCCCCCCCCAATGAAACTTGGCGTCCAACATCTGCTGCCCCCCCCCCCCTCCCCCCCCCCCTCCCCCCCCCCCCCCCCACCCCCACTGGCTACGCTACTGGGTGAACGAAGGTGCACTCCCCGGATCCAAGGTTGAATTAAAAGTTAATTTAATGAAAATAATGTAAAAAACAATAGGTAAGAAATATAAGCCAAATTGTATTGTGTATAAACTGATAACCAATGGTGGGCGGTGTGGGTGTGTAGTCTGAATAACAAACCGAGCATGAATGAGCTGAAGAGCTCTAACTTGCAACGCGAGTGATTACGTAACAAAGCGTTCGATTCCGAAAAGAAATTATAATTATAATTACAACTAGGCCCTACATGATTTCGCTTCTTCTCCTCGGATTTGGTTGGTGTAACGCGTTGATGTATTGAAAAATTACAATGCAAGAACTTGTTCAAAGGCTAAGGCCAAAAGATAAGTTGTTTGTTTGTCCACGTCCGACCGACCGTGATAGCCCCGTATACTTTTTATTTTTTATTTTTTCCAATAAAAAACAAAAACAAAAAAGTCACAAATCATGACATTTATTGACCCCCACGTGACCCATCATGTGACCTCATACCATGTATAGCACTATGTTATTTTGGGTCAAGAATGGGTCATCCAAAAGATCTGACACGGTTCAGAAATCGGCGTACTGGCTAGGACTACTGGGCCAGAACAACCATTAGCAACAAAAAGAAAAAGAAAAAAAGAAAGAAAAAAAAATCCGGCCAACCGACCATTTTGAGGACCCTCTATGGACAAACCAACTAGGCCCTACTTTTTGTTGGCCTAACACCGGACGAAACTGTCCCCAAGCGCTTGGTAGCTCAAGTTGAATTGAAACCTTATGGTAGAGGAAAAGGTCTCATTAACATAATTTCCGTTACCCCTATCATGTTGGAGCATGCGATTCATGTAGTCGTGTAGTATTTGTTCTCCCCGATATGAATACCGCTGTTGGTAAATTAAAACATGTGCTAAGTACCCTAATTAAGCAAAACAAAACTGCAGTCCCTAAAATTAGTTATAGCGTATGTCAATATACCATCACTTTCCATTCAAATGACCGTCATTTGTGAATCGATTGCTTTAACTCTTGTCTATTGAGTGGAAAGACGCTATTGAAATGGACTGATTGGGTTGCCCTTTTATAGTTTTGGAATCACGGGTATTAGCGGAAGTCGTTTTTAGTGAAATCGATTTAATACCGGCAATCATTACAATTACACCTAATTTGTCAACAGCATCGGTACCCAAAGGAAATTGAATAGGGGTGTTGCTGTTTTAATCCATATATTATAGTTCTTTTGGAGAATAACAAAAATCTCTGAATGTTTTGTTGTTGCATGGGAGGCCTTAGTTTAAAGCTGGTTAAAGTGTAGTGCAATTCGCGAATAAACAAACAAACAAACACACAAACCATTACAACTCGGATGTCTGCTATCTACAGTAGATAGCACCCATATATTATTGCATTCATCACTTAGATATAACCCAATTGTATTGCTTTCTTCAGTAGATAAACACCCGGCGTTACATTTCTATATTCAGTAGATAACCGTAAACCGTATGTTATATTGCTATCTTAAGTATAGTATACTAATATATTAAATTGCTATCTTCAGATAACATATGCTATATTGCTATCTTCAGTAGATAGCATTCATGAATTATTACATTGATATCTTCACCTGAGCATAATATCTATATAAACAGCACCGTGCGTGAATTTATATTTTAAGTGTTATTGGTGTGCAACAGTTTCTAAACTTAATAAGGACCAGTCGGGATAGGAGAGTAAACAACATTTACAAAAAATAAAAAATAAATAATGTTTATTTACAAACATTCCTAATGTATGCCTTTTCAAAGATACGGACCAACCCGGTCGATCCCTAGTTATCGTCTTTGCATGGGCGGGCCTCCAACTGGAGCTAGAGTAATTCGTCTATCATGTGCACCAT